>CM055405.1:84426-94929 GCA_029228625.1 Pseudolycoriella hygida | reverse complement strand
GAGTAAAGACCTCACATCGGAAGGTACAAACGGTCTATAAAGTGTGATGATGATGATGATGATGATGCGAAGGGGCCTTTGACAATTTGTCATGGCACGAAATTCTGAAAGAAATAAATGAGTATGATTGCGAGGAAACCTCACTTTGGATGAGTTTCTTTTCAAACAGGGTAGCGTGCTTGAGAGGAGTGCTTGGACAGGTCCAGAAAACCGTCCGCAGAGGATGCCCTCAAGGCTCCATTAGCGGTCCGTTCTTCTGGAACCTCGTCATGAATTAACTGATGCTAGAGCTGAAAGAAATGGAAGGGCTCGAAACTGCATTTGCTGACGATCTCGTGCTCGAAATTGAGGCAGATAGCAGGGCAGAGCTTGAAAGTATTGGGGAAAGATGCCTGAGAGCGGTCCATGAATGGGGAGTGCGAGTAGGTGTTCCTTTGTCACGAAAAAAAACTGTGTGTATGATGCTGAAAGGTAAACTCTCGGATAGTCGTCCTCCATGCATTAAGCTGATGAACCAGGGCATTACTTACGTTAAGTCAGTAAAGTACCTGGGGATCCCCGTTGGCGAGAGGATGAGTTTTAAACCTCTTTTTGTGCGCATGAGAGAGAAAATGCTGCATAATGTGAACGTTTAAAGCGAGTGCTGCGAAAGAGCTGGGGTTTAAACCACAAGTCTTTTAGGGTCATATACGGTGGCCTGTTCGTTGCTTGTATGAGCTACGGCGCAGGCGTCTGGTATGACTCTATGAGATTTGGCTATGCGAGAAATCTGATTAAAAGGTGTCAGCGAGTAGTGCTACAAGCTGGCTTGAATGTGTGCAGAACTGTGTCCACGGTAGCGATGCAAGTGCTCCACGGTGAACTGCCGTGGGACCTCGAATGCAGGCTGAAAGGCATGCTCTCAAGATGCAGGAGGGGTGTCGCTCTCTTGGCCACAGACCCAGTCGATGGCGAGGAACTTGCGAGCTTGACCAAGCCGCAAAGAACCGAGCTTATCAGGGAAAAACTGCTGGATGAATGGCAGAGTAGATGGGAAACGGAAGAGAAGGGACGAACGACGTTCAGGTTCATTCCGAACGTTAGGTTCGTCTCGACCCAGTGCGAATTCTCTTTTGGCCTGAGTCTGGGCTTTATGCTCACTGGACACGGCAGTATAAAGGAATTCTTGTTCAAAAGACGCTTAGCGGACGATATGGCTTGTTTCTGCGGGGCACCGGTGGAAAGCATAGATCATTTGATAGGCGTGTATAATCTTTGGCTAAAACCAATTTTGGTGAATGCGCTGTCCGGCCCGAATGTAAAAAACAAAAATGCGCAACGTTTTTTTTTAATGATAATGCCACACACAATGTGGTTGCTTTATTGGCAATGGTACAATGGTGTGGTTTTTGTTTGATGTGGTGTTGGTTGACGATGCGCGTGCGATTCGTTGGGCGGCCGGTAGCGAACTGATGGTTCCCAATTTAATCGTTCGCGTTCGTCCGTTCCATTTTGTGTGTTCCCTATGTCGATCGCCGGATTCGTTCTCTTTTTACGTCAGAGACGTAACAGTCCCGAATCCAAAATGAAAATGACACGAGGGAACGTAGGACCCAAAGGCGCGGCTGCGCGGTGACGCTGCTTCGCTGGATATGGTGTTTTGGTGTTGTGGTTTGTTGTGCATAGTTGCTTCGTGTGCGGTAGTGTGTGCGATTGATTCGTGGCATTTCCTCCACGATTGTCTAATGGTGTTTTGGGGCGCACCGACTCGCCACTATTGCCACGTGAATTTGTTGATGGTGGGGCGATGGTGTAGTAGGCCTGAAACGGATAAGGGCTTGGCCAGTAATTTGTTTCAAATAATATTGATTCTAGGCCCTCCCTTTCCCTGCTCAGCCTTCAAATTTTACTTAAACACTAATTAAATTTGTACCTTGTTTTAGCTATTTTTTGTCGTGAGGTGTCATGGTATTATTTTGTGAATTATATACATCTTATCCTTAATAAATTAATTACGAATTATATGACTGCGTTATTTATTTGTGTTGGTTTGTATCTACTGGTAATACGCAGAGTTTGTGAATTGCCCTGGTCAGCGTGCTATTCGCTGTCTTTATTGTGACTCTACGCACCCGACCTTCGCTATCTGGATATGTTTGGATAACCCTTCCCAACAACCACTTATTGGGTGGTAGCTCATCTTCTTTTATGAGCACTAATTCCCCGATTTCTACATTCTTTTGTGGATTTAACCATTTGTTGCGTTGTTGCAATTGTGACAAATATTCTGATTTCCAGCGCTTCTGGAAATGCTCAACCTTTTGTGACACTTGACGCCAATGACCAAGTCGGCTGATTTGAGTGTCAAGCAGACTGGGTCTTAGGGATGCTAATAAATTGTCGCCGATTAAGAAGTGTCCTGGCGTTAATACTGATAGGTCGTTAGGATCGTTTGATATTGGACATAACGGTCGCGAGTTTAGACATGCTTCGATCTCCGCTACCATTGTTGCGTATTCGGGATATGTGTGTACCGATCCCTTCAACATTCTAGCTAAGTGATACTTCATAGAAATGTGGCTTCCCACATACCTCCCCAATGTGGGGCATGTGGCGGAATAAAGGACCACTGTACTTCATCTTTCAAAACGAGTGCTGCTATCTCTGGTTCTAATTTGTTTTTTATTATCCTATAACCGTTTTCTAATTCATTTTTCGCACCGACGAATGTTGTCGCGTTATCCGAATACATGTTTGACGGTAACCCTCTTCTGCTACGAAATCTAGTAAATGCTGCTAAAAACTCTTCCGACGTTAAACTGCTAACTATTTCTAGATGAATTGCTTTGATGCATAAACAAACAAATAGTGCTACGTATCCCTTCGTTACCTCTCTACTGCCAGGTTTTCGCCTTGTCAATACTTCAAATGGCCCTGCATAATCTACGCCTGTGTGCTGAAATGCTCTATATATGTTTACTCTACGTTCTGGTAGATCACCCATCAATTGTTGTTGCGTCCGTTTGGAATATTTGTAGCATGTTACACATGATCTAACTATTTTCTTTACTACGCTTTTTGTGTCTATTATCCAATATCTTGTTCTAGTTTGTGCTACTGTTAACTGTGTGCCTCCGTGATTTGTTTGCGAATGTGCATCGCTTGTTATCAATATCGCTATCTGTGATTCTTTTGGTATTATGATTGGATATTTTGCGTCGTACTCTATCATGGCTTCTTTCAAGCGTCCTCCCACTCTCAATAAACCCTTCACATCCAAAAATGGATTGAACGATTTAAGCTTGCTGTGACCTGGTACTGGACTCCCTTTCTTTAACACCTCTATTTCGCTTCTGAATGCTATGTTTTGTGCTACCTTTATGTATATCTCCTTGGCCATTTCAATTTCATATACCGTTAGTGCTCCTTGTGTTCTCTTTTCTTTTAACGTCCATGTCTTTATGCGCGCTGTGACTCTTGCTAACTTTATGAAAGAATTGTATCTTTCTAATAACCTCTGTATTACTTCGTTTTCCTCTTTCTTATGCGTCGCTAATACTACCTTCGATTTGATTTCTGCTATGTCCTCCTCTAGTTCTAAGCTAGGATTTTGTGGCCAGTTGTATTTAGACTCTTTCAACCATGGGTGACAAATATTCTGATTTCCAGCGCTTCTGGAAATGCTCAACCTTTTGTGACACTTGACGCCAATGACCAAGTCGGCTGATTTGAGTGTCAAGCAGACTGGGTCTTAGGGATGCTAATAAATTGTCGCCGATTAAGAAGTGTCCTGGCGTTAATACTGATAGGTCGTTAGGATCGTTTGATATTGGACATAACGGTCGCGAGTTTAGACATGCTTCGATCTCCGCTACCATTGTTGCGTATTCGGGATATGTGTGTACCGATCCCTTCAACATTCTAGCTAAGTGATACTTCATAGAAATGTGGCTTCCCACATACCTCCCCAATGTGGGGCATGTGGCGGAATAAAGGACCACTGTACTTCATCTTTCAAAACGAGTGCTGCTATCTCTGGTTCTAATTTGTTTTTTATTATCCTATAACCGTTTTCTAATTCATTTTTCGCACCGACGAATGTTGTCGCGTTATCCGAATACATGTTTGACGGTAACCCTCTTCTGCTACGAAATCTAGTAAATGCTGCTAAAAACTCTTCCGACGTTAAACTGCTAACTATTTCTAGATGAATTGCTTTGATGCATAAACAAACAAATAGTGCTACGTATCCCTTCGTTACCTCTCTCCTGCCAGGTTTTCGCCTTGTCAATACTTCAAATGGCCCTGCATAATCTACGTCTGTGTGCTGAAATGCTCTATATATGTTTACTCTAGGTTCTGGTAGATCACCCATCAATTGTTGTTGCGTCCGTTTGGAATATTTGTAGCATGTTACACATAATCTAACTATTTTCTTTACTACGCTTTTTGTGTCTATTATCCAATATCTTGTTCTAGTTTGTGCTACTGTTAACTGTGTGCCTCCGTGATTTGTTTGCGAATGTGCATCGCTTGTTATCAATATCGCTATCTGTGATTCTTTTGGTATTATGATTGGATATTTTGCGTCGTACTCTATCATGGCTTCTTTCAAGCGTCCTCCCACTCTCAATAAACCCTTCACATCCAAAAATGGATTGAACGATTTAAGCTTGCTGTGACCTGGTACTGGACTCCCTTTCTTTAACACCTCTATTTCGCTTCTGAATGCTATGTTTTGTGCTACCTTTATGTATATCTCCTTGGCCATTTCAATTTCATATACCGTTAGTGCTCCTTGTGTTCTCTTTTCTTTTAACGTCCATGTCTTTATGCGCGCTGTGACTCTTGCTAACTTTATGAAAGAATTGTATCTTTCTAATAACCTCTGTATTACTTCGTTTTCCTCTTTCTTATGCGTCGCTAATACTACCTTCGATTTGATTTCTGCTATGTCCTCCTCTAGTTCTAAGCTAGGTTTTTGTGGCCAGTTGTATTTAGACTCTTTCAACCATGGTGGACCGTTCCACCATAAACTATGGTTTATTAATTCATTTGGGTTTATACCTCTGGATAGACAATCAGCTGGATTGTGTCTCCCTTCCACATGTCCCCACATTGAGGGCTCTGTTAATGATTGTATCTCTGATATCCGGTTCGCTACGAATGTTTTATAAAGATCTGGTGACGAATTAACCCATCCTAGTGTTACTGTTGAATCCGTCCAACAATGCTTAACTTCGATCTTCAATTCGTCCGCGATAGTTCTTACTAGATTTGCCAATAAAACTCCTCCGCGCAATTCTAACCTTGGTAAGCTGACCGATTGTACTGGCGCTACTCTTGATTTTGCTAATACGATCTGAATATTTACGTTACCATACTCATCCTCTGCTCTTGTGTACACTACTGCCCCGTGGACGTTACTTGACGCGTCACAAAACCCGTGTAATTCTATATTTGCTTTATTTTCGAGATATCCATACCATCTTGGTATTCTCAATTCTCCTAATTGGCACAGTCTACCCCTGAAGGGCACCCATTCTGCTTCGAGTGCTGGAGATAGCCTGTCATCCCATTCTAGTTTCTGCTTCCAGAGCTTTTGAAACATTATCTTTGCCTTGATCACTACGGGTCCTAGCCAACCCAAAGGATCAAAGATCTTTGCGGCTTGCGATAGGAATATACGCTTTGTGATTCCCTCTGTCTCATCTAGCTTCGGTATCGTGAAAAAAAATTGGTCTTGTAGTGGCAACCATCCCACTCCTAATGTTTTTATGCTGTCTTCTGGCTCCATTGGCCTCGCTTTTAACTCTCTGTCTTCTTCTGGTACTGGTTCTAAAACTTCCATGCAATTACTTGCCCACTTTCTCATTGGCAACTTCGCGCTACTTAATGCTTCTGTTGTTTGCTTCCATATCTCTTGCACTTCCTTGACTGTATCTCCGCCTGTCAGTAAATCGTCTACTTGAAAATCTGACCGTACTACTCTTGCTCCTATAGGATATCTATTTGCTTCATCGTTTGATACTTCTACTAATGACCGTACCGCCAAGAATGATGCGCTTGCGGTGCCGAATGTCAAGGTGTTCAATTTGTAATCTTCTATTGGTTCATTTTTATTGAATCTAAACACTATCTTTTGATACTCTTCATCTTCTTTGTATACCCTGATTTGCCTATACATCTTTGTTATGTCTCCTCGCAATGCTATCTTGTGTCTTCGCCACTTTAGTAATCTAGTTATGAGGCTTTCTTGAATTGTAGGCCCTATCATTAGTATGTCGTTTAGTGATACTCTAGAGCTTGATTTTGCTGATGCGTCAAATACTACTCGTGTTTTTGTTGTTGTGCTGTCTGCTTTTATCACTGCATGATGCGGGATATAATAACTACTTCGTGTGTGCTCGTTTATCTCTTTGCTATTTTCTTGATGCCGTTCTACTTCTGATCTCTGTATGCCGTTATCTTCACTGATCCCTTTTTGTTGTTCTATCTTAACTATTTTTCCGCGATTTCCGTTACTCTCATGTTGTTGTGATTTTGTAAGCATATTTCCGCCTTTATCTTTGATACGCCTTTGTTGATTTTCTACTGTTAGTCTACTTCCGCCTTTATCTTTAATCTCGTGTCTAAATCCTTCTTTGCCTTTATTTTCTTTGATATTATGTTGTTGTCCATTCGTTGGCCTATTTCCGCCTTTATCTGTACTATACATTTGTCTTTGTCCATTCGTTACTATATTTCCGCCTTTTGTTCGATCTGTCATATGTCTCTTTGCTTCTGTGTCTATATTGCCTTTTTGTTCTGATCTTAATCTCACTCTGATTATATCTTTCTTCTCGACTACTTGTTTTGATTCTGATACTTTGGTCATGTGACCCAATTCTATGTATTCCTTCATGACCTCCATGTAATCTTTCTTCAATTCTCTATCGTTATCCAACTTTTTCTCCATAGACCGCCATCCGGCTATTGCTAATTGTCTAGACTCTCCTAATACCTTGCTTGGTTCCTACCGTCTTCTAACCTTCTATATGATTCAACAAATATATCTTCGCATCTTTGTTCTTCCTTTGTTAACTTCCTACTTTGTCTTGGGGTTTCTTCGGTTTTCCAGAACCTTTCTAATAATTCTTCCGTATCTTCCACTTTCTTGGTTGCTAAACAAAAACCTTTTCTCGATTGCTTGCCTGATTCTACTTCTTTGTTTCTACCTGAAATTAGCCACCCTATAGAGGTGTTTTGTGCTAATAGGCCTCTTTTCTTGATTGTGTCGCTTTTCATTATTTCTACGTAATATTCTCCTCCTAACATTATGTCCATGTTTCCCGGCGTTGTGAACAATGGATCTGCTAATTTAAGATTACTAAAAACATCTTTTGGGGCTTTCGCGTCGCTTTTCGGAAGTACTCCCAGTAGTGTTTTTACTATGTATATATCTAAATTTATCGTTTTATCGCTGGCTGTGGCTATTTCAATGCGTGTGGCTTTATCTGGTGTGGAAGTTACTGTGTCCCCTAATCCCGTGACTTCGAATGCGGGTATTTTTATTGATTTGAAACCTAACATTTTGGCTACCGATTCTTTTATATAATGTTCATCTGAGCACTGATCAATGAGTGCCCTTAGACTGTAAACTGTGCCACGCGCCGATTTGACTTTTACTATGGCGGTAGGGAATAATGCTTGACCTTTATTCCTTAGCCGCCTTACCATGCTTGCCGATTCACTTGAGGATGTAAATGTTTGTCCGCTTCTGGGATTTAAGATTGTGCCTGAATTACTCTTTAATGCCGTTTGCGATTGTCTTGGAATTTCATGCTTACTTTCGGAATCTTGTGGTTTATGGTATCGATTACTATTATTATTATTATTATTATATTATTACTATTGTTATGTGCACTTTCCTCCCTATGCAGTAGTGTGTTATGCCGCTTGCCACACTTAAAGCATCCTCTACCACTTCTACACTCACTTGTTATGTGGTTGGATCTCAAACAATTTTTACATAATTGTTTTGCTACTACTAACACACCCCTATTCGATATCGGTAAACTCAAAAATTTTTCGCACATACTCAATTGATGCCTCTCTGTGTTGCATGCTTGACATTTCATTTCTTCTTCTATATTACGACCGCTTTTACTTTCTCGCCTCTTCCTCTTATTTCATTTCCTGTATTTCCCAACATTTCCATACTCTCTAGTGTTCTGAATCTTTTCTCTAAAAAGGTACAAAGCTGCTCATACTTTGGCACCTCGTTCACTTCTAACTCTTCCTCCCATAGTTCTCGAGTTTTGTATGACAGTTTTCTTGTAATGAGTACTATTAATATGATATCCCATGTATCAATGTTAACTCCTAAATTTTTAGCGCTTCTAAGCTTTCTTGCACTGTGTCTAGCAATTCCCTCAGTTCCTTTGATGATTCTCCCTTCATTTGTTTTCTATCTATCAGGTTTTCCGTATGTGTTGTTTGTAAGATTCTTTTATTGTCGTATTTCTCATTTAGACTCTTCCATGCTAGCTTATAGTTCTCATCTGTTATCTGATATCTCTGTATCGCTAACTCTGCCTTCCCTGTTAAGCATGATTTTAGGTACTCTAGCTTTTCTACTTCTTTCAGCTGCTGATTCTCGTGTATCAAATTCGTAAATCTATTTTTGAACGATAACCACCCAAAATACGAACCGCTAAAGTTTGGCAGGTTTATTTTGGGTAGCTTTACATTTGTATGTGTAACTTGTGAGCTTGTGCCTAATCTACTTGTATTACCTGCGCTGCTTGTACTTGAATTTGTTGCCCCAGGAGTTGGATAATATGAGTTCAACAGTTCGTTTATTTGACTTAGTAACTCAAAATACTTCTCCTCGATCCAACTAAATGTGTCATTTTGGAAGTAAACTAACGCTTCCCAACCATCTGGTTTTATTGCTTCAATAAGCACGTGTGTCTTTCTTACTTGCTCCCACCACTCATCTAACCCTTTCAATCTCCCTTCCAAATATCCCCTAGTTTTATTTGCACTAGAACATTTCTTGAAGTTAACCTCAAATTTTTTGATTAACTTTAGCGATGTGTTTATATCTTGTAACGCTTCCTCCATTCACTAAATGATAGTAGATGTAGATTTAGCGATTAGAAATCTTATTGGGCTTTGGTTGTCAAGACTATCGAACAATAGTGAAGAAATGGATGGGTTTGGATATTAAGGGTTACTATAGGGCTCAGCAAACGATGTGGTAACGATGATGTTGACCTTCTCAAAACTTCACAAATAAAACAATCATGCGTCAGTATAACGTTCGATTTAATATTTGGGACAATATATCCCTTGACCTAGCCGACTCAATTCAGCCGACTTCTAATAATTTGGTTTCAATTTAATCAATTTGTAGATTTATTTTATCTAATCACCACTAAATTGATTCAATGTAATTTGCGCAAAAAAAATGTGAAGAATGATTCGAAATGTTATAAATGAATATACTATAAATTCCCTATGTAACGAATTAACATTCGTTTACACTAAAAAATTTCACTACTGTTCCGAAATATGTTACGTTACCTTAAAAAATTTTTACTAAGTACCGATTGACCGTATGTTACCCTATTTTTGAATCGTATAATTGAGCGAAAGCTTTTTATGGATGAAGCTTTTAATATGAAAGTATACTGTATTTCGATGCGTAATGATTTATTATGAATTATTTGTAATTTCGATTTGCAAATATTTTGATTTTGATGAATGAAATAATAAAATAAATCAAGTGATGACTGACTTGATCGCACTTTTAAATTTTCTTGTTTCTTTGTTCTGATGCGACAAAATGTATTGACAAAATTTCATGTATCATTTATAGTGGTTTTCGATTCAAAATGTAGACATATAATTTGTTCACCAATATGCACAATTTTCATCAAAAGTTTTCGAATAAAATTACACCAATATTGAATTTCGATTCAAATATTTTCAGTGTATTTTATACGAGCTATGTTACATCAAATGATTAATCCCGAATGAATATTTCGTTTTATTTTTCAGTGTAATTACTCAAGCTCCAACTCTCCAATGATATCTATAAATTTTATAACTATAATCCACCAATTCTTTTTCTATTTATTTACCTAAGCTGGAACTCTTTAATATAATTTCCAACTAATTTCGTTCCGACCTGTTTTCAGTGTATTTCGTATGATTTTATATGTGCACTGAATATTTTCAGTGTCTTACCCAAGCTTCAACTCCAACTACTTTTTTGTACCAACTTTTTCGATTTATACCAACATATGATTTTCAGTGTATCGCGTATGAACTTTGTATGTGCACTGAATATTTTCAGTGTCTAACCCGAGATTCAAATTCAACTAATTTTTTCCACCAACTATTTCGATTTGCTTTACGGTGCACTGAGTGATTTCAGTGTCTTACCCAAGCTTCAACTCCAACTACTTTTTTCTACCAACTTTTCCGATTTATACCAACATATGATTTTCAGTGTCTCGCGTATGAACTTTGTAT
>CM055405.1:46129-58866 GCA_029228625.1 Pseudolycoriella hygida | reverse complement strand
AAAAAAAAAAAGAAAAAAAAAAAACTTATTATTATTTTATATTATTTTGTTGTGGAAAAAGCAATAAATATTTTCAATATTTTGTTTTATAATAAATTTTCTAAGTAATGAATGCTTGGATCATTTCTTAAAGCTAACAAAATTGGCAGCTGGTAATATTATATTTTATTTATTGCCACAAATACGTTAAGTCAAAAGCTTGAAACATTCATTAGAAGCTAGCAACTAAAATCGTTATGCTGAACTTTCAACTTTCATTGGATATTAGCAAAGAAAATTGCTACACTGAACGATCATCTGTATTACTGTACAATAATAATGGCAATGCTACTAACATATTATTTCATTCAAATAATACAATCACATCGAAGGTCCATCAACTTTCATTGGATATTAGCAAAGAAAATTGCTACACTGTACGATCATCTGTATTACTGTACAATAAAAATGGCAATGCTACTAACATATTATTTCATTCAAATAATACAATCACATCGAAGGCCCAACAACTTTCATTGGATATTAGCAAAGAAAATTGCCATACTGAACGACGCACTGTACAATAATAATAGCAATGCTACTAACAAATTTTTTCATTCATATAATACAATATCATCGAATGCCTACAACTTTCAATGTGCCAAATAACATACATAGCACTAACTTTACACTTATAGCTGAAACTTACAAAAACTGGAAGCAATTTAATTCATTGCACAGTGAATGTAAAACTTATACCTACAACAATTATTTACACACGAAAAAACTAGAAGTAATTTAATTCATTGCACAGTGCATATAAAACTTGTAGCTACAACAATTTTTTTACTGTCCACTACTTTGCAAATAA
The DNA here is from genome assembly GCA_029228625.1 of Pseudolycoriella hygida. Lineage (NCBI taxonomy): Eukaryota > Metazoa > Arthropoda > Insecta > Diptera > Sciaridae > Pseudolycoriella > Pseudolycoriella hygida. The sequence continues at coordinate 58,016 of CM055405.1, read as the reverse complement.
AACTAATTTATTTCATTGCACCTTGCATATAAAACTAATAGCTACAACAATTATACACATGCAAAAACTAGAAGTAATTTGATTCATTGTACAGTGCACATAAAACTTGCAGCTACAACAATTATTTAGATACAAAACAAAATTTAATTCATGATACGGTGCATATAAAACTAGAAGTAATTTAATTCATGGCACAGTGTAAACAAATCTAATTACTAAACAACAATTATTTACATACAAAAAACTAAAAGTAATTTAATTCATTGCACAGTCCATATAAAACATGCAGCTACAGCACTTATTTACACACACAAACACTAGAAGTAATTTAATTCGTTGCACAGTGCACATAAAACTTGCAGCTACAACATACGATAAAACTAGAAGTAATTTAATTCATTGGACAGTGCGTATAAAACATGTAGCTACAACACTTATTTACATGCAAAAGACCAAAGACCATTTCTTTTATTGCACAGTGCACATAAAACTTGCGGCTACAACAATTATTTACATGTAAAGACTGAAGCCCATTTATTTTATTGCACAGTGCATATAAAAGTAATATCTACAACAATTATTAACATACTAGAAGTAATTTAATTCATTGCACAGTACATATAAAATTTGTAGCTAAAACAATTATTTACATGTAAAGACTGAAGCCCATTTATTTTATTGCACCGTGCATTTAAATCTAATAGCTAAAACAATTATTAACATGCAAAGACTTAAAGTCATTTATTTTGTTGCACAGTGCATATAAAACTCATAGCTGCAACAATTATTACCATACAAACACCAAGAGCCATTTGTTTCATTGAACTGTGGAAATAAAATTAACAGCCACAAAATGTAACCACCAAGAGCCATTTATTTCATTGAACAGATCAAATAAATATAATAGGTCTTGATATGGTCGGACATTTTTTTTTCATATATCTGTTATTCGCATATCCGCTCATATATAGTAAGGAGAGTAGGTGCTCTGAAGGCACATAAGAGGTATAATGGAAAAGTGAATTGGACGATAAAGCCGATTGTGTTCGGTAGTGTGGTTGGTATTTATTGTCGATATGGCATGTTGTTGGTGTATTAATGGAAATGTGTAGTGAAACATTTATTCCTGGTGTGACAATGAGAAATCGTTTATGCGACCTCTGTGTCGGTAAACAAACTCTCGTTAATATTGTCAAATGAATATAGCATTTGTATAGTATGCAATAAAATGTGTTTTGCTTTTAAAGAACAGTGTTTGGACCAATAAACGTCAATTGGTACGTTTTATTATTATTATTATTATTTATTATTATTATTATTTATTTTTTTTTTTGGATTCAGTTTGTACAATAATTAAAATTGAAAAAAAAGTGATAGTAACATTTTTGATTTTGGACAAAACAATAAAAACAAAACACCAATTCCAGTGAATTTCTTCAATGAAGGAATTTGGTTGATGGTACTAAAGTTAAATTAAATCAAATTCAATTTAATTTTTTTTTTCGTCTAGGTTCATAATCTTGATTAAAAAAAAAAAAAAAAACATTTAAAATATTTAAAATATCATATATAATTTGGATAATTTGTCTAGTTGATTCTTTTCTAAAAGATATTTTTTTAAATTCATTTTATATGTCCCAAAGCTGATCACATTCGTAATTTCTTCTGGAATAAAGTTAAACAAGCGTGGACCAATGAAACTGATTCCACTCTTACCGATATTTCTTTTCGTTTTTCTATAATATAAAGGATTCCGTGATCGTGTATCATATCCATGATTGACTTTATTAAACTCAATCGTTGAATAATTTCGTAATAATTTGTTTAACAAACAAACATATCTGATAACAATACAGTCCTTTTATAGGAAGAATACCTGTCAGACTATATAATTCACTAGTGGAATATATTCTTGGCAGACAATAAATAAATTTCAATACTCTGTTTTGCAGTACTTGAAGCGATTTTAAGTGCGATATTGCAGCTGACCCCCATAATATACACAAATAATTTAGATGGCAATGAATCAACGAAAAATATAACAATAATAGAATCTTTCGTGGCAAAAAATCTGAAAGTTTGTTTAAAATTCCTATTCTAACAGATAATTTAGTACACAGATAATTCACGTGAATTCTCCAGGTAACGTGCCGATCAAGAATAACTCCTAAGTATCTGAACTCATTGACTTCTTCAAGTGCAACTCCATTATAGTTCAAATTTATAAATGGCTGCTGTTTTCGCCTTGAGTGCATATTTATGAATTTAGTTTTTTGCTCGTTAAGTGTTAACTTGTTTAACCTGAAGTATTCTCTCAATATATCCAGATCATTTTGCGCATTCATTTCATTGACAGTCGAATCGTCATTGATGTAATAAATGAAGTTGTCATCAGCAAATAAATTTGGATCACAACTTAATCCTATATCATTAATGTATATCAGAAATAAGAGTGGACCAAGAACACTGCCTTGTGGTACACCATAATGAATGTCCATTAACGTACTTGAACTTCCGTTGACATAAACATACTGCTTTCGCTCATGAAGATAACTCTTTAACAGATTGTATGTTGGACCTCTAATACCTGCTTTTTCTAATTTATACAATAATATCTTATGATCAACCGTATCAAATGCCTTAGCCAGATCAAGGAAAATGGCCAGAACATATTTGTCGTTGTCAATTGCATTTATAATTTTGTCTAACAGTTCTGTCGTAGCTGATTCTGTACTTGATCGTGATCGAAATCCGTACTGATATTTGTAAAAAAATTATTAGCAGTTAAAAAATCAGTAATTCGTATATGAATCAGCTTTTCGACAACCTTATTGAGTATACTTAACAACGATATTGGCCTATAATTGCACGTTAATTTCACGTCACCACATTTGAATATCGGAATGAGCTTAGCAATTTTTAGTACAGATGGATAGATTTGAGATTCAAACATTCTATTTGCTAAGTTAGATATGTGCCCACTAATCACATCACATCATTTTTTTAAGGCATAAACCGTAATATTGTCTGCACCAGGAGATTTATCGTCATCAAAATTTAATAAAATATTTTTAACCTCTGATTCTGTACTGAGTCTGAGGAATATACTGCTTTCTTCTGATTGTAATGAATGAAAAGAATTTATATTATCATCTCGATTTATCTGAACACTTTCTAATAATTTTGGCGCAACATTAGAGTAATAAACATTAAATTCTTCAAACATTTTATCAGCCTCTGATATTTCAACATCATTTACTATAATTTTGTTTATATCTTTACTAGTTTTTCTACTTCCTAAGATTTTATTTATATTTCTCCATGTTTCTCTAGGATTTGTACTGCAATTTTGAAATAAATTTTGATAATAATTTAACTTTAAATTTTTACTTTTAGAAATAATCACGTTACTTATTGCTTTCAATTTATATTTTAAATGATCACAATTAATATTCCTTCTACTCAGTCTTTTAATCTTTTTTATCAAGCTAGTTTTATAATTTCTTAATTTATTCAATTCTAAATTATACCAAGGGCATAACAAATCTTTTTTTCGATTTCGTTTGTTACGTTCAACCGTAGCATCACATTCCGCAGTGTTAAATGCTTGGATTAGAAAATCACAATACTTATTGACATCAGACTCATCATAATCCTCTTCTGATAAAAATAATTCCATTTTATTTCTAAATTTCTCATAGTCTACGTAAGAACTAACTTGATTTTTGATATCGAAGTCTAGTTCAGACAATACAATACTGTGATCGCTGAAATCGTTGGTTATGGTATGATTCGAGATTGAATTTTTGTGAGAAAAATTTGTAACGAAGTGATCTAATAATGTCTTTGATGCCGGTCTGGTATAAAATGTATTAGATACACTAAAACCATAAGATTCAATTAGATTCCTGTAACCATTACTTCCATTATCCTATTCATATCAATGTTCATATCTCCACAAATAACACAATATTCGGAAGCATATTTTACTAAGAAAGATTCTAAATGATTAAGATATAAATCAAAATCTGTCCATTCAGGCCTATATAACGCTGCTAAATGCAAGGAAATCGCTTTATTTACTTATATTTTAACCCAAATAGAATTAAATGTTTCATCATACGATAAAAGTAATTCGACATTTAACTCAGTTTTTACATAAATGCAGACTCCACCTCCCTTTAAGCCGGAGTCTTAATAAAACGATGTGGATAAACGAATGAGTTGTGTTGTGAATGCAATAATATATTTATTTAAATTGTTATTGCTATTTTGATGTTCATATGTCATATATACTGTTTGAACTGGCTTACGATGTCACTTATCGTATCCAGTGAAGAGTAATAATGAAAATGTATCAAAATTCTGGTTTATCCTGCCAGTAGTTATATGCTTGTCTCAAAGATTAAGCCATGCATGTCTAAGTACAAACGAAAATAAAGTGAAACCGCAAAAGGCTCATTATATCAGTTATGGTTTCTTAGATCGTATCCACAATTACTTGGATAACTGTGGTAATTCTAGAGCTAATACATGCAATTAAAGAGAAACCGGTAAAACGGGTTCTCTGCTTTTATTAGATTTAAACCAATGAGGAGTGCTTCGGCGTTCTTACATTAACAATGGTTGAACTCTGGATAATTTGTTGATCGCATGGTCTCGTACCGGCGACGGATCTTTCAAATGTCTGCCCTATCAACTATTGAAGGTAATGTCTTGGATTACCTTGGTTGCAACGGGTAACGGGGAATCAGGGTTCGATTCCGGAGAGGGCGCCTGAGAAACGGCTACCACATCTAAGGAAGGCAGCAGGCGCGTAAATTACCCACTCCCAGCACGGGGAGGTAGTGACGAAAAATAACAATACAAGACTCACATCCGAGGCCTTGTAATTGGAATGAGTACACTTTAAATCCTTTAACAAGGATCAATTGGAGGGCAAGTCTGGTGCCAGCAGCCGCGGTAATTCCAGCTCCAATAGCGTATATTAAAGTTGTTGCGGTTAAAACGTTCGTAGTTGAACTTGTGTTCCGCACGGGCAGTACCAAACAACTGGTAAAACAGTAGTGGTACCTTGGCTTACTTCCTGTCTTCGGATTGGGAAATGTGCGTGGACGTATTATCGGCGTGTTCGCTCTAGCAGCGTTCACATCAGCCCATCGCAGTGCTCTTAAACAAGTGTTGCTGTGGGCCGATACAAATTACTTTGAACAAATTAGAGTGCTTAAGGCAGGCTTGTAATGCCTGAATATTTTGTGCATGGAATAATGGAATAGGACATCTGTTCTACTTTCATTGGTTTTTTAGACCAAGATGTAATGATTAATGGAAGCAGTTGGGGGCATTAGTATTACAACGCGAGAGGTGAAATTCTTAGAACGTTGTAAGACTAACTAAAGCGAAAGCATTTGCCAAAGATGTTTTCATTTAATCAAGAACGAAAGTTAGAGGTTCGAAGGCGATCAGATACCGCCCTAGTTCTAACCATAAACGATGCCAGCTAGCAATTGGATGAAGCTACTTCTATGGCTCATTCAGTCGCTTCTCGGGAAACCAAAGCTTTTGGGCTCCGGGGGAAGTATGGTTGCAAAGCTGAAACTTAAAGGAATTGACGGAAGGGCACCACCAGGAGTGGTTAATTCCGATAACGAACGAGACTCAAATATATTAAATAGATGCAGACAGGACTATGACATTGAAGCTTTGCACACCCGTTTGTTTTTGGGAGCTTCGGTTCTCATTGGCAGAATGTGGTTGTGTAGGTGGAGTCATACCTGTTTGTTTGTCTAACTTCAAATAGACACTTAGCTTCTTAAATGGACAAATTGTGTCTAACAATATGAGATTGAGCAATAACAGGTCTGTGATGCCCTTAGATGTCCTGGGCTGCACGCGCGCTACAATGAAGGTATCAACGTGTATTTCCTAGGCCGAGAGGTCCGGGTAAACCGCTGAACCACCTTCTTGCTTGGGATTGTGAACTGAAACTGTTCACATGAACCTGGAATTCCCAGTAAGTGCGAGTCATTAACTCGCATTGATTACGTCCCTGCCCTTTGTACACACCGCCCGTCGCTACTACCGATTGAATTGTTTAGTGAGGTCTCCGGACGTGATCGCTGCGACGCCTCGTTGTGTTGCAGTTGCTTCACAGAAGTTGACCGAACTTGGTTATTTAGAGGAAGTATAAGTCGTAACAAGGTTTCCGTAGGTGAACCTGCGGAAGGATCATTATTGATATTTCGCAACCAATAACATGGTATTATATATGTATGCTAATTCATTTCGGTTATATATATAAATACCAATTATGTGATGTATAGTGCATATTCACACATAGTTATGCGTAAAACCGTTGAAAGCATCGTTTTTATTTAACAGTAGAAACGGAAGCACTTTGATATAGTGTCTTTGGGTACTTATTTTAAATAAGTATAATCGACCAGGTCGTCGAGACGTATATACACGCCCAAAGCCTCACACTTAAAATCATTGTGTTTACAAACCCTTTGTCGTAACATATATATGCTAACACATTTCCATTATGCGCATTTAGCCCGTAGTGTGCAAATGTAATATATATTTACGCTTTATGTGAATTTATTAAAAATTTTGAATGAAATTTTTAAACTAACATAACCCTAAGCGGGGGATCACTTGGCTTGTGGGTCGATGAAGAACGCAGCAAACTGCGCGTTGACATGTGAACTGCAGGACACATGAACATTGACATTTTGAACGCATATTGCGGTCCATACTGATTTGTTTCTACTTAAAACCTAGCAGCTGTATGGACCACACATGGTTGAGGGTCGTTAGATTATTCAATAAAAATTGCATTTTTATTGCACACACATTTTGATTGCTTATCAAAACTTTTAGCCTTAAAACCGCTAAAATGCTTGGTATCATCTGGAAATATCAAAATTTTATTTTGATACACAAAATACAAACAAAATTTTATGTAGTGTACAAAAAATCATTTCGATTTGTAAGGCGTTTAAAATCTTTTAATCGCGCAAATTTGCAAATGGTAGCACTATATATTTATATATTTTGGGTATTTTGAAACCATAATTAAAAGCGACCTCAGCTCATGTGAGATTACTCCCTGAATTTAAGCATATTAATGAGGGAAGGAAAAGAAATTAACTAAGATTCCTTTAGTAGCGGCGAGCGAAACAGGATAAGCCCAGCACTAAGCTCTCCAGTCGTCCTGGCTGGTAGAGGATGCAGTGTATGGAAAGTCTATTATCTCATGCAACGATAATATGTTCAAGTCCATCTTGAATGGGGCCATTAAACCCATAGAGGGTGCCCGGCCCGTAGCAGCTATTATCAGTATGAGAAGGCTTTTCCAAAGAGTCGTGTTGCTTGATAGTGCAGCACTAAGTTGGTGGTAAACTCCATCTAAGGCTAAATATGACCACAAGACCGATAGCGAACAAGTACCGTGAGGGAAAGTTGAAAAGCACTCTGAATAGAGAGGTAAATAGTACGTGAAACCGCTTAGGGGTTAAGCCTGATGAACCCGAATATTTGAAATGAGAAATTCATTATCGTTCAGTAGCCGATAACGCCAACGACGGTATGCACTTTTCTCAGTGTAAAACATTGCAATCTATTTGTATATCCGTATGGATGGTTTATCAAATGTCCCGTATGGTTTGTTCATACCTAGCTGTGACATTTTTATGTCATATGGTTGATGCCAATTGCGGTGACCTGGTAAACAGCAGATAGTTTTTGAAAATCATGCAACCACATTTTATGTGTATCACGGCTCATGCGCTACGGTGTGTGAGTGCAGTGATAGCATGTATTTGCTTGGCAATGCGATAGATTTGGGAACCTTCAGGACCCGTCTTGAAACACGGACCAAGAAGTCTAACATGTGTGCGAGTCATTGGGTATTTTGTTGAAACCTAAGGGCGCAATTAAAATAACTATTTTAATGGGATTACAAGTGAATTAAATTTCATTTCTCCATCCCGGGGCGTTCTATATGGCAACACTGGGACTTGCTGGCAACACTGGCAAAACTTGCATGAGTGAAATATTGTGCGTGATAAAGAACGAAAATTCTAAGTTTTGAGTAGGTTTGTGTACTTATTCTACTTTTTACGATTATCCCCGGTACCCTAGATAAGAAATTTCGAAGAAGTAAGTTGATTTAAATGAATATGAGTGAGTAATTTAGCAAAATCAATTCCCGCTGCTGTTGTACATTACATCGACATGATCTATTCAATCGATTCTTTGTTGTCATTTGTTCGCGCCTTGAATTACCAAAACTTTGAAATGTCATTAGATACGGACAATATTTTAAAGCGTCGTATTGATCGGAAAAAACACCCATACAAAAACAGGAGTACAAAAAAAGTAGTTAATAAGATGGACGGTGTGTTGGAAATAAATATGGACTCTGACTTGGACCTGCTCAAGTCTGATTCGGAAGCCAGCAATGTGAGTTCACAAACGATGATGGGGAAGGAGATGCCGATAATCGATGCCGCCAAAAATGATATGATGGCCCTCCTGAAGGAGATTCGAAGTTCTCAATGTACTAAGGAGGATCTAATGGAATATGGTCGGAATATAAATAAGCAATTCGTCTCAATGAACGAGAACATTTCTTCAAACACGTCAGCAATTACTTCAATCGAAGAACGAGTCAAAACAATTGAGACATCATTACAGAAAAGTAAACATGATGCTGAACTTGTTAAGCAGAATGTTCTGATGCGAAATGTGAGCATTATCGGTATTCCTTGGAAAGTAGATGAGAATCTGAGAGAAATTGTACTAAAACTGTTTTCACTAGTGGATTGTCATTTAGCTAACTCAGACATTTTCGGATGTTATCGCGTTAAAAAGGGAACATCATGGTTGGACATCATAATAGTTAAATTCAATGACTTGTCAACAAAAAACAAAATTTTGAAGAATAAGTTAAGCAAAGAAATCAGACTTAATGATGTGATGTCGAGTCCAGCAAATGTAAATCGGCGCATTTATGTTAATAACCATGTGACACCGTTCTTTGGTAAATTGTTAGCCGAAGGCAGACGTATTGTCAAGGAAAACAAATTTCGTTTAGTTCGCTTGACAAAGGATGGATGCCAAATTCAGTTTAATGATAGAGGTAAAGATCATGCATACCGTGATCTAAATGAGCTAAAAAATCTAGTCAGGTCGTACAAACAGCAGTATCAGAAGCATAAACGATCAAGGTCAGGAGATAGAAGTGATGAGTCAGATGCTCGTAGACCGAAAGTTTAAACTGTTGATTGTCAATGTTTTGAGTGCAGTAGCGGCGGGAATGATTTAGATTGAACTATTTGCGTGAAATTTCTTTTTTATTTTTTTATTTTTTTTAGAAAAGCGTTTTTCTTTTTTATTATTTTTCAATTTCTATTTTTTCTTTTTTTTTTCTATTATTTTTCAATTTCTATTTTTATCTAAAGGTTTTCATTAATTATACTGAAACTAGTAAAGAATTATATTTTTTTTCTTTCCCTGTCATTTACCTTTCCAGAAGTTAAATTGACTTAACCCTCTGTATCGTAAGATCGCATTGTAAGATCAAATTGTAAGTTACCCAAATAAAGGTAAGTTCTAAGTAATACCTAAACGTAAGATCATACGGAAATTATATCCGTCTTTATCTGAGCAACTGGTCAAAGTTGCTATTTGCTAAGTAAGATCGAACTGTAAGATCAATTTTTAAACCGAAATAACCAATTTCTGAGTAACTGGTCAAAGTTGCTATTTGCTAAGTAAGATCGAACTGTAAGACCAATTTGTAAACCGAAATAACCAATTTCTAATAAACATAAAGCTTACCACTGCATCATATTGACCAAGATGTCTGAAGACCTCAAGGTATATTATCAGAATGTCAACGGCTTGAGGACAAAGACTAAGGAATTTAGGTTAGGAATCATAAAAAATTCCTTTGATGTCATTCTACTGTGTGAGACCGGACTTAATGAAGATTTCTTGAGTAGCGAGTATTTTGAAGATCGCTACGTGACGTATAGGTGTGATCGCGATTGCAGCTTAACTGGTCTCAGCAGGAAGGGTGGTTGTCTGATAGCGGTGAAAAAGAATCTCTTTTCAAAGCGTCTGCGTAATTTCGAGCTCAGCAAAGAGGATGTCTGGGTGTCGGTCGAACACGAGAACGGATATAAGACATACTTCAATGTTCGATATGTAGAATTGAATAGTAAATTTTCTGACTACAAAGTGCATTTTGACCGGATCAGCGAAGTGGTGTTGTCGTTCGGCCATGATGATTCTTTTTTGTTAGCAGGAGATTATAATATGGGAGATTCTGTCATGTGGGAATACGATGCTAACGGTGATTGTGTGCCTTCTGGTTGGAAGGGTGCTATACCAAATGCGTTAGTAGATATGCTCTCTTTGTGTGGCGCGAGACAGTTTAACGCGGTAAAGAACGTGAATGATAGATCTTTAGATCTTATAATTTCCAATGTTGATCCAAAGCGAGTCCGGCTTTCTAGGTCCACTGACCCTGTAGTTATGGAGGATGTCCATCATCCTGCTCTGGTGATGTCCTTGTCCCTCTCTCCCTTGAGATTCTTGCTGGAAGAACGCCCTGCTAAAACAAATTTCTACAGGGCAGACTATGAGAGGCTGAGTGACGAGCTGTCGAGAGTTGACTGGGTTACAGAGCTTGATGGATTAGCGGTAGATCTCGCTGTTGATAAGTTCTATGCCATCTTGGATTCTTATATCAAGTCCATTCCAAAGTGCAGATGTTCAGTTAGGGAGTACCCAAACTATTACTCACACCAGCTGATTTCATTGATAAATAAAAAAGCTAGGACTAAAAATTTGCTCAAAGAGCTGAGGAAGGCTAATCCGGCGGATGTTGACATGATTGAGAAAGCTGCGGATAAATATCGTCGTCTTCGTAAAGAAGTCAAGCTGGGTATTGCTAAGTGTTTCGATGATTATGTGAAAGATTGCGAAGACAAGATTAAGTCCAACACGAAATGTTTTTTTGCATTCACGAAGTCACTGCGTAAAACCAACTCGCTGCCGAATGGCATGAAACTTCGGGAAGAAGTCGGTAATGATCGCGATTCCATCTGTAATCTCTTTGCGAAGTATTTCAGTTCGGTTTTCAACCCTGCAATTCAGTATTCGCAAAATGAAACACTTGTTTACGACCCTTTCCAGCACGTGTCTAATGAGCATATGCTCCCGGAATTTTCATTTACGGAAAAACAGGTCCAAGATTCTATAAAGAGTTTCAATGTGCATAAAGTGAGCAGCCCAGACAACATTCCCATGATGTTTTTTATGAACTTGTCAACTTCCTTGGGTCTACCACTTAGCATATTATTTAACAGATCACTAGCCGATAGGAAATTCCCATCCAAATGGAAGGTGAGCACAATCTCACCAATTTACAAGGATGGTGATAAATCTGATATTGCGAACTATAGACCGATCAGTATCTTGTGTGCGGTTTCTAAGATTTTCGAAAGACTAGTTTTTAATACGCTGTTCGATCAAATTAAACACAAGATCCACCAATCCCAACATGGATTCTTCGCAAAGAGATCAACGCAAACTAATCTCATGGAGTATGTGTCCTTTTTGGCTAATGAAATTGTGGAGGGTGGTCAGGTCGATTCAGTCTATACCGACTTCACAAAAGCGTTTGACAGAGTTGATCACAGACGCCTCATTGAAAAACTCTATGGTTTTGGGATTAATTCAAACCTCGTGGATTGGTTTGCATCATACCTTTGTGGTCGCTCTCAATCCGTGGTGATTGGTCGTTCAACTTCCAGTAAGTTCTTTCCTACTTCAGGTGTCCCGCAGGGCTCAATTCTTGGTCCACTCTTATTTG
>CM055405.1:5277-29617 GCA_029228625.1 Pseudolycoriella hygida | reverse complement strand
TCATCATCATCACACTTTATAGACCGTTTGTACCTTTCGGTGTGAGGTCTGTACTACTGATCATGGACCACCCTTCTCCATACCCCCCTATCCTGTGCCAAGGAGATGGTTTGTTCGCCTAGAGAAAGTCCCCTAACTTCTAAATCGGATTTAATTGAGTCTATAAACCTTCTCCTTGGCCTACCCCTGGGACGCACACCCGGGACTTGAGCATCCAATATCCTCTTTGGTAGCCTGCTATTACCCATCCTCTGAACGTGCCCGTACCACCGCAGACGACTAATCCTTGCCGCCTCTTCCACTGATGTAACCCCTAAGTTTTCCCTGATGTCGTCGTTCCTAATATGATTGTCCCACTGTTTCCTCCGATTTACTCTTGCTATGCTCCTAAGAACCCTCATATCAGAAACCTCCAGGTCATGCACAAGGTATCCGCAGTCCACCCAACTTTCACTACCGTATAAAATCGTTGGTCTGAAGATTGACCTGTGAATAGCTAGCTTTGTGCCACTACTTAACGCCTTTTTGTTGAACACATACGACCTCAACTGACTGGCCACTGCATTCCCCATTCTTCTCCTTTCTTCAAATTCCCTAACTAACTTGCCATTCTCCGAAAAAATGGCTCCTAAATATTTAAACTCAGAGACCTGTTCCAACTGCTCCCCATTTAAACTGCAAACTACATCATTCCGGGATTTGCCAATATGCATAACTTTAGTTTTACTGACACTTATTTTCATGCCGTATTCCTCACATGCAGCATTCAGGCAGTCTAAATTCTCCTGCAAATCCTTGGCATTATCTGCTAATAGAGTTAAGTCATCCGCATAGGCCAGGATTTTCATGATTACTTCCCCCACCTTCACATGCCCTTGCAAATTCGCTTGCCTGATAATCTTGTCCATAAAAATTATGAACAGAAGAGGGGAGAGACAACAACCCTGACGAACTCCCTCATTAACTTCGAAAGCCTCACTAATTTCACCATCTATCCTTACCGCAGCCTTGCTCCCTGAGTAGATGCTTTTGATAGCGCCCAATAAACTTCCATTAACCCCGTATTCGCCAAGTACCTCGAACAGCTTTTGCCTCGGTACCCGATCGAATGCCTTTACTAGGTCGATGATGCACAAGTATAAATCAATATTTCTCTCAGAGAGCTTTTCTATAACCTGCCTGAGACAAAAGATCTGATCCTGACAACCTCTCAGAGGTCTGAAACCACTCTGAACCTCGTCAAGAACATCTTCCACTATAACCCTAACCCTGTCTACTAGCACACTTGTATAAACCTTTCCGACCACGCTCAAGAGTGAAATCCCCCTGTAGTTGGTAAGGACTTTGCGGTTACCCTTCTTGAAGATCGGAGCAATAACACCGAAGCTCCAGTCAGCGGGTACTACTGAGGACTTCAATGCTAAATTGAAAATCCTACAAAGCCATTGAACCCCACCCGGCCCGCTATTCTTAATAAATTCTGTCCTAATTTCGTCTATACCTGCGGATTTTCCTGCCTTCAGCCTGCTGACCTTTCGTGACACTTCCTCTAATGTAATTTCCTCCTCACCCTCCAAGCTACGGCCCTCTTCCCTGTCAAGGCTTGTTACGGGATTGACAGAGGCGAATAGATCCTGAAAGTAATCCTGCCAGGTTTTCAGGACCTCACCCTTATCTGTAACTAATTCGCCATCTTTACCCAAAATGCTACCGCAGCCCTCCTTTTCACCACCACGCCTAATATCCTTGATTGCCGACCAAAATTTTTTACCCCTTCCTTGACCTGTGATATGCACTGTGCAACAAAATAAATGACTTTAAGTCTTTGCATGTTAATAATTGTTTTAGCTATTAGATTTAAATGCACTGTGCAATAAAATAAATGGGCTTCAGTCTTTACATGTAAATAATTGTTTTAGCTACAAATTTTATATGTACTGTGCAATGAATTAAATTACTTCTAGTCTGTTAATAATTGTTGTAGATATTACTTTTATATGCACTGTGCAACAAAATAAATGCTCTTTATTCTTTGCATGTAAATAATTGTTTTAGCTATTAGATTTATATGCACTGTGCAATAAAATAAATGGGCTTCAGTCTTTACATGTAAATAATTGTTGTAGCCGCAAGTTTTATGTGCACTGTGCAATAAAATAAATGGTCTTTGGTCTTTTGCATGTAAATAAGTGTTGTAGCTACATGTTTTATACGCACTGTCCAATGAATTAAATTACTTCTAGTTTTATCGTATGTTGTAGCTGCAAGTTTTATGTGCACTGTGCAACGAATTAAATTACTTCTAGTGTTTGTGTGTGTAAATAATTGCTGTAGCTGCATGTTTTATATGGACTGTGCAATGAATTAAATTACTTTTAGTTTTTTGTATGTAAATAATTGTTGTAGCTATTAGATTTATTTACACTGTGCAATGAATTAAATTACTTCTAGTTTTATATGCACCGTACCATGAATTAAATTTTGTTTTGTATCCAAATAATTGTTGTAGCTGCAAGTTTTATGTGCACTGTACAATGAATCAAATTACTTCTAGTTTTTGCATGTGAATAATTGTTGTAGCTATTAGTTTTATATGCAAGGTGCAATTAGTTTTATTTGCAAAGTAGTGGAAAGTAAAAAAATTGTTGTAGCTACAAGTTTTATATGCACTGTGCAATGAATTAAATTACTTCTAGTTTTTTCGTGTGTAAATAATTGTTGTAGCTATAAGTTTTACATTCACTGTGCAATGAATTAAATTGCTTCCAGTTTTTGTAAGTTTCAGCTATAAGTGTAAAGTTAGTGCTATGTATGTTATTTGGCATATTGAAAGTTGTAGGCATTCGATGATATTGTATTATATGAATGAAAAAATTTGTTAGTAGCATTGCCATTATTATTGTACAGTGCGTCGTTCAGTATGGCAATTTTCTTTGCTAATATCCAATGAAAGTTGTTGGGCCTTCGATGTGATTGTATTATTTGAATGAAATAATATGTTAGTAGCATTGCCATTATTATTGTACAGTAATACAGATGTAGCAATTTTCTTTGCTAATATCCAATGAAAGTTGATGGGCCTTCGATGTGTGATTGTATTATTTGAATGAAATAATCTGTTAGTAGCATTGCCATTATTATTGTACAGTAATACAGATGATCGTTCAGTGTAGCAAAATAATATGTTAGTAGCATTGCCATTATTATTGTACAATAATACAGATGATCGTTCAGTGTAGCAATTTTCTTTGCTAATATCCAATGAAAGTTGATGGGCCTTCGATGTGATTGTATTATTTGAATGAAATAATATGTTAGTAGCATTGCCATTATTATTGTACAGTAATACAGATGATCATTCAGTGTAGCAATTTTCTTTGCTAATATCCAATGAAAGTTGAAAGTTCAGCATAACGATTTTAGTTGCTAGCGTCTAATGAATGTTTCAAGCTTTTGACTTAACGTATTTGTGGCAATAAATAAAATATAATATTACCACCTGTCAATTTTGTTAGCTTTAAGAAATGATCCAAGCAGTCATTACTTGTAAAATTTATTGTAAAACGAAAAATTGAAAATAATTATTGCTTTTTCCACAACAAAATAATATAAAATAATAATAAGTTTTTTTTTTCTTTTTTTTTTTTTTTAAGAAAACTTTAAAAAAAAACAAACAACACAACACCACACCACCACCTCTTTCTATATAACTACTTTTCTCTTCTTCTTCTTCTTCTTCTTCTTCTTCTTCTTCTTCTTCTCTACACAACAAACCAAATAAATAAAATGTTCAATGGAATTGAATATGTGTACTACTTACTACACTTCTAAAGAAGCAGCTGTAGCAGCAGCAGTAGCACACAATATCCAATATTCCATATCGACCGCCCTCCACACACGCTCTCTATATGTGTGTTAATGCTTGCTTAGCGCTGCGCCCTATAATAATGTATGCCCGTGCTGTACACACAGAAATGGCGATAACTGCCAAATCGGTGTCCAAACACACGCAACATCAGGAGCGGCAGCAGCGCACACACACACACACACACACACAAGCGTTTAATATTGTGTGGAGGAACAAATCGGCAAGCGAGGGATAAGTTTCAGTGGATCGCAGTATGGCAGCCGCTCTGGGTGTCAAATGGTGTGTTATGCGCAATATAGTACTCCTTATGTACCTTAGCCTCTGTCCACCTACTCCTACATCCTACCTACCCGTGGTGACACCTGTTATAGTGAGCAACCCCATGAACGATCAGGTAACCAACCCTGGTGTAGTAGTGTGGGTCACTTAGCTGAAGGATGAGGGGGGCTGTCTTCGGGTAGTACCTAGACGCTACGTTTAGGGAGGGTCGAAGACAGCTAGGCGCTATTAAGATGGGATGGCGACTTAGCATGGTGGCGGAGGATCTCAACGGTAAGAGACAACGGCAGCATGCACAGTCCTAGTCAGATGGACTACCATCAACCAACAAACACGGATGGAGTGCTACGGGCACATTAAGGCCAACGCCAGTGAGGTCTTAATTATGGCATACTGACAAAGCATCGAACACGGACAATGAATTTGGTTAAATGGTTGTGATGAGTAGGCAAGGGCTGACAACTATTGTATTCCACTACCTTACTAAGGAAGGGTGACACTTTCACGAAACGGCTAGTGGGATAATACCATGGTTGCCCCCGTCCCGGTAAAACCTTGGCAGGCCTCCAAGTACGTTCGAAAGCTCGTCCTGTGAAAATAGGAGGTGTAGGCTCAGATAAACATTCCTGACTAATACCGATCTGGCTCTGAATACGGTGCCCCATGAAGGATCGTATCAACTCTAGCATGGCCTCACTGCTTGCATAGGTAACCATGGGATCATGAAGGTAACTACACTACGAGATGGAGATAGCGGTTTGGAGGGGGGACTCAACAAAATGGAAGAAATGAATAAGAATGACAGCAAAAATCAGCAGACAAAATCAGAGGATCAGCGGATAAATCAATCGGAGGTTAAGATATACGACGTGTTCGCAAGAAGCGCGAAGATAACGAGGTCGCCCGTGAGAACAAGCGAGGAAAGAACAAATGCGCTTCAGACCAGCGATACCGGCGAATCGAAGATGACAAAATTGGAGCAAGCCAAAAGAATGGTGAAAGAGTTGCATGAATTTATTCAAGATAAGAATAACGTGCATAAGGACATAAAGAGGATGGTGGTCAATATTAGGGCCTGCTTAAATGATGTGAAACGGGAAACAGCTGACAAGAAGGAGAAAACAGACGGAGATGCCGAAGTGCTAGCTACCCCACTCTCCTCAAAAAGAAAACAAACGCCGGAGGTTACGCCCACAGCAACAAACGCGGCGAAAAGGAGCAAAAAAGACAAGAAAAATAACGAAAGGACCACAAGGAGACCAGATACACAAACACCGAAGCCTAGTCCTAATGAGTGGAGAGAGGTGAGAAACAAAAAGAAGGAGAAAAAAAAGAGAAGCCGAAGCTTAAAAAACTGAGACCGAAGGCTGATGCTCTGATAGTGGCGGCGGAAGAAGGAACAACGTACGCTGAAATCCTCAAAAAAATAAAGGACGACCAAACTCTCAAGGACCTGGGCGAAAACGTCTCGAGAATAAGACGAACGCAGAAGGGTGAAATGTTGTTTGAACTTAAGAAGGGCCCAGAGATTAAAAGTGCAGATTATAAAGATCTAGTCAAGAGATCACTGGGCGAGTCAGCAAAAGTGAGAGCGGTGTCCCACATGGCCACGATCGAATGTAGATATATGGACGAGATCACGACAAGCGAAGACCTTCGAAAAGCTCTGAAAGAGCAAGGTAATATAAATGACGAGATAGAGCCAATGACGATCCGTATGAGGAAAGCGAGAGACGAACTCCAAACGGCGGAAATAAAACTCCCGGTGGACGCAGCGATAAAGATTTTGAAAATCGGAAAGGTAAAGGTGGGCTGGACCGTATGCCCGATAAGGGTAACCCAGCAGTTAGAAAGGTGCTTCAAGTGCATGAATTTTGGACACCAGGCAAGGAATTGTAGGGGAGAGGATAGATCCAACCTGTGCAGGAGATGTGGGGGAGAGAACCACCTAGCCAAAGATTGCACGAACCCGCCGAAATGTCTGCTGTGTACGTCAGAAAATGACCACGTGACTGGTGGAGCGAGATGTCCAGTCTTTAAACAGGCGCTTAAATCTAAAACAGGACAAGAATGGAAGTGATACAAATAAATCTAAATCATTGTGACATGGCACAACAACTTCTGTGGCAAGCCTCAGCGGAACAAAAATGTGACGTAGCGATTATTTCAGAACCGTACCGTGTATATAGAAACAACGGTAAATGGGCTGCTGACAGAGCCGAGATGGCCGCAATATTGACAACGGGCAAGTACCCCATACAAGAAGTTGTATCAGACGCTCACGAAGGATTCGTGATAGCGAAAATTGATGGAGTGTATATTGCCAGCTGCTATGCACCACCAAGATGGACGATTCTGCAGTTTGAACGAATGTTAGATTTACTCACAGGAGAACTGACGGGACTCAACCCAGTTCATATTGGAGGTGATTTTAACGCATGGGCAGTTGAGTGGGGTAGTAGATTCACAAATGATAGAGGCTTCAGTCTGCAAGAAGCGCTAGCTAGATTAAATGTGGTTCTGGCAAACGTGGGAAATGCAACTACATTCCGCAAGAATGGGCGAGAGTCGATTATTGACGTGACATTCTGCAGTCCAGTACTAGTTCCAAGTCTGAACTGGAGAGTCGACGAAAGTTACACACACAGCGATCACCAGGCATTGAGGTACACCGTGAAAAAGTGTACAGAGGCAACAAGACAGATGACTCATAGAGGAGAGCGAAGATGGAGAACCGGAAATTTCGATCAAGAAGTTTTTAAGGAATATCTCCAATCAAAAGACGATCACGAAGAGAAATCTGCAGAAGAATTGACGAAAGAAATGGTGAATGCATGTGACGCGGCGATGCCAAGAAGGATGGAACCGAGGAATGGGCGAAAACCGGCATTTTGGTGGAACGACGAAATAAGACTTTTGCGAACAACTTGTTTTAAGACAAGAAGGAGGATGCAAAGGGGCAGAAACGAGAATGTTAGAATAGAGAGGTCCGAAGAACATCGTAATGCAAAACTAGCACTGAAGCGAGCAATCCGGGCGAGTAAGAGGGATTGTTGGAAGAAACTGTGCCAAGAGGCAGACACGAACCCGTGGGGCAAAGTGTTCAGAACAGTAATGACGATGATGAAAGGTACATTGGGGCCAAAAGAAAAGTGCCCGGATAGGCTAGGTGTCATAGTGAGAGAGCTCTTCCCACAGCACGAACAGATCACATGGCCGCAAACTCCTTATGACGATGAAGCGGAAGACAGACTTGAACGGTCGATCACTGTAGAAGAGATCCAGATGGCTGCACAAAAGCCAAAAAATAACAAAGCGCCAGGACCAGATGGAATCCCCAATATAGCTCTGAAGACAGCAGCATGCGCAAAGCCTAACATGCTCAGATTGACAATGCAGAAGTGCCTCGACGACGGATATTTTCCTCAAATATGGAAGAAACAGAAGCTGGTCTTAATACCAAAACCAGGGAAACCGCCAGACAAGCCATCATCATATAGACCTATATGCTTGTTGGATGGGTTGGGAAAAATGCTGGAAACCGCGATCCTGAATAGACTAAGAAAACACACGGAGGGCGAGCACGGACTGTCGGACGAACAATTCGGATTTCGAAAAGGGAGATCGGCGATTGAGGCCATTAAAAAAGTCATAGAGACCACCGACAAGGCGCGGAAGCAAAAAATACGGGGTAACCGCTTCTGTGCTATAACGACGATAGACGTTAGAAATGCCTTTAATAGCGCAAGCTGGATAGAGATAGCCAAGGCGCTACATGTCATGAGAGTCCCCGATTACCTCTGTAGGATACTGAAAAGCTATTTCGAGCGACGAGTACTAACGTACGATACTAATGAAGGGAAAAAGACAGTCGACATCACAGCTGGAGTACCACAGGGATCCATATTAGGACCAACGCTGTGGAATGTTATGTATGACACAGCGCTGAGGCTGAAACTGCCAAGATGTGCTAAGACGATTGCTTTTGCCGACGACTTGATCCTCACGGTATCCGGAACGTCGAAGATGGAGGTAGAGGTGGTTACGATGGAGACGCTAGAAACTGTCGAAAACTGGATGACAACGGCGGGGCTGAGGCTGGCCCACCAAAAAACTGAGATCATGCTAGTAAGTAACTGCAGAAAAACCGAACGAATCATTTTGAACATTGACGGGGAAGAAATAACATCCACTCGCCAATTAAAATACCTTGGAGTTGTGCTGGACGACCGCAGAAATTTTAATAGCCATGTGGACTACACGTGCGAAAAGGCAATGAAAGCCACCGCAGCATTGACCAGAATAATGCCAAACGGGTTTGGACCGCGCAGCAGCAAAAGGAGGCTCCTTGCAAGTGTCACCCTATCGATATTGCGCTACGGAGCACCAGCGTGGATACAGGCGCTAGATACGAAGAGGAATCGGAGAAGGCCTAATAGAGCCCAGAGGCTGACAAGCATAAGAGTAGCAAGCGCATATCGAACAATATCCTTAGAAGCGGTATGTGTTATAGCCGGGACGATGCCCATATGCATAACGCTGACAGAAGACAGTGAATGTCATAGAAAGAAGAGAATGGAGGGTCAAACTACCAAAACAGTTAGGACGAAATGAAGAGCCGAATCACTGAGACAGTGGCAGCAAGAGTGGGACTCCTCGGACAAGGGAAGGTGGACCCATAGACTCATACCAAAAATAACGACATGGGTCCAGAGAAAACATGGAGAGGTTAATTTCCACCTGACACAGTTTCTGTCTGGTCACGGATGCTTCAGGAAGTACCTGCACAGGTTTGGATTCACGGAGGCACCTTTCTGCACGACATGCGATAGGCAGGAAGAGACTGCGGAGCACGTGTTATTCGTCTGCCCCCGCTTCGAACAAGAACGAGGAGAGCTGTTGACTGTGAGTAGGCCAGATGTAAGTGCCGAAAACATAATATCGGCGATGTGCCGCGATGAGGAGGTGTGGATAGTGGCGGATAATGTAGTTGCGAAAATAATGACGAAGCTGCAAATTGCATGGAGAGACGATCAAAGAAGACTGGCAGTTGATCTAAGAGAGTAGGTGCGAAAGCACAGCTCCTCCCCGAAGTAATGCTGTGAGGCGGTTCCGGGGAGAAGAGAGCACGAAGACTAAGGAAGGAGGTTTTAGTTGGTAGGTTATTAAAGTAAATGGAATCCAACACTACCTTGGTTCAGAAAGACCGGGTGTCTATGAAGATTTCCTCACCCTTATAAAAAAAAAAAAACACTCAATGCACTCCATCCCACATACAGCCTACCTTCCTTGAGGAGATAGGCCCTGACGTTGGCCGGTGGCTCAAACACTACTGAAACGGACCCTGATTCAGGCTTCCCCAACCGCTTCACCACTTTTATCGCAGCTTCTGTCCCATCCCCCTTTGCTAGCCCCATAAGGTTCCGCTTGACAACGTCCTCGGTGAATTTCTCCTCGGACATGTCACTCGGAACCCCTGACACCACCAGACGAGGTTCAGCTTTCTTGCCATCGGACGTTATCAGGCCAGCTGCGGATACGGCAGGCGCAGCTTTAATTTTGTTCGCCTCCGCCTTGGTCTTGACGATTACTGCCACTTTCGCTCCAGGAAGCTTCCGGACCGCTTTGACCCTTACCCATTCATTCATGTCATTAGCGGCTTGCAGGACCTTCTGCTTTACCTGATCCGAAGTGGCCGCTTCGTCAGTGACCGCATTGGCGAGTACAACAGCATACGTCGGCTGTTGCTGGCTAGTCTGCCGCTGAATGGGTACGTTCAAACCTTGCTTCGTTTGGACAGTTCCTGCCAAACCCGCTGGCTGAGGCATAGCCCCTGTTCCCGCACCCCCCGTACGCTCTAGCAGCCTCCCCTTCAAATGGCAGTTGACTACCACTTGTGCGGCTATAATTGCTTCGAATTTTGCTGCGATTTCTAACAGTGGCGACAGCATATTCGTGGGAAATTTTCCCAGCACCATTTCCCGCAGCTCCTTTGTGACAGCTGCTGCTTTCGTTATAGCTTCCCCGGAGGTGCCATCCGAGGTCGCTTCTTTCCTCTTTTTGGGGATACTCACTGGCGGCGGCATAGACACGCTATCGTTAGCGGCCTCCGACCGTGCGGGTACCTGCCCCTCCTTCCCCTTCTCCTGCTTGGTCGCTGCCTTTTTGACAGCAACTGCCCTCCTCTTTGTCTTCCGTCTGTCCATTTCCCGCTCAATTACTGCCATGGTTTCGGACTTATAGCCCGACCGCAGCGACATGACGGACCCATCAGAGTCCGTTTCGTCAACCAGAATTTTTTCGCCCCTCTCCCCTGAACCGACCCTGGTTCCCCCCACCATTGCCTCCAGGGCTTTCCCCTCCACTTCCACACTCCCCACTTTCACACGCTCCACTTTCACTCGAACTATATTTAATTTATTCAAGCAAAACCAACTTAATAAAATCAAATAATTAAATTAAATTAACCTAATTAAATTAATTAAATTAATTTAATTCAATCTAGTTAAATTAATTAACCGAACCAATAAATATAATCCCACTCACTCACAAAATAGCAAATTCACTTACCCCAAAATACACTGCAGAATATTTCAATCCAAATACTTTGAGTATTTAATACACAAAATATTTAGCCTTGAAATATACCGTACACTTTCACTATTGTATATACCGTTATACGGTCACAAGCATGCAGCATGCAGCACAATAGAAATACACTTTGTATGGAAACTTGTTAATAGAATACTTGTTAATAGAACTGCGAATGAGTAGATAGGGACAGTAGGAATCTCGTTAATCCATTCATGCGCGTCACTAATTAGATGACGAGGCATTTGGCTATTAGCCGGTGATGTCATCAGAATGAGGTTATGCCTCATCATCACTTTAACACCACCATGTA
Organism: Pseudolycoriella hygida; assembly: GCA_029228625.1. Classification (NCBI taxonomy): domain Eukaryota; kingdom Metazoa; phylum Arthropoda; class Insecta; order Diptera; family Sciaridae; genus Pseudolycoriella; species Pseudolycoriella hygida. Next base: position 18,566 of record CM055405.1, on the reverse strand, counting down.
TTATAGGAATTTTGGCCTTTATAATCAGTTTTTAACGCCATTACGCGCATAAATTGGAAATTCCTAGCAAACCTGTCCCTAAGTTAAGCTTCGTCTAATGCACCACGATTGTAGTTTTGTTAAATCTTCGCCAGTTTAACCACGTTCCTCTCAAGACAGAAGCTACTCACTTTCATTGATATCAGAGAATCAACACTGCTTTTGCACCAGATACCCTTGTATGAGATAGTGCATGCTCCATATGCCACCTCCTGAACTTCATATTTATTCTTAATCAGTTCTATGAGTTCAGGGTGGTCTCGGTATTTGCCTTACATATCTTCGTATCACTAGGTCCATTTTCCTTAAACCGACTCCTGTTGTTCTGGATAATATGAGCCGGTGTTGGTGTTGTGCTAGAACAACGGTTTTCAACAGATGTATTCTCTGCTGTGGTTTTAATGGAGCCTTGGTTAATTTATTTAGGAGATCCTGCAGGTCTACCTTGACCACCTCTGGTCCACTCACTTTGAAATTCACTCCTAAGTATTTCCATAAATCGGTAATACTTAGGGTCTCAATCTCTGTATCGCCAATAGTGAATTTCCTGTCTGAAACTACCTTCAACTACTTGTCTCTGCCCGAAGGCACAAGAGATAACGTTTTCGACTTCCTAGGATTTATCTTTAGCCCTATTTTGGCCAGTGTATCATTGAATTTCTCGCTTTTGCTCTTTCTGCCGGTAGTTTGGCTCGAACCGACGTAAAAAGGTCCTCATAGAACTCTCGATGTCCAATACCTTGCCCTGATCTGTTTGTATGACGCCCGCCTTATCGCGCAATTTAAAAATTTGTCTGTACCCGTTCGCCCGTTTCGCTCGTAATACTTTCATATTCCCATTTGCTTCGATAGCGTTCATGGCCAGTTTCACGTTGTATTGTCGCAGATCGGTTTTCATTTTCTTGTTGATGGCTTTCGTTTTGTCTTTGTATTCAACAGTGTCTCGCTTTCCACCTTTCACCAAATCCAGTCTTTCTGCTATTAGGTCTAGCGTTTCCTTGCTGAGCTTCGACTCTTTAGTGCATGTAGATCGGCATCTGGTTTCCAGGAAGCTTCTCACTGAGGTCACTATTCTTTCTGTCAGCTCATCAATCGTTGCAGTTTGTGAATTCGTTCCGTTCAGTTCGTTGTCCATAGCTTCCTTAAATGCGTCGCTTTGTTCTTTCAGGCGTTCCATGTCTAAAACGACTTTTTTCTTGACCAACTTTTCTCTCTCTGTCCGTGTGTTCAAGACGACTTTGGCTCGCACCATTCGATGATCGCTGCCTGTTGTGAAACGGTTAAGCACAGTAACATCCTTGACAATCGATTTGCGGTTCGATATGATGTAATCGATCTCGTTCTTTGTTCTGCCGTCTGCACTGGCCCAAGTCCACTTCCTCTGAACCTTACCGGAGAAAAATGAGTTCATTGCGAAAATTCCTTGTTGTTGGAGAAAATTCAGCAAAGTATCTCCTCGTTCGTTCCTCTGATCGTAACCAAACGTTCCAATCGAAGTTTCTGCAACGTCTTCTCTTTTTCCCAATTTGGCATTGAAATCGCCGACTAGCAACTGATATTGAGCTCTGTTTTCTTCAATCGCTTTGGAGACATCTTCATAGAAGCTTTCAATTTCTTCGTCGTCGTGATCCGTCGTCGGTGCGTACGCTTGGATGACTTTCAAACTGTACATCGCATTTATCTTCAGCCGCACATAGATGACTCTGTCGGAGATGCTGTTGATTTGGATTATACGGTTCGACCAGCGTTTGCTGATGAGCAGTCCTACACCATGCATCGCTGTTTGGCTATCGCTTCCACGGTAGTACAAAGTGCTTCCTGATTTCAACTTCAAGCATTCTTCACCACGTCGCCTGACTTCGCTCAATCCAACAATGTCCCATTTGATCTTTTCCAGTGCCGACTCCAATTCGAGAAGTTTTTCGTTCGATGATAGCGTTCGAGTGTTATACGTGGCAATGTATAGTCCGGTGTGACAACCTATTGTAACCCAGGGATTCTTAGCACCCTCTGCTCGTCGTCTGGTCTGACCGTTGTCGGAGTCAGGGATCAACGAGCGGCTGGGAACTGAGGGCCGATTTTTCCTGGTTGTGCTCTTCATCTTCGGGGGGGTTTTAGCCGTTAAAACACCACGCTGGCCGGTGCGGGTTGGTGAGTGATGGTAGTCCTGCTGACTCGGACTTTGCATGCTGCCGTTGTCCCTTGCTGTTGAGATCATCCGCCACCATGCTGAGGTACTATCCCATCTTGATAGCGCCTAACTGCCTTCGGCCCTCGCTCTACGTGACGTTGAGGTACTACCCGAAGACAGCCCCCCTCATCCTTCTGCTAAGTGACCCACACTAATACACCAGGGTTGGTTACCTGATCGTTCATGTGGGTTGCTCACTATGACAGGTGTCACCACGGGTAGGATAGGATGTAGGAGTAGGTGGATAGAGGCTAAGGTACATAAGGAGTACTATATTACGCATACCACACCATTTGACACCCAGATTTGACACCCGGTGATAATGAACGTTGGTTCCGAAGATTTGCCGGACATAACGATTAACGAAGTACAGGCTTCGTTAGACGAAATGAAGAACAGAAAAGCTCCAGGTGACGACGACATTCCGATCGAAGCAATCAAAGAAGGCGGACCCACACTGCTCAAAATGACAACGGATCTGTTCAACAAGTGTCTCGAACAAGAGAAAATACCAGAATCATGGGAAAACGCAGTCATCACTTTGCTGCACAAGAAAGGAGACATCACGAAACTGGAAAACTACAGGCCCATCAGTTTGATCTCGCACCTCTACAAACTGTTTATGAAGGTGATAACGAAACGGATCACAAAGAAGCTAGACTTCTACCAGCCGATCGAACAAGCAGGGTTTCGTTCCGGATTCAGCACAAATGACCACTTGCAAGTGATGAGAAGTCTAATAGAAAAATGCAACGAATACAAAATCATCATCGCGATATGCTTCATAGACTTCGAAAAAGCGTTCGATTCGGTCGAATTATGGTCGATTTTAGACTCCTTGGACGATTGTCGGATTGACTCGAGATATACCCGGATGATAAAACATATCTACGAGCACGCAACGTCGTGCGTCAAACTGCATAAAACCACCGATAAATTTCGAATTGGAAGAGGAGTCCGTCAAGGAGATACCATTTCACCGAAATTGTTCACGTCAGCTCTGGAAACGGTTTTTAAAAAGCTTGATTGGAGTGAACTGGGAATCAACATAAATGGGAAGTTTCTGAACAACCTTCGATTCGCCGACGACATTGCCCTGACATCAACGACTCTGGAACAGATTGAAGCGATGCTGTTGCAGCTCAACGAGGAAGCCCAAAAAATCGGTTTGAAGATGAACATGTCGAAAACGAAAGTGATGACAAACATCGATGGTGCTACACCAATCAAGATCGGAGACGAGGAAATTGAAATCGTGAATTCGTACAAGTATCTCGGCCACGTCATGAAGCTCGGTCTCGACAACCAAACGGCTGAAATAAAGAGAAGGATCGGTCTCGGTTGGGCGGCGTTCGGCAAGTTACGGTACATCTTCAAGAGCAACATGAGCAACAGTCTGAAGAGGAAAGTGTTCGATATGTGTGTGCTGCCGGTCCTGACATACGGAGCCGAGACTCTCACGATCACCAAAGCATCAGCGAACAAATTGAGAGTTGCACAGAGGGCAATGGAAAGGGCAATGCTAGGAATCACACTCAGGGACAAAATGACAAATGAGTGGATCCGGCGACAAACAAGAGTCATCGATGTCATGACACGAATAGCGTCGCTCAAGTGGAATTGGGCTGGTCATATGGCCAGAATGACCGACGATCGATGGACGAAAACTATAATGCAATGGCGGCCACCAACGAAACGACCGATGGGACGTCCACCGGAAAGATGGACCAACGATATCAAAAGAACGGCAGGCACGACGTGGCAGCAAGTGGCAATGGACCGAAAAAAGTGGCGATCTATGGGGGAGGCCTACATCCAGCAGTGGATATAAAAGGCTAAGGAAGAAGAAGAAGAAGATCATTGAATTTCGCAAGGTTGTGTCGTAGACCTATGACAGACATTGCTAACAACATCCCATCGTCGGAGTACGCACTAGCGTTTATTCTTACATTCTTCAGTTCATATCCTATGTCGTCGCTAAGTGACTTTAGTGCTTTTTCGTAAGCTATAGTGAAAGGCGTACCACTTAAGGGGTCACCTTGGTAGACCCCCGCCATGATCCTTGCTTTCTCACTACACCCTTCAAACTGCATCTCAGTCTCAACATTATGATACATGTCCTTCACATAATCAACGAACCCATTCGGACACCCCACCTCTTTTATCGCATCAATCAAGGCAGAATGATACACAGAGTTGACTAGGTCAAGTATTGCAATATGCAACTCCTTTCTCATTTGCTTTGCCTCCGCAATAATCGAGGTTAATAGACTAACATTTATGCATACTCCATCTACCGGCAAGTATGCTGTTTGCCTAGTGTCATAGTCATGACACTTCACTACTCTTCTTGCTAGGATCTTATTGTACTCTCTTAAGATCACTGGGCAAATTGTCAATGGGCGGAACTCACCTGGATCAGATGAGCCGCCGTCTATCTTAGGTGTGAATACTGTTCGTGATTCCTTGATTTGCCTTGGTACCTTACCGAAGTTCATAAACAGATTATATAACAGGAAATCAGACATCGCCAGGTGCATTAATACGGTGTCATCTGTGCCCATCAAACTCAGCAAAACTGTACAAAGGATCAAAGGGTTTGAAACTCCATTGCAACAGCGCCCATCCTGACAAATCACCATCAAGCAACGAAGATGTCGCAACAAGCGGAAGAGAAACTTCAAGTGTGGAACAGGATCAAGCAGATCGAGCCTCACATCCTACAATTGGGCCAACCTCATCGACAAACACTGGGCCTAGTGCATCAAACCAACAAGAATTAACTGATCAGGATCGGATGAAAGAGCTGCTACTGTTTATCCAAACTGTAAGGGCCCACACGACCGTCCTCAAAAGAATTCCAAAAGCTGCACGAATACAAGCCGCCATAGAATTTTCCATTTTAATCAACGCATGCATACAACGGAATGCCACCTTTATGACCTGGACGCACCTATTCACATTCTCGTATGTTGCCTTGAAATCACCTGACCGAAAAAATAAACAAACAAAGAGCTTATCCATCGCAACAATTGTTAAACGAAACCTGGAACTATGGTCAAAACTTAAGCGACTGCCGTTTGATGAATTCACAGAAAACGTTCAGGCGAATCTACAGCGACGGAAAAAATCAAAAACGTCCAAGGACGCAGAGTCAATTCGTATCAAACTAGTCCAAGCTAAGCTCAGCGACGGTGACATTAGTGGTGCAATCCGTATTTTATCATCGAACGATTCGATCGCCTCCGTTAACCTAGAGAACTATCACAAGCTACTCGACAGGCACCCAGAGCCAAATTCACCTAATGAACCAAACATCGACACAACTATCGAAATTCAGCCAGTCACACCAACAGAATCTATAAAATCAATTTTCGGCTTCGCAGCGGGTAGCTCGGGTGGAATGGACGGAATTAGGCCCCAGCATCTCAAGGATCTTGTGGGAAAGGAAACGGCCGATCACGGAGATAGGGTTCTGGAATCTCTGAGCAGCTTCTCAGATTTCTGTTTGAACGCAAAGGTGCCGACGCATGTTACGCATTTTTTATATGGAGCGACACTTTGTGGACTGAACAAAAAAGATAACAGCATTAGACCTATCGCAATCGGCAACACGCTCAGGAGATTGGTGGCAAGAACGGCTAGTGCTAGAAATGCGAAACAAACCGGAAACAATCTTCGTCCCAAGCAACTCGGATATGGCACACGCGGTGGATGCGAAGCTGGTGTCCATGCAGCTCGACATTTCATCAATTATCAGCACCCTGCGACTAAAGTTTTTCTCAAGCTCGACTACAAAAATGCATACAACGAAATTGAACGACATCCAATGCTCCAAGCCACCAAAGAAAAATGCCCGGAATTATTCCCTTTCATTCGGCAGTGCTACGCACTCCCAACTTGGTTGACATTCGGCGAGTACTCAATGTTGTCGCAGCGAGGCTGCCAACAGGGTGATCCATGTGGTCCAGCCATTTTCTGCTTGGGTATCAACGCCATGGTGACCGCTCTAGAGTCGGAATTCAACATTTGGTACCTCGACGACGGATCAATTGGTGGTATTCCAGACGTGGTTTTTGGGGACCTTCAAACAATTATAACTAAGTCAGCGGCTATCGGATTACAGCTCAACTATGCGAAATGTGAGATCAAAATCTTGGGCGAATGCAGTCAAGACGAACGGTTGCGCATACTGGAAAAATTCAACGAAATCGCCCCGGGAATTATTGACAGACCAAATGACATCGAGTTGCTAGGATCACCGCTAACTGTGACAGGAATAAGAACAGCAATCCAACGAAAACTGGAGAAGTTAAACACGATGATCGGACGTATGGACAAACTCACAGCGCACCACTCATATTGCTTGCTGCGCAGTTCCCTCTCAATCCCACAGCTCAATTATCTGCTACGAACGACGCCATGTTGGAAAGAAATTGACATTCTAGAGGAATACGATCACACGTTGAAAACCGCAATGGAAACCATCGTGAATTGCCGTTTTTCCGGCAGTTCCTGGGACGAAGCAACCTTACCTGTCAAATTGGGTGGACTAGGACTGAGAAACGCCACAAACCTTTGTTACTCAAGTTTCTTGGGATCAGTCCACTCAGTATCGGAATTGGTCAGCTCTATCGTGCCTTCATTTTCATTGACCTCAGACGCACCTACTTTGGAAGCTGAGCAAGGATGGTCAAGAATTTCTCAAGCAGACATCCCACCGGAGAATGATCGAAAATTTCAACACAAATGGGATACCGAACTTTGCTCAAATCAACAAAAACAAATTTTTGCAAGCTGCGTAAGCGAATTATCTAAAGCAAGGATTTTGGCAAATAATAGAAGAGAATCGGGCGCATGGCTCAACACGTTCCCATTTTCGTCACTGGGTACCCTGCTTGACAATCAGTCATTTAGAATCGCTGTATCTCTGCGACTGGGACTCCCGGTGTGTGTCAAACACACTTGCGTGTGTGGAACCCTTGTCGATGAAATGGGGCATCATGGATTATGTTGTAAAAAAAGTGCCGGACGTCACAGCAGACACGCGATGGTCAACGAACTGATTAAGCGAGCACTTATCACATGCAAAGTTCCATCATTACTTGAACCAACCGGCTGCAATCGATCTGACGGAAAAAAACCAGATGGCCTTACCTTGGTCCCGTGGAGGTACGGAAAACCCATGGTGTGGGACTTTACGTGTGCCGACACACTCGCCAAATCATACGTGAAAGGCAACTCCAAAAAAGCAGGCCACGCCGCCCATAAACGTGAGGCATACAAAAGAACGCGTTACGTTAATTTAGAACATAACTTTCATGTGGTACCGGTGTGTGTCGAAACCCTGGGCACATTTGGCGAAGACGCGCTGAAACTTATCAGTCGTATTGGAGAACTCATGCAAAATATCACAGGTGAGAAACGGTCAACGAGTTTCCTAACTCAACGAATAAGTGTAGCAGTCCAGAGGGGTAACGCCGCAGCGATATTAGGAACAATTCCAACAGATACCTGCCTGGACGAAATATATTATCTATGACTTTCTGTAAAGAAAACTCGCATTAGAATTGCCAATCAGCGAGGAAACGCTGCCTCAATCTTATGAACCATCCCTGATATGACTGTAATGAAAAAATAGAAGAAATTTATTATGTTGTCTAGTCATTTCTAAGTCCGAGAATATTTCGTTCTTTTCATTTGATTTGTTTTTTAAACATTTGTTTTAAATTTTGAATTTGTTTAACTTTGTCAATATGTACATTTGTTTTGAAGAAGAGTCTTCTATTTAGTTTAGTTTTAAGGATATATAGTTTGAAAAGATCCAAGTTTTTACAGGTCGGAATGATGGCTTTGCGCTTTGCGCTTCGCCTGACTACCTTTTCTTGGCCAAAAATTCTTGTATATACTTTAACCAAATAAATCCAATTTACAAATTTTACAGACATTTATATCTATCATCCAATCTATTCCATGACTTCGGTACTATTCCATCTGGACCTGCGCCTTTGTCGTTCGCAGCTCTAGCTGACTTGATTTCATCCATCGTTACCGGGCTCCATATGGGATATATATGTTGCGCCTGAGAGGTTTCGATCGAGCTAGTTCGTTGTCCCTCATTGTCGGTAGCGAAGACATTTTTCCAGTATTCAAACATATGTTGAATCTGCGGTATCTTAGTCGGTATCAAGTCATTATTAGTTAGAACGACGCGGGCAGCGGCCCCGATGTCTTTCTTATACAAAGACTGCACAACTGCATATCTCTGCCTCCTTTTCTCTTTCGCTGTACCTCGGTACTCTGTTGTTTTGCTGTATCTTGGCCCCCTTGGCCGTCTAATGTTGGTAAACCGAGCTGATAACCATCTCATTAATCTGTTTTCGTCTAGATCATTATTTAGTAGAGCCGCTCTCGATATTTCTACTATTTCCCTAGCAGATTCTGATCTAATCTTACCGACCTCAGCAGTTGCAGCCTCAAGGGCTAGTTTTTTTGCGAGGTCAAGGTTACGATTCGATGAATCCACTTCGGGTTCTAGACTATCGTTAGGTTGTACGATATCATCAGTCACATCGTTATCATTCCTTCTCAGTATTTCAATTCGGTCCTTCACCATTTGCTTATACACATCTCTCTTTCTAATTCCTTTCACTCCATCAAGGGTTCTGTTTGGCATTAGGGTAAGCAAGTGTTGATTCATATGAGTGGTCTTGGCTATTGTGGCCTGAGCCTCATAGCCAGCCATCACTCTGATCTCTTCATCGCTCCAGCGGAGCTTTTTCCTTTCAACGTTAATTTCCGCATTTGCCGCCGCCGGATGTTTCCTCTGCCAGTGAACGCCCAAACCGCGTTTTGTTGGAAAGTTCATCCCACATTCCAAGCAAACATTAGATGCAGCTTCGTTCACACTTCGTTGTTCACTAGACTGTGGTCCAGTGTTAGTGGCCATCCGAAACTGGTTTTCACCAGCCAAATCACCACTAGAGGTTTCGTTGTCTGAGTCGTTAACAAGACTTACCTCCCGGCAAAAGCCCTATGTTGGAAGTATAGATGTGTTGCGCTTATCCTTTCCATTAAGAGAGTCATAGTTACTCCCGCCGTTTACCCGCGCTTACTTGAATTTCTTCACTTTGACATTCAGAGCACTGGGCAGAAATCACATTGTGTCAACACCCGCTAGGGCCATCACAATGCTTTGTTTTAATAAGACAGTCGAATTCCCCAGGTCCGTGCCAGTTCTGAATTAATTGTTTATTGATAATCGTTTTTGATGGAGAGCCGTGAAGCCCTCCACCATCATAGCAAGAAAGTTCCACATTTTGGCTATGAAATCTACTATCCGGGGAACGGATCGATGTGTTTTAGCACACCAACCCTATTTACCCAGAACGAGCACATTAACCGTTATAAATGTTTCCCAATCAAGCCCGACAATCTCAATCTTCAGAGCCAATCCTTATCCCGAAGTTACGGATCTAATTTGCCGACTTCCCTTACCTACATTATTCTATCGACTAGAGACTCTTCACCTTGGAGACCGGCTGCGGATATCGGTACGGTCTGTTGAGAAGTTTGCGTGGCCCCACCATAGATTTTCAAGGTCCAAGGAGAAAATACTGACACAACAGTAAATGTCATGCTCTTCCAAGCCATTCACCATATCTCTCTATAAAAGACTTCCATGGTGATACGCTTGTTTAGCAGAAAAGAAAACTCTTCCAGTATCTCTCGAAGGCTTCTCTATGGTCGTTCCTGTTGCCAGGATGAGTGTAATAAGACCCATTTCTAATAAACAAACGTATACTCAACAGGTTACGGAATTGGAACCGTATTCCCTTTCGCTTTTATTCAATTATGTACAACAAATTGTTTTTAGGAATTGTGTGTTACATAAATTAAACAGTTCTGCTTACCAAAAGTGGCCCACTGGGCACAATATATCTAAACCCCAATATCTTCAGATCAAGAAAGATCAGGTTCTTACCCATTTAAAGTTTGAGAATAGGTTGAGGTCGTTTCGGCCCCAAGGCCTCTAATCATTCGCTTTACCAGATAAGATTATATACAATATATTTATTTGCGCCAGCTATCCTGAGGGAAACTTTGGAGGGAACCAGCTTCTAGATGGTTCGATTGGTCTTTCGCCCCTATACCCAATTCTGACAATCGATTTGCACGTCAGAACTGTTTCGATCCTCCACCAGAATTTCTCCTGGCTTCGATCTGATCAGGTATAGTTCACCATCTTTCGGGTCACAGCATGTATGCTCAAGGTACGCTCTTGAACAGAGGGTTCAATTGCTTGCACCATGTTCGTATAGAACGCCCCGGGATGGAGAAATGAAATTTAATTCACTTGTAATCCCATTAAAATAGTTATTTTAATTGCGCCCTTAGGTTTCAACAAAATACCCAATGACTCGCACACATGTTAGACTTCTTGGTCCGTGTTTCAAGACGGGTCCTGAAGGTTCCCAAATCTATCGCATTGCCAATCAAATACATGCTATCACTGCACTCACACACCGTAGCGCATGAGCCGTGATACACATAAAATGTGGTTGCATGATTTTCAAAAACTATCTGCTGTTTACCAGGTCACCGCAATTGGCATCAACCATATGACATAAAAATGTCACAGCTAGGTATGAACAAACCATACGGGCCATTTGATAAACCATCCATACGGATATACAAATAGATTGCAATGTTTTACACTGAGAAAAGTGCATACCGTCGTTGGCGTTATCGGCTACTGAACGATAATGAATTTCTCATTTCAAATATTCGGGTTCATCAGGCTTAACCCCTAAGCGGTTTCACGTACTATTTAACTCTCTATTCAGAGTGCTTTTCAACTTTCCCTCACGGTACTTGTTCGCTATCGGTCTTGTGGTCATATTTAGCCTTAGATGGAGTTTACCACCAACTTAGTGCTGCACTACGCATAAAGCAACACGACTCTTTGGAAAAGCCTTCTCATACTGATAATAGCTGCTACGGGCGTGGCACCCTCTATGGGTTTAATGGCCCCATTCAAGATGGACTTGAACATACTTGACATACACTGCATCCTCTACCAGCCAGGGCTTATCCTGTTTCGCTCGCCGCTACTAAAGGAATCTTAGTTAATTTCTTTTCCTTCCCTCATTAATATGCTTAAATTCAGGGAGTAATCTCACATGAGCTGAGGTCACTTTTAATTATTGTTTCAAAATACCCAATAGTTATCAACTGCATTGGCTATGTAGTTCAGTTGTAACACATCTGCGAAAGTGTGCGATATCCGAGCCAAAGGCGAGGTGTCGTAATCGCAGATGTGTTACAACTGCATATCATAGCCAATTCAGTTCAAAATTTTAATGCATAAGCGAGCGGTATGTTGAAAACACACCAAAAAATTTCACATATTTTCCACACGTTCGCTTTGACAACAACAAAGCGGCCATGTTTTTCGTTTAGTACGATGAGAGCGTTTCATACCTTACACAGTAACTAGATTTACATGGTTTCGTGCAGCTTTTAAGTGGTTTCGTGCAGTTTACACAGTTTCGTGCAATTTCGTGGCATGTACCATCAATGTAACACAACAATACCGCTCGCTATGCATTAAAATATATAAATATATAGTGCTACCATTTGCAAATTTGCGCGATTAAAAGATTTTAAACGCCTTACAAATCGAAATGATTTTTTGTACACTACATAAAATTTTGTTTGTATTTTGTGTATCAAAATAAAATTTTGATATTTCCAGATGATACCAAGCATTTTAGCGGTTTTAAGGCTAAAAGTTTTGATAAGCAATCCAAATGTGTGTGCAATAAAAATGCAATTTTTATTGAATAATCTAACGACCCTCAACCAGGTGTGGTCCATACAGCTTCTAGGTTTTAAGTAGAAACAAATCAGTATGGACCGCAATATGCGTTCAAAATGTCAATGTTCATGTGTCCTGCAGTTCACATGTCAACGCGCAGTTTGCTGCGTTCTTCATCGACCCACAAGCCAAGTGACCCCCCGCTTAGGGTTATTTTAGTTTAAAAATTTCATTCAAAATTTTTAATAAATTCACATAAAGCGTAAATATATATTACATTTGCACACTACGGGCTAAATGCGCATAATGGAAATGTGTTAGCATATATATGTTACGACAAAGGGTTTGTAAACACAATGATTTTAAGTGTGATGCTTTGGGCGTGTATATACGTCTCGACGACCTGGTCGATTATACTTATTTAAAATAAGTACCCAAAGACACTATATCAAAGTGCTTCCGTTTCTATTGTTAATTAAAAACAAATAACCGTTCAACGGTTTTACGCATAACTATGCGTGAATATGCACTATACAGCACATAATTGGTATTTATATATATATAACCAAAATGAATTAGCATACATATATAATACCATGTTATAACCATCTAAATAACCAAGTTCGGTCAACTTCTGTGAAGCAACTGCAACACAACGAGGCGTCGCAGCGATCACGTCCGGAGACGTCACTAAACAATTCAATCGTTAGTAGCGACGGGCGGTGTGTACAAAGGGCAGGGACGTCATCAATGCGAGTTAATGACTCGCACTAACTGGGAATTCCAGGTTCATGTGAACAGTTTGTTACGTCTATGACGCAACGGCAAAATTATCATGTCTCTGGTCGAGTCAACGACATCTAGGGGCAATATAAACTCAATCATATTGTCAAGTGGTCAATTAGTTTTTATTTAAATTTGTGTATTTCACTTGTATTATAAGCGTGAGAGAATAAACATCGTTAGATTAAACCAAAAGGGTTCTTTCATTCGACGTAATACAGGTCGGGAATAGTTTGCAGTTATAGCAAATAGTGCAACAAATTATTCATGGCGCCCGAGGCCGGACAGTTCACAGTTTTAGTTCACAATCCCAAGCAAGAAGGTGGTTCAGCGGTTTACCCGGACCTCTCGTCCTAGGAAATACACGTTGATACCTTCATTGTAGCGCGCGTGCAGCCCAGGACATCTAAGGGCATCACAGACCTGTTATTGCTCAATCTCGTATTGTTAGACACA
>CM055404.1:155768209-155785948 GCA_029228625.1 Pseudolycoriella hygida | reverse complement strand
TGGCGGCGGCGGCGGGTCAAAAAAAACTTTTGATATGTTGTAGAGGAAGTTGAGGTGATTATTTTCGCCCATGAAAGTAGTCGCCGCCGCAGCTCGGTTTGGCAGCGGCGGCGGCTCAAAAAAAACTTTTGATATGTTATAGAGGAAGTTGAGGTGATCATATTCGCCCATGGAAGTAGTAACCGCCGCGGCTCGGTTTGGCGGCGACGGCGGCTCAAAAAAAATTTTTGATATGTTGTAGAGGAATTTGAGGTGATTATTTTCGCCCATGGAAGTAGTAGCCGCCGCGGCTCGGTTTGGGCGGCGGCGGCTCAAAAAAAACTTTTGATATGTTGTAGAGAAAGTTGAGGGAATCATTTTTGCCCATGAAAGTAGTAGCCGCCGCGGCTCGGTTTGCCCATGAAAGTAGTAGCCGAAACTTCCAAAAGTACTGATATCACAACAAAAACGCTTTTAAAAGGGAAATGTGACGCAAGTCCTTCTTCCTCCTTCCAAAACAACTGCTATCAATTTGGGGTGACGCTTAAAGCTTTGAAACGCAAAAATTCTTTTGGAATGTTTTCATTTTTGATTAAAAAAATGCGTCACAAATGCCGGACCCACCAATGTAATAATTTTTCTACGCTTTCAGCTGTCATACGCAAAAATTTGATTTCCTGTTCAAAAATACGCCATACATAATGACAAATTTATTTAAGGGTTTATGTTGTGATAATAAAAACGTATGATTTAGTCTTTACATACAGGAGCGTTTAATAAATAGGTTAGTCATCGCGTATGCGACAAAATTCTTTGTAGTAAACTTATAGGGCATCTGTACTTCGTACGGGTCCAAAAAAAGATTAAATAGTCATTTTCATGCTTGCTAAGAGAGTGTACTTTCGGTTCTCTAAGCAAGCAGGAAATAGTTATTTTCATGACAAGGGGAGAAAATAGAAAATTGCTTAACAAGGTTGACGTGTGTGACCAAAGCAGAGAAAATTGCAACGAGAGTAAAGTTTGTGGCACAAGCAGAGAAAATTGCAACGAGAGTGAAGTTTGTGGCCAGAGCGTAGCGAGGGCCGCAATTCACTAGAGTTGCAATTTTCTCTGCGAGGGCCACAAATTTTACTCAAGTTGCAATTTTCTCTGCGAGGGCCACAGACTTCAACCGAGCTAAGAATTTTCGATTTTTACCCGAGTTATGAATTAAACTTTTCACATTTGTTAGGCGAAAATTCATATTTTCTCCCGAAAAAGATGCACTATTACAATTATTGTAGATAACTTAACACATTTAAGCATACAAAAGACGAATTTCACAGAAAACATAAAAAGTAACTCAAAAACACATTCGACTGTGTTGTTTTTCCAAACTCTTACATCTCGTGAAATATTTGCCATATTAGCTAATGAATTACTTTAGAGTAATCCTGTGATCCTAAACTATGTGCTGACATTTTGTTTAGCTCGTATCGGTCGAGTCGAAAGTTAATTACTTTTTGTTTACTTTCTTCATCGAAAAAAAAAATTCATGTGAACAGATCGGCCATGATACTTTATGTTATATATTTTCTCACCTCCTTTTATTTTCTCACCTCAAATGAGGTGCGAAAATTTACTTTTCATCCCGCTACAAACTACCCATGCAAAATTCAATTTTCGCACCTCATTTGAGGTGAGAAAATATCAATTTTCGCCTAACAAATGTGAAAAATGATTTTGTAACAAAAATAATAAATGCGACGAAAAAAACGCGGGCGATTTGTCAGGTCACCTATTAATCTAATGAAAATGCACACCTCTAACATTCCCCTCAAGCAAAAAAAAGGTATAATAACATTACAAAAGAATTTCATTTATTGACACTAAAATCTTGTATTGTTAATGGTTAAACATTCATCTTCTTAATCATTTAACATAAAATCAAATCAATTAACTTTTATCCCATTTTAATGCTAAACGTGTAATCTTAAGCTTAAATGTGTCGCATACGTCACTTACTTTAGTATTTACGTTTTAGTATATATTCAAAAATATATACATATATTGCGTGTCTATTTTCGTGCAGTAACAAATTAAGTGTAAATTGTCACTTTATCTTTTTGAAGAAGTATAAAGTTCGTAAAAACAAATGCGAGAATATCTTCAAGAGATCTCTCCGACAAATCTCGTGTTTCTAGAAGAAACAAAATAAAATTTTTTTTTCTTGTTTTCTTGTATGTTTTTGGGACTTTTCTGGTAATATCTTTATTTAGTGTTTTTTTGGTATTTCCAGATTTTATGTGAGAATATTCTATTCTTGTGATAAGATACGAAATTGTTGTTTTCGAATATGCAGCTGTTCTCGATATATAAGATATTTAGTTAGGATGCAGCAATTATGTGTTCAGCTCAACTATGTTCTTATTCCGATATTGTTTCCCTTGTCTCCCTAATTTGATACTTATATATTTGTGAATCGGTAGTATTTTTTATAGAGCGATGCAAAGATTTATTTTGGACGATTGATTTGATTCAATTTCGCGAGTTGTAGATCGAGCAAAGCGAAAATGAAGATCAGTCGTCCAAAACAGAAAAAAAAATTTCATGTAGAGGTCTAAAATCGAGAGAAAATCTACAAAATTAACCTCGATTTTGGCCCCGAAGCATGATAAATGCCAGACTATTTGTTAAATACTAAGGGTTTTAATTTTCAAAACATCCTCCTGGCCAACAAAAGTCGAATCCAGAAGACAAATTTTATTCATCGGTCGACTTTGCTCCTGAATTCGCTGCTACGTCAATAACAATAACCCTTACTTCACGTGGATTGGTAATCAAAACGAGATCACCAATTTCAGGTTTTCTTCTAGGTTGAAACAATTTCGTCCGCTTGTTAAGAGTAAACAAATCAGATAAATGTGGTGCAGCTCGCGATTGTTTTCTCAAAATTCAATCGTCGCAACCGAAGTCTCCGATTGGCACTGAGGCTGACGATCGACCGATGAGAAAACGGTTTGGTGTGAAGTTCTCCTCCAAGCGGATGATCAGATATTTCTAGCAAATGTCTAGAATTCATGATTGTTGAGCTTCTGCCAAGAGAGTGTTCAAAATTCAGATAAATGTGGTGCAGCTCGCGATTGTTTTCTCAAAATTCAATCGTCGCAACCGAAGTCTCCGATTGGCACTGAGGCTGACGATCGACCGCAGAGAAAACGGTCTGGTGTCAAGTTCTCCTCCATGCGGATGATCAGATGAATGAATGAATATTACTTTTATTGTCTACTATCTTCTAGCCGACATGGAAAAAAAGAGCAATTATGACGGAAGTCATAATCCCCGTTAAAAAACCAAAAACGTTATAATAATTACTTATAAAGTGAAATTACGATAACATAACAAACGAACTAAACAAAACAAAGGTACAAAAGAAAGATATTGAAAAAATAAATTAAAAACATTATAAAAATTAAATTAAACATTAAAAATATCGCCGCCGTTAAAGGCTGTCGTCAAAATGGCTAAACCAAACAGGTTGGAGTCGGAAGTCAAATACCACATCATGTTGCCAAAAATGGGTCGTCTAATGGGATGTGTAGTCAGGAAAAAAATAATTTTTCTGCGAACAAAAAAAAAAACTTTAAGCTTTTAAGCGTGTCAAAATATATAAGTCAATCAATTAATCACCGGGCTTGGCGCTTTCTGGTTTCTTTTATATAGTGGAAAGTAAGCACCTAAACAAAGACATTAGCAAACACCAAATGTTCCAAAAACAGCGTCATCTAATTCACGCACCGCAGCACGAAAGTTCATGTTCGGTAATGATGGATCGACGTGAGCGGTAGCGAGGTTAAAAAGACGTGTTGCAAAATTGAAAGGCGAATAGAGTGTGTAATCATGTTTAGATGGTTTTAGTCTTAGCATTGAAGGGTTCCTCAGTGATCGTCTTCCATCATTTAGTGAAACGTTTTCGCAGAAAATCTAGAATTGATTCTGCCAGTCAAAATGTCATGCATTAGGAAAACCGCAGAGTTCGTACGGCGCCTTATCAACGATGTCAGGTTCAACTCTTCGCATCTTGGTTTTCATCAACATATCGGTTGCGATTTCCGTATAAAACGAATTGTCGTTGTACGCTTTCCAGTGATTGAATATTTGTGTCTTGATACGGAGCCCAGACTGAACCTGCAAATTCCAAGTGCGAACGAACTATAGCTGAATAAAGCATTTTAGCTGTGTCAACGTTGAAGCGGCCGTAGCATTGTCGTTTAACGAAAGATAGCATCGACATGCCTTTCTTGCATGCTAGTTCGAAGTGGTCATTAAATGATAGCTTGTTGTCATATGCAACACCGAGGTCATTGATGTTATTGACCCGCTTGATTGGCTCACCATTCAGCAAATACTCAACAAGAATTGGGGATCGCTTCTGCGAAATCGTCATGATTTTGCATTTATCGTCATTAAGTTCAAAATCGTTCTCATTACACCATTTTAAAAAGTCATTTATTGATGACTGAAGAATATGCGTGTCTTCAACGGACGAGATATTATTTTGAACGATCTTTTTATCATCCGCGAAATTTATGTCCCTTGTGATTTCATATTTTGAGTCTGAGTCGTTGAAGTAGACAAGATTGTTATTTCGTTCTAAGTGTTCCAAATGTGATATTATTGTAAGTTTATAATTTTGTTTTATCCTCGTAATTGTTTCTTGGTTAATAATTTCGTGGAATTTTAGATATCGTGTGTTGATGACATAGACTCGACTTTCAGAGTCCAAATAACGAGTTACATATATAAAAAATCGTTCATTTCTGAGGTACCTTTATTTCATTGTTTGTGTTTAAAAAGAGCAATATTACATTGTTTGTGTTGTAAAGAGCAATATTACAAAGATATATTTGAAAAGTGTGAGAATCCAAAGCAAACTTGGCGTGCTATTAAGAAAATTATTAATAGCGATAAAACTCGCAATCCTCGAATCAATATTAAGCACGGTGGTATTTTTCTTGACGACGGGAAAGTCCCAGACGCATTCAATGATTATTTTGCAAAGGTTGGTTCTGAACTAGCCTCGAAGATCCCCATACGTAATGATTGTTCTTATGGACTTGTATCTCCAACTCAAAATGCGAATTCTATCTTTATGAATAGCGTATCTCCATCCGAGATCTCAGGCCTGATTTACTCATTAAATGTTAACAAGTCCTCAGGGTATGATGGGATATCTGTTATCGCGGTAAAAAGTTGCAGCTCCATTATTTCACCATTTTTGACAGAGATTTACAATTTGTGTGTTTCCATTGGGAAATATCCAGATCTCTTAAAAAAAGCCAATGTCACCCCGGTTTTTAAGCACGGTGATTCTTCTGATATTATAAACTACAGGCCTATATCTGTTTTACCGGTGATCAACAAAATATTTGAGAAATTGATTTTCTCTAACATAATGGGGTTTCTTACTTCTTCAAACTTTTTTTATGGTAAACAATATGGATTCAGATCCTTGAGTGGTACTCATACTGCGCTCTTCGAACTAGTGGACTACATATCTTTTCACATTGATAAAGGGAAAATTGTTTCAGGCCTTTTTTTTAGACCTCTCTAAGGCTTTTGATACGGTTGACCATCAGTTGCTGTTAAATAAATTATCTGCAGCTGGTATTAGAGGCGTGGCACTTGATCTTATTTCTGACTACCTTAAAAGGAGGTACCAGAGAGTTGTTGTAAATGGGAATACGAGCCCAGTGTAACGCTGGGAGTTCCTCAAGGCAGTGTCCTTGGACCACTCCTCTTTTTGGTATTTATTAACGACTTGCATTGCCTCCCCCTGAAGTCTCAACCATATCTGTTTGCAGATGATTCAAGCATTTTCTCCTCTTCTATCTGCTTCACAAACAACATTGTTAACGTTAACAGTGACCTGAAATTGTTATCAAATTATTTCGATGTCAATAAGCTTACATTGAATTTTCACAAGACTAGTGTTATACATTTTAGATCTGTTCGTACAAAAATTGATGGTTCATTGAAAGTTGAGATTAATGGTAATGTGATTGAGTCTGTAGACTCTATCAAATATTTGGGGGTGACTTTGGATAAGCACTTGAGCTGGAACTTCCATATCACCAAATTATGTTCCAAGATTTCAGGGCAAATAGGCATACTAAGAAAGTTGCGATATGTGTTGCCTACCAAAGTCATGGTGTCACTGTACTTCTCCTTGATTCATGCTCGACTATCCTACTGCATTGGTTCATGGGGATCTGCAAGCAAATATTTGATCGATAATCTTGAGAGAAAACAGAGAATCGCCTTGCGGCTTATCCACAGGCTACCCAGTAGGTTTCCTTCAGAATTATTATTCAAGAACTTCTGCCCTGAAGTTTTGACAGCTCATAAAATGTACAGATATGCAGTTTGCAAATTTGTGTTTGGTTCCATTAGAGGTCTGTGTCATCATACTGTCGACTTTCATAGACCGAATCACGGTTACCTCACAAGAGGGTCTAAACAACTATATGTGCCATACTCCAGATCTGCTCTGGGTAAACGTAGAGTAACTGTTGCTGGGACTACCTTACTGAACTCTTTGCCCTCAGAGGTGCGCTCATCTAAAACATATACTCAATTTTGTCGTTCTTTGAAGTTACACCTGTTGATGCAGTAAATTATCTCTTTGAAGACTTTATCACGAGTTTTTTTGTTGTTTCCTTAGGTCAGTTTGATAGATGAACGTACCACGACTTGCGTTTGAATATTTTTGGTTACCGTTGTTCGATTTCTTGTTCTTGCCTTAGTTTTTGATTTGATGTTTTATGTTATAGATTTTATTTGATATCTAGTTATATTTTTATGATTTTTTATATGATCCTTAAAATTGCTTACAAAATGGATCATATTAGATATTTTTTTTGATGTTTTTATTTGAATAAATGAATTGAATTGAATTGAATTGTTTTCATATAAGTTACAAAATTTTGTTAATGTTTTTTCAGCCACTGAAGATGCCCTTAAAGTAAGGGAGAAATATTTGGCTATTAAAATAATTTACTGAGCAAATATCCGAATTTCATTTAATTAAAAGACATCCGTTTGGTGCTCGTTCTCAAATGCGTCATGTACCAAAATAGAAAGCTCCATCAAGTTAGATTCCACTCTCCTACTGTGAAGAAAACCATGCTGCGTAAACGATATATGAGGTATGATGTAAAACCTAATTTGACCAAACACTATGATTTCTAAAACCTTCGCAAGATTGGGTGAAACACACACACCACGGTAGTTATTAATGTCAGCTTTACCTCCCGATTTATAAATTTGGGTTACATGACCGATTTTCCATTGTCGGGGGTACATACAATCCTGGAATGACTTTGAGTAGATTATTGAAAGAGGTTGAGGTAAGATAGCCGCGCATTCACGAAGAAACAACGGTGACATTTTATCCGGACTCACTCCTTTGCTAACATCCATGCATTCCAAAGCTTGTCTAACTATGGCCGGGGTTACCGTAATGTTGAAGTAACCATCATCATTCCTTGACTTAAGGAATGACACAAGAGCGTTGTCATCAGCAAATTCGCTATCATATTTTTTATAAACTGACGAAAAGAATTTTGTAAACAAATTGGCTTTTTCCTGGTCGTTAGTCGCATATTCATCGTTATAAGACATTTTACCTGGTAATATTGATTTTTTGTATTTGGAATTTATATAGTTCCAAAACCTTTTTGGCTGCTTTTTGTAATTTTCAGCTAGGTCGCGCAAAAAATCATTGTACAATGCTTTCTGGCCAAATTATTTCGTCGTTGGGTCCGGTATTTGTGACGCAATTTTTTTAACACAACGTAATTTCTTTTTAAAAAAAGCGCTGTAATTTTTTCAGGAAATTTAAACTTCGAACACAAGATTCCATTCAAACAAACTTCTGCGTATTATCAGCGACAGCGTCACCTCAAGCGATATCATTAATTTTGGAAGCGGACTTTCGGACTGCGTCACACTTTACCTTTTAAGAGGTTTTTGTTGTGATATCAGTAGTTTTGGAAGTTTTTTGTTTTGTTTTGGTTTCTTGACCATTTCCTTTGAACACCTCCGATTTTGACCAACTTCTGTACCTCGGCGACCCCACTTTCTATTCATCAAAATGATGCGCAAGTCAATATCTATCGATTTCGACGAAAAAAAATTTGCGAAAACTTTCGCCTCGATTTTCCCAGTTTCCGCGCCTCGGCGACCCCACTTCCTATTCATCAAAATGATGCGCAAGTCAATATCTATCGATTTCGACGAAAAAAAAATTTTTAGCGAAAACTTTCGCCTCGATTTTGACCAACTTCCGCGCCTCGGCGACCCCACTTCCTATTCATCAAAATGATGCGCAAGTCAATATCTATCGATTTCGACGAAAAAAAAATTTTTAGCGAAAACTTTCGCCTCGATTTTGACCAACTTCCGCGCCTCGGCGGCCCCACTTTCTATTCATCAAAATGATGCCCAAGTCAATATCTATCGATTCCGACGAAAAAAATTTTTTGGCGAAAACTTTAACCTCGATTTTGAGCAACTTCCGCGCCTCGGCAAACCCACTTTCTATTCATCAAAAAAATTCTCCTCACCAATCTCTATAACTTTCCCGAAGAAGCCAACTGTCTAGCTATTCTAATTTAGAAGATAGCAAAAATTTCAAGATGGCGTCACTTTGACAGCTGGCAGCCATTTTCTAATGATACCAAAAAATTCTCCTGATGAAACTCCATGACTTTCTAGAAGAAATCAACTCTCTAAGTGTTATCATCCCGGAGCTAAAACTCGAAAACCCAAAGAAGCTTAATTTATACCTAACAAAAATCCAAGATGGCGTCACTTTGGCAGATTTCTGAAAATCCCAAAAAATTCTCCTGATCAAACTCTATAACTTTCCCGAAGAAACCAACTCTCTAAGTATTTTCATTCCGAAGCTAAAATTCGAAAAGCAAAAAAACCCTAATTTATCGCTTGGGAAAATTCAAGATGGCGCCGGTTTGACTGCTGGCAGCCATTTTCTTAAGATCCCAAAAAATTCTCCTGACCAAACTCTATAACTTTCCCGAAGAAACCAACTCTCTAGCTATTGTCACTCCGGAGTTAAAATTCGAAAACTCCGAGCATTACCTAAAAAACCCTCAAAATTTACCACTTTTTCCCATGCCACGGCTTTTCCAGAATTTTCCCGGAAAAGCGGCATATGAAATTTTTCGTTTGGGGCCGAGACTGACGTTCCCTGAAAATTTCAAGAAGATCGGCTGTCTCGTTCTCTAGATCCAAAATTATTAATAGATAGATAGATAGATAGATAGAAACCGACAGATCAGAAAAAAAGTTTCCGTAATGATGAGAACAATAGAAAAATTATTTCTCCATACAAAAGTGTCATTTTCAAACCTCGATATCTCAGCCAATTTTCAACCGATTTTGATGAGTGAGGGCTTGTTTGAAAGCTGCTGCGACGTAGTTTTCTTTAAAATAATTTGGAGGGGGAGGAGGCGAGAAGAAAAAACTCAAAAGTTCGCCTATATATGGCTCCTTGTCCCAAAGGTTTTTGTATGGAGTTTTTTGGGTTTGTGGACGTTTTTTTTGGGTGTGGGGACTGCGTCACGTTCATGTTCCTTGGACGGAGTCTAGTTTGTCACTATAGTTAATAGAATCCACCAAAGGAGATTTATACGTAGAGTCTTCACTATTTGAGGTAGGATAGTCATTAATGCTTATGAGTAGCTTGTTCAGCATACGTTCATTTTCTTTTATTGATTTAGCAATGGAATCGAAGGAGGCCCAGATATTGGTTTCAAATGAATGTAGCATCGACAATAGGTCATCACACTTGACCGGCGACCTTGGTTTTGGTGACGTAAGAGTCCAATCCAGCGGTTTTATCATCGACCGGTCACACTCAGAAACATTTGGTTCATCATGTCTAATTCTTTTTACAATATCCTCAAGGATCCGCAATCAAATGTCAGAGACTTTCGACATTGAGGAAGGCCTACGTCAAGGAGATCCTCTTGCAACGCTGCTTTTCAATTTAACACTCGAAGCAGCTGTTCAAACCATGGACATAGACTCCAGCGGCACCATTTTCTCCAAGTCCAGTCAGTTGCTTGGTTTTGCAGATGACCTGGACATTATTGGCCGAACTATGGATGTTGTTAAAGATAAGTTTATGGCCTTGGAGAGGAAAGGTACCGACCTTGGGTTGAAGGTCAATGACGGAAAAACGGAATACATGATCATCCCACCTACGAATCGATATCGGGAAGATAACGTAACGATCGCCACACACACATTCAAAATGGTCAATAAGTTCGTATACCTTGGATCAGAGCTGAACATAAACAACGACATTGCGGACGAAATAAAAAGGCGAGTAACTTTGGGCAACCGGAGTTATTACAGCCTGCTGAAAATTCTGAAGTCCAAACCTGAAGGCAAAAGGAGTGCAGGGCGACCCAAGTCCAGGTGGATCGACGCTGCTTTTGCCAACTTAAGAACTGTGGGAGTAACCAGCTGGGAGACGTTAGCTGCAGATAGGCCCGGTTGGAGAAGCATGTTGGAGAAGGCCAAGACCCTTAATGGGTTGTAGTGCCGGTAAAGTAAGTAAGTAAGGAAGAGACGAGATCCAACCGTTTAGCTTATCATCAATTAATGAACTGATCTGATCAACAATACCGTTACCAGGTGCATGATTTGATTCAGTATTCTGAGATTGACTGCTTATTGCTGATTCGATTGTGGATAACTTGTCATAAATTTCTTTTAGATTTTTAGTGTCATTATTATTCTGCTGCACGTCATCATTTAGGCTTTTTGATATATCCGTTGTCTCAGTGGTGTTAGTTTTAAACTCGTCCTGACAAGCTCTACAAATGAACTGAATGGGTGAGTTTGATGTGAAAAAAGATTTTTGAGTCACCCTGTTGATAACAGCATTGAAACATTGCAAATAGAATGTGTTGTGTTCTTATAAATGAAAACCAACATTAGAATTCAATTTATATAATTCATTTAGAAAATAACTTTTCATATTTGATTACACCGATGTGTATTATGCGTTATCGATCGAATGATAAACTCTTTAGATAAAACCCGAACGAGATGATGCGTTCATTTGATTCATTTAAATGTATTGGTGAATGCAACACCTCCCCCACTAAGTAAAATACCCCGGTCTCTAAAATTCTTCATATCTACCACCAATTGTTTTCGAGAAATTGGTGCGTACCGGAGGTTTACGATTACGTTGAGGTCGGCCACCCATATTTGAATTCAGAGGAAAATTGTTGACATTAGCTGATGATGTGATGACTTCAGATGAATTTTGTTCTTTGTTGTGATCGTTTTCTGGTAGTGGACTTTGAGCGTTCAATGGTTGAACTGGATGATCCATGATGTCGAAAGTGTCCAACAATAAACTTAAACTCGGATCTGATTCCAAATCTTCATCGTTGTATCGAACTCGAATTTGATTTGCGTGTCGACGCCAAACAATTCCATCGCAACCAACTGTGTAGATGACTGATCCAATGCGTTCGATAATTTTAGCCGGTGACCAAATTGTTTTCCCCCCTCGAAAATCTCGGACGAATACTCGTTGATTTGGTACAAAAATTCGTTGTTTTGCTCCATGCTTCATGTTGAAATCCATTTCCATTTTAGTATCGCGTATGAGTTCGATTTTCTCTTTTGGTTTAATTAGATCGAGCGATGTTTTCATTTGGCGGCCCAACATGAGTTCAGCTGGAGTGCAGTTGTTCGGTAACTGCGCGTTTGGTGTGATACGGTATCGTTGTAAAAATCGTTGAAGGACGTTGGCCACACTTTCTTCTCCTTTCGCCTCAACTAAAGCACGTTTGAAGGTATCCACGAATCGTTCTGCTTGACCATTGGATTGTGGATGTATTGGCGGAGTTGGGATGTGACAAATTCCTTCGGATTTACAAAATTCGTCGAATTCGTGTGAAGTAAATTGTGGTCCATTGTCGGAAACGATAATGTCAACCGATCCAAAACGTCCCATGACTTCACAAATTTTTGTAATCGTTGCGGCGCTAGTTGTGCTTGTCATAACAAATATTTCCGGCCATTTGGAAAAAGAATCCACAATCAACAAATAATTGTGTCCTTGAAATGGACCGGCAAAATCGATGTGAATTCGAGACCAAACCTCTTTCGTTTTCGACCACGAATGTAATTCACTTTTGACTGGAGCACGAGCTGAGCTAGCACATCTGGAACAATTCTGCACAAATTCGGTTATGTCTTTGTCAATATTTGGCCAATAGACATAGCTGCGAGCCAATGCTTTCATGCGTACGATACCAGGGTGTGCTAAACGAAGATGGTTCAAAACTTTGTTTCGTAACAATGAAGGAACGATTACCCGATCGTTGAAAAGTAGGCAACCATTTTTTTCCGTAAAAGATTCACGTCGATTAAAGAGAATTTTTAACTCTTCGTTTTCTATTTTAATCGGCCAAGAAGTTCGCAGGTATATCATAACGTTTGAAAGTACCATGTCCTCTAGTGAAACTTGCTGAACCATTTCTGCTGTGATTGGTAGCATTCTGATAGCGTCAACCAAAATTCTATCGATCTCCTGTTCCATTATTTGAACCGATGCGATAACCGTTGTCTCATCATATGACTGTCGATTTTCAATTAAACGCGATAAAACATCAGCATACCCAAATTTAACGGTTTTAATGAATTGAATATTGAAGTCATAAGGCATTAATGTCAGTGCCCAACGTTGGAGTCTGCTAGACGTATGCAGTGGAACTCCTTTTTTTGATCCAAAAATTGCGATAAGCGGTTGATGGTCGGTTTGAAGCGTGAACGATCTGCCCCATATCATTTTGTGGATTTTTTTTATCGCAAAAATCAATGCTAATGCCTCCTTCTCTATTTGACCATAGTTCTTTTCAGCTGGTGTAAGTGTTCTGGAAGCGTGTTCAATAGCTTTTTGCGTTCCATCAGGAAACTGATGTAAAATTACAGCTCCAATGCCATGAAGTGAAGCGTCTGCTGCCACGATCAAATCAATGTCGGGATCGTAGTGTGTCAGAAGCAAATCCGATTGAAGAATCTCTTTAGCGCGTAAAAATGATTTTCTGCATTCTTCTGACCAAACAAATTTCGTGCCCTTACGCAGCAACTGATCCAATGGATAACGTAAATCTCGCATTTCCTTGACAAATTGTGCATAGTGATTGAGCATTCCAAGAAATGAACGAACTGTTGAAATGTCATGAGGCTCTGGCATGTTACATATTGCATCAATTTTTGATTTATCGGGACGTCGACCAAATTTGTCAATAACGAATCCCAAATAATATATTTCAGTCATCAAAAATTTACATTTGTCAAATCGAACATGAAAACCCCATTCGTGGATTCTCTCGAAGAGAGCGAACAAATTTTGGTTATGCTCTTCGATTGTACGTCCGTTGACCAAAACATCGTCCATGAAAGCGCATGTTCGTTTCAATCCGGCGATCATAGCATCGACAATCTGTTGAAACATTGCTGATGCAATCTTGATTCCAAAGGGCAATCGATTATATTGGAACAATCCTTTGTGTGTGTTGATCGTTAAATATCCGAACCCGACCCGATAAAATTTTTCGAAACCCGAAACCCGAACTGTTTCTCTCTACATGTTTTTTGTACTTAACTAGAGTAAATCTTTTCCGATTTTCAAATTTTGTTTGATCAAAAGGTCTAGGACTGTCTCCCGTTTTATGGCAGGAAATTTTTTCATTAGAAACCCTTGGACTCAGTCAGGACCCTAAAACTGAGTTTCTACTAGGGCGCAACGTGTTTGCTTACATAAGTTGGATAAATCCTAACTGCTTTTGTTGATTCTTTTTCTATTTGAGAGGTAGTCGAGTATCGAATTATATTCGAAAACAAATTTGGACGGAATCCTTGCCTGTGCTTAGAGCTGAAGTGGCCCTCAGGTCTGTTCTAAGGTCGGCCCTAACCAAAAAAATTTTTTTTGTTATGCAGAGCAAATTGAGGGCAACATTTTTGTCTATGGAGTTATGTGAATTATGGTCTTCTTCTTCTTCTTTTGCAGCCTTTTATATATACTGCTGGATGTAGGCCTCCCCTAATGATCTCCACTCGTCTCGGTCCAATGCTACTTGTTGCCATGTTGTGCCTGCCATTCTTTTAACATCGTTCGTCCATCTTTCCGGTGGTCGTCCCATCGGTCTTGTTCTCGGCGGTCTCCACTGTATGATGTTTTTTGTCCATCTGTCATCGGTCATTCGTGCAACATGACCTGCCCAATTCCACTTCAATGATGCTATTCGTTGCATGACATCGGTTATTCTTGTTTGTTGTCGTATCCATTCATTTTTCTTTTTGTCTCGAAGCGTAATTCCCAACATTATTCGTTCCATAGCTCTTTGGGTGACCCTCAGTTTGTTTGCCGAAGCCTTTGTTAATGTGAGCGTTTCCGCACCGTATGTCAATCAAGGTCCTTATCACTTGCAAGTGGTCATTAGTGCTAAATCCTGATCTGAATCCTGCTTGTTCGACCGGCTGATAAAAATCCAATTTCCTTGTGTACCGCTTCGTTATGACCTTCATGAACAATTTGTACAGTTGTGACAGCAAACTAATTGGCCGGTAATTTTCAAGCCTGGTGATGTCGCCTTTCTTGTGCAGTAGAATTATCATCGCATTCTCCCACGATTGTGGTATCTTTTCTTGTTCCAAGCATTTGTTGAAGAGATTCGTTATATTTTTGAGCAAGGTGTCACCGCCCATTTTGATTGCTTCAATCGGAACTTCATCGTCGCCCGGTGATTTATTGTTCTTCATTTCGTTCAACGATGCTTGCACTTCTTCCTCCGTTACTTCGGGAAGTTCTTCTGATCCTACATTCTTGATAAATGGTTTCGGTTGAGATATTTCTGATGATCGTTGCTCACGTGTTGACTTAAACAGATCCTCGTAGAATGTTTTTGTAATATCCAGAATTTTGTCTTGATCTGTGTGTACAATTCCATCCTTGTCTTTCAGCTTGAAAATCTGTTTTTTCGCATTTGCCAATGTTGCACGCAAAACCTTCATGTTGCAATTCGCTTTGATGACATTCTCTGCAATCGTCACGTTATACTGTCGTAAATCCTTCTTTAGTTGTTTGTTGATGATTATGGTTATTTCTCGATATTCGCTGCTGTCTCTTTTACCGTTTTTTATCAGTTTTACTCTGTCTGCGATAAGTTTCAACGTTCCATCACTAAGCTTTGATTCTTTACATTGTTGAGATTTGCATCGAGATTCAAGAAAGCTCCTTATGGATTCCACTATTCTCGTGTTCAACTCGTCGATCGTTTCTTCGTTTCTGATGACATAGTTCAGATCACCATTTACTGTTTCAATGAATTCTTCATTCAGTTCTTTCAATCTATCGATGTTGACTTTGAATTGTTTTTTCACCATTTTGTGTCTTTCTGTTTTGGTGTTTAATGTGACTTTAGCACCATGCGGTGAACCTACTCAAGACGGTGACGTTCTTAACTTTTGCTTTTCGATTCGATATGATAAAATCGATTTCATTCTTAGTCCTTCCGTCTGCACTTGCCCAAGTCCATTTTCTCTGCGGTTTTTCAGGGAAAAAGGAGTTCATCGCATAAATGTTGTGCTGTTGTAAGAAATTTAACAGAGTGTCGCCACGTTCATTTCTTTGATCATATCCATAATTTCCGATGGACGTTTCTGTGACATCTTCTCTTCTACCTAATTTCGCATTGAAATCTCCTGCCAGTATCTGGTAGTGGACACGATTTTCCTCCATGGCTCTGGAAACATCTTCGTAGAAAGTTTCAACTTCTTCATCATCGTGGGTCGTGGTTGGTGCATACTAGGGGTGTTCAAAAACAAAAGAGTTGAAAAGTTTGGCTCCCCAGGTGGAAATGGATTCTTTTCGACTCCCTGAAAAAAAGTTTGTATGGGGCCAACTCAATCCGAGGCGATCTAGAGGGTGCTCAAAAGCAAAAACTGCTAAATATCTAGAAAATCATGGAAAATGCACTTTTTCACGGAGATGCTTATATTGACTCAGAAAAAGAACTTCTATTCATGCAAGTTGGTTCCAATGGGACCACAATAGACCAAAAAAAATGTTTCTTTAGGTACATTGGCGAATTTGACATTTTTAGCGACACTGAGAAGCGATAAAGGCGGTTACTCAATGGTGGTATTGGCGATAAGACGCCGAGAAATTGAAGAGGGTTTGGGAAATAACTTATTGCGCGTAATGTTGCCCCTGAGTAGGCCTTTCAATGGCACCATAAACCATTTGCATACTTTCAAAAGTACGACGTGGAAAAATCTTCAAAAATGGTACCATATTTGATCCAAAATTTTTATGTGATGAACCAACTTTGAAGTAAATTAGTAAGTGTTTCAATAACAATATTTGGTCTCCTTTAATAATTTTCTCCGAAAATTAACGAAAAATAAAAATGTAACAAATAAAAAAAACAATAAAACCTGATTGTCAAAAAAATAACAAAAAATTGGACTATTCGAAAAGATCTCTTTTCTTTGTCGCCTTCGTGTATCGATTACACTGATCCTCGACGATTTGCAAAAACTTCTGTTTCTCGTCTTTGCTATATGTTAATGAATTGTTGAAGGTTGTCATCCTTGCGACCGATCGCTCTGCAACATCGTTTTTGATTCAAGCAAAATTTTGACTCGGCAGAGTGTGTGTTGTTTGTATTGAGGCTATTTCTATTTGATATACTTAGGGGCGATCCATAAAACCCGTCCCACATTGTTCCATCTCGTATACACCCCCCCCCTCGCTAAAAATATCAAATTCGCCAATGTACCTAAAGAAACATTTTTTTTGGTCTATTGGTCTATTGGTCTAAAAAGTGCATTTTCCATGATTTTCTAGATTTTTAGCAGTTTTTGCTTTTGAGCACCCTCTAGATCGCCTCGGATTGAGTTGGCCCCATACAAATTTTTTTTCAGGGAGTCGAAAAGAATCCATTTCTACCTGGGGAGCCAAACTTTTCAACTCTTTTGTTTTTCCATACAATTTTGAACACCCCTAGTGCATACGCTTGGATGACTTTGACGCTGTACATTTCGTTCAACTTCAAACAAACGTATATTACTCTATTAGAAGTACTTGCAACTCGTGTTATTCGCTTGGACCATCGATTGTTTATGAGCAGTCCCACACCATGCATTAACGTTTGGCTGTCACTGCCTCTGTAATACAACGTACTTCCTGATTTCATTGTCAGACACTCTTCACCACGACGTCTAACTTCGCTCAATCCAACGATATCCCACTTAATCTTTTCCAACTCCGTTTCTAATTCAAGCAGTTTTTCACTTGATGATAGTGTCCTGGCATTATATGTAGCAATGTGTAATCCTGTATGACAACCTGAAGTAACCCAGGGATTCTTAGCACCCTCTGCTCGAAGTCTGGTCTGGCCGTTGTCGGAGCCAGGGATCGACGAGCTACTGGGAACTGAGGGCCGGTTTCGGGGTTGCTTCCTTCTCATCTTTGGGGGTTTTTAGCAAATAAAACACCACGCTTGCCATTGCGGGTTGGTGAGTGACAGTAGTCCATCTTACTAGGACTGTGCATGCTGCCGTTGTCTCTTGCTGTTGAGATCATCCGCCACCATGCTGAGTCGCCATCCTGTCTTGATAGCGCCTAGCTGTCTTCGGCCCTCTCTATACGTAGCGTTAAGA
>CM055404.1:155738498-155767709 GCA_029228625.1 Pseudolycoriella hygida | reverse complement strand
GAAATAAAAAGTTTCACAATCTAAGGATTCTCTATTCTATCTATTGTTAAATACAGGAACAATAGATACGAATCTCGGTAATTTAAAATGAACTTCAGAATAAAAATTTCTAACCAATGTTAAATAGTTTTCTGGAAAAGAATCGCTCTTAATGAGATAAAAGTCCTCTGTCATCTAGAGGCTATGCCAGTCGATAGAATTTCGGTTGATGAATTAGGCTGGTTTGGGTGATTTAGCATGCGCTGTAGGTATTTCTCTTAAACTTGGCTTTGGAAATCACAATGAGACGTGCTGGTATCCAAACCAACAAAATGCTGGTGAATGGATGTCACCGCAGCAGCAATTGACATTTTGCAAATCTGAAAATCCAAGACGAAATAATAGGTTTCATGATAAACGAATCTAAAACCAAGTACATGAGGACCGACCCGAATCCGGCAGCCACTCAACCGGGAGACAAAATACGCATTGGAGAGTTCAATCTCGAGATAGTGGATGAGTTCATTTATCTTGGAGCGCTGATACGGTCAGATGGTGACAACACACCTGAAATTCACAGACGTTTCATGGCGGCAAGCAGATGCTATTTTGGTCTAATTAAACAGTTATGATCAAAGTTAATACCAAAGAAAACGAAGTGCCATATTTACAAAACGCTTATTCGTCCAGTATTGATCTACGGATGCGAACAGTTGCTCCTCCAGAAGGGCGAAGAGGAGTTGGTCGCCCAAAAATTAGATGGACTGATGGTGTCGAACTAGATCTTCGGACGCTCGGAATAAGAAATCGGCCATACGCGACAAGGAACAGACACAAGTGGCTGTAGCGCCAAAAAAATAATGCATGTGTTGGTGTCATGTCTTGTTTTGTAATACTTTCGATTGAAGATGAGCTTTATTCATCGCTATTTTGTGCAATAATAGGTTATACCAGCTCGATTGGCTTATAAAGGAGCTAGCTATTCAGAATGTATTAGAATCCATTTTTTATTTTGAAAATTTTGTTAACATAGTCATTGAACTAAAATAAGGGAACATCGGGTTGCGCAGAACTTCAATCCACGAATAAAAAAATCAGGTCGGTTCAGGTTTCTGACTTTCAAGTCAGATCAGGTTTTTAACTTCAAGTTAAATCAGGTTTCCGGTCAAAACATGCTGAGGTAAGTTCAGGACGACCTGGCCTGATTTCAAGCCTTAAACGGCAGTAATAGAAAACCACAAACAGAATAAATATTTCGTGGGAAAAACCTCATATTTCGAGGTATACATATATCTTACTTAGTCTATTTTTATGTTTTACTCAAACCTGTAGAGAAACAAGAAAATTTAATTTACCATAATCACCTGTGCTATGTTAAGATGTTTATATTGGGAAGATATGGTTTTAAAGACATACAAATTCTTAAGTATTTTAAATGTTTGTAAATACAAAAGTGGATATGTAAATTTTTACGATACGCTAAATAACTTTTGAGTTAAACTAAATTAAGCGAACAAGTAAAACAAAAAAAGCAAGGGAAAATAAGAATTAGCAGAAAAAAACGGTAAAGAAACAGAAGCAGTAAAGAATTGAATTTTCAAATATTTGAACACCTTGACGACAGCATGTTTTAATTTTTTCTTTGGGTTGTATTTTTTCTATAGAATTACATTTTGCAAGAAATTTGAAATGCTAAAACCTTGCTGTTTTATTCATTTCCTACATTTTTTATTAATAAATTTGCCGATTTGACGAATGAATGACCTTAATGTGAATTTAATACAGACAGAAAAATGTCGTAATATGTCAAATCAAACATCTGTGTGTAGTTGAATAAGAAACATATGTAAAGACTCGTACGTATCAGAATATGTGGCAAAAAGAATAGATGTTGCAAAAAGACTAGAACGTATCTATATAAAAATGAGCAAATCTTTTATGTTCCTTAACTATATATATGTATTTATTTAAGGAATAGACAATCTTTATGGGTTTCTGGAACTATTTTATTTCGATTAGCTATACTCTCAATGTACCCTGAATTTTTTGCTATACGGTTGACTAATATTTTAAATTTGCAATTAAAAGTTCTTTAATTTTAGTGACGTCATCGTTTTAGTCAACATGTGTATTTTTTTTTTTGTGGTTAACTAATTGTGAAAGCGTGTGTGTCAATGTGACATATAAAATGCGAGGAGAGTATGACGTCATAGTCTCCTCGTTTTGAGATCGATTTAGTTATTTTCCGGGAAATTGACAAATTATTTCGATAATGTGTAATGGGTAATTGTCTTTTTTAACGTATATTTTCACCTAAAAATAGTTTGAAGCCATTTTGAAAAATTCACGCATGTCTATTATTGGATTCAAAATCCGAATCGCTCAGTTTCAATAATAATTATTTTATTTTTGCCAAATTAATTTCGACATCAAATAGATGTCATCATTGGTGGCTGAAACAATAAGAACAATAGATTTAAACTATACAGAACAATAATTTGACCTCGTGTGAAGTATGTCAAGAACCATTTCAACACTAAAAACATAATTTCGCATTAAAATACTTTTCTATGAAGCATTTACACACACAGAATCATTTTTGCCTTACTTTAAAATATCGTTGGTCACAAACAATTAGAAATATCTTTGAAATAAATTGCTTAAAAAGAGTAAATTAATTAAAAGAAGAAAAATATCACATTTGATGGTCAGAAGACATTAAGGAACTGATTGTAAGCTTCAAAAAACTATCATGAACAAGACAGAATTTTCAATATGTATCTACAGGGTGATTAGTAAACAAAAAATATGTTTTTTAATAATTTCAAATATCATATATACGAATCGACTAGAAAAATCTTTTGTCAACTATCCGGAAATGTGCACATTCCCAGCCGCTGTGCGGGAATATTCACATTTCCAGCCGCATCTAGATATAAATTTTTTAAAATAAAAATGTTAAGTTGACACTAGACAGACTCGACCCACCGACCATCCCATTACAAGGCTATGATAAAACCACAGAGCTAATTTGTCTTATGTGTTCTTGCATATAAAAGTGAGCATATCATGGGCGCGCGGTAGCATTGCGCCCGTGACGCAAGTCCCCATACGATCAAAAAAATCAGAATTTTTTTTTCGTAGACTGCGGAACCATATATACAGCTAAGTTTTGACTTTTTTCCCTTGCGTCGTAACCCCCTGAGACCTAGTTTATCGGATTCTACGTAAAATTTTGATTGAAGTCGACCTTTCACTCATTAAAATCGGTCCAGTGGATCCGAAGATATGACCTTTAGAAAATCGTTATTTTCCATACAAAATGTGCTGCTTCATAGAAACCAAAGAAAATGTATATATCCTACGTTAGTTATTTAGTTAGTTAGTTAGTTAGTTAGTTAGTTAGTTAGTTAGTTGTGGCATTTCCGGACACTGGTGTTATAGTTTTTCTGTTCTTTCAGCTTTCACACCGCAAAAATTTGACTTGTATGTAGGAATGTATGTAGTATTTTTGTACAGGAAGTCAAATTTTTGCGTATAAAACTGAAAGAACAGAAAAACTATAACACCAGTGTCCGGCATTTGTGACGCATTTCATTAATCTAATGTGAAAATATTTTGAAAGTTTTTTTTGCGTTTCGAAGCGTTCAGCGTCACCCAATTTGATATCAGTTATTTTGGAAGAAGGGACAACGACTTGCGTCACATTTCCCTTTTAAAAGGGTTTTTGTTGTGTTGTGCACATTCGCCAAAACACACATACACATTGGATAGAGGTGTATATTCAAAAGCCACCAATTTCACCATTAAAACGTAAGCTTCGCGGACCCGTACGAATCCCGTTGCAATGATCCCCGTTGCATTTATTAAATTACTGATTATGGATATTCATCTCTATTGGAAATTGCCGAAATGGCAATATTGAAAAATCCGTACGAAGAAGCATTGTAGAAAATTCGTTTTGGGCCTGTCTCGGACCCATATTTGGGAATCCTCTGACCCATATTTCCATGCTAAAAAATGTTCAATTTTCTCTACAACATAGCGAAAAAACATTTTTTGGGCTAGTGCCGACCTTTAGGACCGACCTAGGGCCTTAAGGAGAGGCATCATACCCATATTTCCATGGACAAAATGTTCCACTCAATTTTCTCCACAACATAGCAAAATTATTTTTTTGTGCTAGGGCCGACCTTCAGGACCGACCTAAGGCTTTAAAGAGAGGCCTCGGACCCATATTTCCATGGACGAAAATGTTAGACAGAATTTTCTCTACAACATAGCAAAAAAAAGTTTTGGGCTAAGGCCGAACTTTAGGACCTACCTAAGGCCTTGAGGAGAGGCCTCGGACCCATATTTCCATGTACGAAAATGATCCACTCAATTTTCTCTACAACATTTTTTTTTGTCATATGCGTATATTTTCGAAATGTAATTAAAATAAATAACAAAATAATATCCGAATACTATTGAATCTCCCTTACATGCCAATATATTTCGGAAAATGTTTCTTCTTCTGTTTTGTCTTTAATGTTCCTTCTGATTGGTTCAAGCTTCCGGCATGACAACAAATGTTCGGATGTTTGTTCTGATTCAGTGCATTGAGGGCATTGAGGTGACGGCTTCACTCCAATCCTTGCCAAATGTTTGAACAACAGGTCATGTCCGGTTATTTTACGAAAGTTTGCTACATATACCTTCCGTTCATTTGATGTTATCGATTTTCGGTTGAGATTTTTCCATGTCTTTTCAGAAGATTCTTCTTCATGCGATAGTCTTATTTTCTCCTGGCATTTCATGCTTGTTATTTTCTTTATATTTTTGAAATCTCGAATTCTAGATTTATATTTTCGAAATGCGAACTGACGAATCTTGACTGGGAAATCTATCTCGTAGCTTTGATATATGTCCTCAAGCTTATGGATGAAAGATACTTTTGATTTAAGCCGGTTGTTTGAGCATTTATAGTTTTTCCATAAGCTGTTTGGGGTTCGAACTATTCGTTCAAACATTTTTATAGCTGCAGATTCTCTTGAATGTGTTAGGGGTTGAATGTCCGAAAACATTTCCATTGCTGTTATCGGTGTAGATTTAGTGCCTCCGGTTATTATTCGAAGTGCTTTATTTTGAACCACTTCTAGCTTTTTTAGGTTAGATATACTAGCACAGATTAGAATTTCTTCTCCGAATGTCAGTATTGGTTTGACGTATGTTTTGTATGTCAATTGAAGTGTGTCCATTGAAGCGCCCCATTTCAAGCCTGTTAATCGTTTCAAGATGTTCAATCTTTTTTCAACTTTTTCGATGACTTCGTTGATATGTAATTTGAATGTTAGTCGTTGGTCTAATATGAATCCCAGATATCGTTGCGAGAAAGTCTCTTTGATTTGTATTCCGTTGTACAACAGCAATGATTTTTTCAAATTATTCCTCATCGAGAATAGTTGATACTTCGTTTTGTCTGTATTTACTAACATTTCATTTATTTTCACCCATCTTTGCAGTACATTTATCGCACAGTTCATTACCGATTCCATGTATGATATGTCGTTTCCATTTACTAGAATTGCGAGATCATCTGCGAACATTATAATTTCTACGCCTGGTATCCATCTCAATTCGATACATAGATCGTTGACCATGCAATTGAACAGAGTTGGGCTTGAGACTGCTCCTTGTGGAAGGCCTTTTCTGATCTGTTTATAAGATGAGCTTCGGTCATGACAACGTACAGAGATAAATCGTTGACACAGAAAGTCTCGAATTGCGTAAATGATTTCTCCTGGTGTTTTCATGTCGATCAACTTTTTGATAACAATATCTCTTGAAACTAAATTGTACGCTGCTTTAAAGTCTACGAAAACGGCTAACGTGTCTAATCCATCGTTGAAGTTATCTTGGATGAGCTGGCAGATGAAAGCAAAAAAAATAGTTTTGGGCTAGGGCCTACCTTAAGGACCGACCTAGGGCCTCAAGGAGAGGCCCCATATTTCCCCATTATTTGAACCCATATTTCCATGGACAAATATGTTCCACTCAATTATTTCTACAACAGAGGACCGACCTAAAGGTCCGGTAGAGGGCCCTAATTACAAGCCTCGGGCTCAAATTTGTTCTTGAGGACTGTTAGGCCTTCTATTACCTCTGAAATAGAAAAAGAATCAAAAAATCGGAAGGAATTTACTTGGTTTTTATAGTAAAAAGACATTGGCCCTATCCATTGGGCCTGTCTTAGTCCAATGGCTCGACCTCAAAAAATTTTTTGCACAAAATGTTGGGCTTTCATAGACCTATCGAATAAAAAAAGATTTATGAAAATCTGAAGAGATTTAATCGAGTTATGTACAAAAAATTCGTAGAGCCCTTGTAGAGACTCAGTTTTAGAGCCCTAACTGAGCCCAACGACCCAAACTAAAAAAAAGTTCTTCCATAAATTGTTGGACTTTCATAGACCTGTCGATCAAAAAAACATTTATTGAAATCGTATCATGGCCACACGATAATAATAGGCCATGACGCAAGTCTTACACGCAAAGAAATTCGCAAGAAATTTTTTCGTAGACTAAGGAAAATATATACAAGAACTTTTTGACTTCCCCTCCGTGCGACGTACCCCACGGGAAATATTTTCCCGGATTCTACGCAAAATTTTAGGCCGAAACGCTTTATTACTCATTAAAATCGGTTTAGCCGATCCGAAGATATGAATTAAACAATATTGCCATTTTGTATGGAAACGCACCCAAATCGAATGTTTTGAAATAGTCAATTTGGTAAATCTTTCTTTCTTTCTTTTTTTCCGGGATATTTGTGGTAATTTTTTTAACTTTGTAACGTCTTGTAATTTCATGTAAGGTTTCATGAAATGTAGCCCGTACCTCTAGAACTATAGCAGTTAGAAAGTTACTTCCAAAGGCGAAGTTGTAGAGAATTAAATTTAAGCGAACACGTGTTTCAGGGTTTGGGGAAAATATGGCCCAGTACTGGTATATGGCCACTTCCATAATTGGGCAGGATGACCCAGACTGATGCTAGTAATAAATCCCGTCATATTCACTCTTCGGAGTTTTCATATTGGTGAGATTCCCGTAGAGATATCATTCACGTTAGATATTCAATCCACACATTCATTTCGCGACTAACACAACGTCCCGTCAGAATTATTATTGGACCAGGATATCCATCGTCGACTTAACACCATCAAGGTTTTATATTCACATCGAGAAAAATCTCATCAAATTAAGACTCGTGGACTAGCAGTACGTCCCGTCAATTTTTCAGTCTTCGGACTTTTGATTTACACGAACATTTATTAGTGAGTTCTCGAAGTATATAACTTTTGCGATTGGTATTCATTCTATTTATCTAAAATTCAGTTTTCCACAAACAACTTTTGCTAATTGTAGAGTGCTTCGAACACCGGCACAATTAATTTAAATTCGATGAATAGTTTTAAGAAAAAGCTCCAAAACACCATTTAAATTGCACCAAATTATTTTTATTATTACTACTTAAGTTTCGGTCCTTGCATGACCATTTTCAAGTAAATGAACTTTCCAAACTAAAAAGCAAACCTTCATATCTCACCTATATTACCTATATATAGTATTCATCTATTCCAAGACTAGGACAACGTCCCGTCAGAATTGAGATTGGACCGACATATCAATCATCGAAGTTAAACAGTCAAGTTGACACATCACCCAGAAGATACATTTCTTCATATAAGACTCAGGGACTAGCATAACGTCCCGTCCTCGGACTTCCCTTTAGTTCACTTCCAAGCAATCAGACAGAAGACCGTGACACCGTGCCAACGACCTTCACCCAGACCGGGGATTTTGATTTATTTTATTACAAGAACCAACCGGAAGTAATAACATTAACCTCTCTGTAATCAATAACCGTAAATAAATTGGTATTTTGTACAGCAGTAAACCCACGTCTTTTACATATTGTTTAAATCGATATATACCAAACTGTTCTAATCAGAGAAATGATAAGTTGGTGAGTACGATTGCGACGGGATAGAATGCGTATGTTTTGACACCATTTGACATGTGCATTCTAACTCGTCACAGGTGTACTAACTTACGATTTCAATGATTCTCATTTTTTGAGTTTTGAGTACAGTGGATTTAATTTTTAAATAATAAAGTTACGCTCTGACGTTTCTACATGTAAATTTACATTGACATAAATCAAAGCGTAACATTTAAAAATTAAGTCTTCTGTGTAAAATTTTTATTACTATGTTGCAGCATGCCAGATCAAATTGAAACTTTCGAAGCAATAGTTGCATATTTTCTTAACTTCTTATATTCATAAACTCTTTCCACACAGTTAACGACCGCATGCAAATTTCGTATTTTTTCATCTTTATGGTTAGAGAAACTTACGTCAATAAAGAAAAATATTTTCACTGAAAGTTATAATAAATTTACCCTCCTGTCATACAGCACAACAAAGGAAAATTCTTCATATAAATTCCTTTATGATATCGTTTTTCTGTTTCGTCGTAGTATTTTATTTAAAAATAAATTTGAAAGTAAAAGATCCGGTTACAATACAGGCCAGTAGCTGTGGCGCTGCCTTTTTTGGCAGTTGCTCTACCCCTCCTCCCTATTTTAAAGAGAATAAAAATGTTACACTGAATTAGCAAAAGAATAACGCGAGGTGGAAAAGGAAAGCTTTGAATTTCAAATTTTTATAAAAAAATCATGAGCGCGCGGTAGCAATGCGCCTGTGACGCAAGTCTACATATGAACAAAAAATTTAGAAATTTTTTTTCGTAGACTGCGAAACCATGTATACAGCAAAGTTTTGAATTCCCACCGAATAATATTTTTCCCGGATTCTACGGAAAATTCTAAGGCGAAGTGTCTTTTCACTCATTAAAAAGTGGATCCGGACATATGACCTTAAGAAAATGATAATTTTCAATAGAGGAGTGATTTTCATAGAATCCAAAGTTAATGAAAACATCCCACGCTAGTTACTTACTGGTTTCCATTGACACTTGTATGAAAAATGACTTTTTTGGCTCCCGCTCGAAGGATAGATAAGCAGAAAAAAACAAGTTCGATCGAAAATAAAAAAAAACTTTTTAATAATATATAAAAAAGACGGCAATGCCAAAGATTTAATAATCTATTCAAGCTATATTCCATACGACCCACCTAACACAGAATTAGCGGCAGTAGTAGACTACTGTAAAAGGAATAACTTATCGTTAATCTCTGGAATTGACTCCAACTCACACCATGTTGCATGGGGCAGTACTCCATAGTTCTAGAGATTTGGTTCATCCTGCCTAATTATGGAAGTGGCCATATACCAGGATTGGGCAATATTTCCCCAAAACCAAACCCTGAAACACGTGTTCGCTTAAATTTAATTCTCTACAACTTCGCCTTTGGAACCAACTTTCTAACTCTCATAGTTCTGGAGATCTGGGTCATCCTGCCACAAATTGCCATAAAAAAGACAAAATTCTGGAAGTTGCCATATACCAGGATTGGGTTATATTTCCCTAAAACCCTGAAACACGTGTTCGCTTAAATTTAATTCTCTACAACTTCGCCTTTGGAATCATTTTTCTAACTCTCATAGTTCTAGAGATTTGGTTCATCCTGCCTAATTATGGAAGTGACCATATACTAGGATTGGGCCATATTTCCCCAAAACCGTGAAACACGTGTTCGCTTAAATTTAATTCTCTATAACTTCGCCTTTGGAACCAACTTTCTAACTCTTATAGTTCTTGAGATCTGAGTCATCCTGCCCAATTATGGAAGTGGCCATATACCAGGATTGGACCATATTTCCCCAAAACCCTGAAACACGTGTTCGCTTAAATTTAATTCTCTATCAATTCGCCTTTGAAACCAACTTTCTAACAATCATAGTTCTAGAGATTTGGTCTCGGATTTGGTTCATCCTGACTAATTATGGAAGTGGCCATATACCAGGATTGGGTTATATTTCCCCAAAACCCTGAAACACGTGTTCGCTTAAATTTAATTTTCCACAACTTCGCCTTTGGAACTAACTTTCTAACTCTCACAGTTCTTGAGATCAGGGTCATCCTGCTTAAATTTAATTCTCTACAACTTTGCTTTTGACAGTAAATCTCCATATTGCATAGTTAGGGAAATATAGACGAAGAACTGTTTTCGTATATGGCCAAGAATCTTAATTTCGTCCATTCCATTGGTCCCAGTGCCCAGACCCCTGTACCGATTCCCACAAAAATTTTTTCCCAGTTTTGTGACACCAAATGCTTTCATTTGACACCAAAATGAGGAATTTCCGTGCTATACTTGCTGAGATATTTGCGAAAAAGCTTCACCAACCTTCGAAAAACCATGTTTTTGGTCACTTCCTCGACCATATCTCCGGAACCACTTCATCAATTTTGCTCATCTTCGAACTTGAATCATGGGAGGCATGTACCTTTCAGGGAAAAAAAGTTTAGGCTGATCGGTTGAGCCATTTGAAAAAAAAGTGGAGACGAACGGACGGACGGACATTTTTTTTATTGCTGATTCGTCATCTCTAGACGATAATAGATGCATCCCCCCCCCCTCCCACCTCGATCTACCCCATGTTACAATAAAATTGTTTGTAGTAAACGTATAAGACCCGTGCACTTCGTACGGGTCCAACAAGAATTTCTACATTCATATACCTCCAAAAGAGGACTGGTTTAACGGTATTTACCCACCAGAGCATGAAATACTTCTGTACTCGGACGACTCACTGTTAACTGATTCAGCAGGAGCAGGATTATACTGTGACAAACTTACTGTTGAATTAGATAGCGACGTATGCCAAAAAACTCATCAAAACAACACCAAATGCCAAATTTGTCTGATATGACAACACCGAATTTCATTCATAAAAAATATAAATAACTGTCAAACTCGCGTCGGCAAAATTGAATTTTTTCAATTTTAGCCTCCGTATCTTTGACAAATAGCAGTTCAGCACACAAGAAATGTAAACAAATTGAATGTTTTGGTTTGTGATGTTATTTGAAAATAATGTTTCTACATAAATTTAGTGCGTTTTCGTGTAAAATGATTGAAAAAGTATTTTATAAATTGAATTAATGCTAGAAGTGACTAACAGTGCCAATTAAATCCTAAATTATTTGATTATTGATTCAAATTGAAGTGAAAAGTTATTTGTTTTTTGAATACATTGTTTTTGTGTTGATTGCTCGGGTAATTGTGTTAATTATTGTATTTCAACCTTTGAAATAGTATTGTGCGTAAATGGACATCAAATTTTAGTATGGGAAAAGTGTTTCTTAAGTTATTTTGCCATAGAAAAATAAATGTAAAATAAATTCATTCAAAACCGAACATTACAACCTGTCAATCTCGCGTTGCAATTCAGCAACTGTCAAACGTACGTACGTCGCTATCTAAATCCACAGTTAAAATTCAAAGTGTTCGGGCTGACGAGCTTAATAAAAAGCCGATGCGTTGATTTCAACGCAATAATTCCAACTGACCTCTAATTGATAGATTGACAATCACATGATACAAAAATTATGATTAACTCTACCAATTATACAGAAATGCAAGTGTTCAGATAATTCTGAACGTACTCCCTAACATGACAATTTGATTCCAACTCCATTATATCATATAAAATAAAATTAAAATTTGTAAACTTCAAAACCTTTCAAAATATAAAATATTCCAAAACAGAATTCCATTTTTTGCAAACCTTATAACCCAATGGATCGAATATTTTGCTAGCATGTGAAAGTAATTTACGCTTTGTTGTTGTCTCTTCAGCTGGCGGTAACCGCACTTTGAATCCAAAGCAGCCGCTTTTAGGGAACCACTGGATACCTAGGACTTTAATAAATTCATTTTTACGATTGGCTCATGATGACGATTTTTTGGTGAAATTTCTTGTAGAACTTCATCAACATTCGACGTCCATTTCTTCATGCACATTCCGGCAGTTCGAAAAATTTGATTGATTTGTGCTATTTGTTTGATCCCTGATATAATATCTTTACTGCCAGAAACTAAATCATCCATAAACAAATCTTCCATTAATGAATCATACGCAAGTGGAAAATTTTCTCTTCCATCCATAGATAATTGATGAACTGTACGTATAGCTAGGAATGGAGCTGACGATGTACCGTTGGTGACTACACGCATACGATAAGTTTGAAGCTTTTCTTTTGGATTTGTTCGCCAAACGATGCGTTGAAAATCTCTATCTTTACGATTAACTAAAATTCGACGATACATTTTCTCAACATCTGACATAAAACATATAAAATGTTTCCTGTAACGAATCAATATGTCAAACAAGTTTGCTTGTAATTTGGGACCAACATGTAACAAATCGTTTAATGAAACACCAGTGGAAGACTTTTGAGACGCATTGAACCCAACCCTTAAAGACGTCGATGAGCTTTCTCGAATTACAGCATGATGAGGCATGTAAAAACATTGATGCATTTGTTTCTCAAAATGTTTTTCAGGCACTAATTCCATATGCCCCAATTCAACTGACTCTCGCATAAACTTAAAATACTTCTCCTTCAGAATTGGGTTCTTTTTAAAACGACTTTCCATATGAATCTGACTGGAAATGGCAAGTCCTCTTGAGTAGCCCAAAATTTTGCTCGTTTCACAAAACTTAAATGGCAGACAAATGGCAGACATTATCACTGTTGTGATAATGAGTGTCATTGAAATGTTGTTCACACGCCAACTCATCTGTCGACAATAAACCTTTGGGATCAGGCGAAAGTTCCTCAATTTCCCAAAAGGACTGAAGCAATTTCTCGATCGGAAGACTGATATTATGAACGGATAGGGATGGCATGACACTTTTACTAGTATGTTTTCCAGACACGATCCAACCCAAACTTGTATTTTGAATCAAAATTCCGTCAAACTTTTCCATTCCTTTCAAAATCACCTGAGCATACACATCAGCTGCTAATAAAACTTCAATTCGCTTCGAATTGTTAAAACTCGGGTCAGCTAATTGTAAATTAGAAAAGAGTTCTTTTGTATTGGGAAGAATTCCACGGTCAGAATGATGATACTGAGAGACGTCGTCTAAAACAATTGCATTGGTCTGGTATTCTGAGCCGCCATAACGGGATTGAAAAGTGAAATTTACTACTCCTTTTTTAGTATTTATTCCTACCAGGACCCGTTAAAGGAACGCCTTCATA
The DNA here is from genome assembly GCA_029228625.1 of Pseudolycoriella hygida. NCBI lineage: Eukaryota > Metazoa > Arthropoda > Insecta > Diptera > Sciaridae > Pseudolycoriella > Pseudolycoriella hygida. Next base: position 155,754,508 of record CM055404.1, on the reverse strand, counting down.
CTTCTGGATCTTCAAAGAAAGTCGCTTAACAGCAAATGATGACACCAAAGACATTTGCGATCCTTGATCAAGATAAGCTTTCAAAATTCTTTTCTTACGAGATTCCAATTTGACAACGATAACTACTGTAGCAAGTAGAACTACCTTATTTGAATCCGAAATGCATTCCACAAGATGATTTGACATAGACGATGATGAATTTGAAGATGTTAACTCCAAAGCCTTTATATTCTCGGGTTTGAACCTTTTCTTTCTTTGCAACTGAATCCATATGTAATAACGAATGATGCTGAAGACCACACTTGAAACAGGAACGCGTAGATGAGCATTCAGTCAATTTATGACTAGGACTCAGACAATTGGAACATAAATTTGCTGACTCCACAATTTTTCGCCTCTCTGATGGATTCTTCTTTTTGAACGTAAAGCAAGACTTTGCTCTATGACCACCTTTGCAATAATAGCATCGAACAGTGTTTTCGGATTCCTTTTGACTTTCCGAAACATGACAAGAACTTTTTGTTGATTTTGAATAAACATTTGACTTTGGTTGATGATCCTTAAATGGAGCGGTAGTGTTTCCTTCAAGTATCCGGAAGCGAACGTTCAAAAATTCTTCAAGTTCCGAAAATGTAACTATGTTCCGTGAATCACCAATATGCTCGTTCCATTTCTCCAATGACAACTTATCGAGTCTTTTTACGATGATGAAAACAAGCCAATCATCATAATGATCTACTGGACGATTCAAATTTTTCAACTCCCTTATCGATTCTAGTGTTATATCCAAAATCAATTTAATGCTTTCAGCACTTCCATTTGCATTCGGAATTGAGAAAATATTGTTTAAGAGCTCCGATACGATGATTCGTTAATTCTCAAATCTATTTTCCAGAATATCCCACGCAGCTTCAAAATTGTCCGATGTGATTTTTATGTTTCGAATGAGCTTCTCTGCATCGCCAACAATTACCTTCTTCAAATATGACGGCTTTTGAACCTTAGGAATTTTTGGATTATCGGTGACCAATGGCACAAACGAATCCCGAAATGATGGCCACTCCAAATATGCGCCATTAAATTCCAGATCAGAAACTCTTGGGACACGCATTGCCGAAAACTCAACCTGACTATTATGCTGTTGTTGACTTTGTGAAGATTGTCCTTGTGATTGGTGCGTTGACGAATTAAGGTGACGTTTCAATTTCGAGTGAATCGTCATTACTAATGTTTCAGTGTCGCTGTACTCGATTTCTTGAAAATCCAAACTCTCTGGGCCGGTTTTTTAAAGAATTTGGAATTGTATTTGTTCATGCTTCTTCCACTGTTCTTGCGTCTGAGCTTCAAAAATATCGGTGCCCTCTGTTATCGAATTCGCAAATTGACTAATCTTGATTATCGACTTTTTGATGGTATCTCTAGCTTTTTCTGACGCCATTTTGTTTTCCAACCACGTTTTTAACAAATGGAAATTTGGAAAATTTGAAGTGTTTTCAGTTACTTGAATTTAACGTGTTTTCCAATCCGTAATTATTCACATACAAGAATCCTTTGATTCTTTTTAATGAATACTTTTTATGTTGCGGTACTGTTTAGTATCGCTTTGTTCTTTGAATGTATTTCTTTTAAAACAGGTTAGCACATCACATTTTTTTTCGATCGCGATGGCTTTTTACACTATTTTGGTTGGAATAATTGTTTAATGTAACGCGAATTATTATGAACTTAAATTTACAATCGGTTGAGTCCCCATATGTCTAGGGTGTTCGGGTTGACGAGCTTAATACAAAACCGATGCGTTCATTTCAACGTTATAATTCCAACTGACCTCTAATAATTGATAGATTGACAATCACATGATACAAAAATTACGATTAACTCTACCAATTATACAGAAATGCAAGTGTTCAGATAATTCTGAACACAAAGTTCCATACCATTGGGAAACTACGTTTCGATCTTTTTGGCAGTAATAAGAGCCATCATAGAAGGCTGTCATGCTATCAAAGATAGTAACACCACTAATGAGATTATCTTCATCTATTCAGATAGTCAAGCGGCTTTAAAAGCTCTCTCATCAGTTGAAATAAAATCAGCGCTAACATTAGATTGTTGGGAATTATTAAACAACCTTGCTTCTGACAATCGCTTAGACTTATTGTGGGTACCAGCACACTCAAACATAGAGGGTAATGAAAAAGCCGATGAATTAGCAAAAAAGGGAGCAATGAGTAAATTCATAGGTTAAGAGCCAATAACGGGATCACCATATTCCAATATAAGACGTAAAATAACAAATCTAAGGCCCGAAATGTTGGCTGCACACTGGCATAGTATCCCAAGCTGTCGCCAAGCTAAAAATTGTATTAGAATTGACAACAGAACGTCGAAATTCCTGTTTATTGTAAGTAGAACTAGACTGAAAAAATATGTTGGCATAGTATGTTGGTACCAGCTCACTCAAACATAGAGGGTAATGAAAAAGCCGATGAATTAGCGAAAAAGGAAGCAATGAGTAAATTCATAGGTCCAGAGCCAGTAACGGGATCACCATATTCCAATATAAGACGTAAAATAACAAACCTAAGGCCCGAAATGTTCGCTTCACACTGGCATAGTATCCCAAGCTAAAAATTGTATTAGAATTGACAACAGAACGTCGAAATTCCTGTTTAATGTAAGTAGAACTAGACTGAAAAAATATGTTGGCATAGTAACAGGACACTTCGGCTTCAATAAACACTTAACAACAATAGGTACTCGATCGGATCCAAGCTGTGACCTATGTGGGGAACACATAGAAACAGCTGAACATTTTCTTTGCTACTGCCCTGTTTTCATTACAGCAAGAAGAAAGCATCTTGTCGGTTACACCATTAGATATAGCCTAATTAGATCTTTGCAACCAAAATACATATTGAACTACATTGCTAGTACAGGAAGGTTCGATACAACAGCAAATGTCTAAACAACATTATAGTGAGCACAATGGGCCCAAAGGTGGCCTCCGTGCGCGTTCTATCATTAGATAGAACTACTAACTTTAATAATAATAAAATTGTCATTCCGGAGCTAAAATTCGAAAAATCCGAGCATTACCTGAAAAACCGACAAAATTGACCAATTTTTCACATGCTACGGCTTTTCCATAGTTTTCCGGAAAAATTTTTCATTTGGGCCAAGACTGACGTTCGCTGAAAGTTTCAACTCGGCTGTCTAGTTCTTGAGATCGAAAATTATTAATAGATAGATAGATAGATAAAAACCGACAGATCAGAAAAAAAATTGTCATAATGATGAGAACAATAGAAAAATCGATTACCCATAAAAAAAATGTAATTTTCAAACCTCGATATCTTAGCCAATTTCCAACTGATTTCGATGAGTCTGGGCTCGTTGGAAAGCTGCAGCGATGTAGTTTTTTTTTTCAAGTTTTTTTGGAGGGGGAAGGGGCGAGGGGATAAAACTCAAAAGTTCGCGTATATGGATCCTTGTACCAAAGGTTTTTGTAAGGCGTTTTTTGAGTTTGTGGATTTCTTTTTTGTGGTGTGGGGACTGCGTCACGCCCTCCGCTACCGCTCCAGGCATGATATTACTTAACAATTCAAAATTAACAACAGAAACTTTGTGTAGGAATTATCTATTTCGCTTATGCTAATTAAAAAAAAGCAGTTTTGTTTTGGTTGACTCAGACATTACGCATATTTGACCACATGCACAAACACATTCGAACAAATGCTACAGTTCAACATTCAAAAAGAATATCTACAAGCAGAAATTGAATGGTGGGAAAATGGTTGACTAGTCAACCCGGTGTCGTTGGTTTGAGGGGCGAGGGGATAAAACTCAAAAGTTCGCGTATATGGATCCTTGTACCAAAGGTTTTTGTAAGGCGTTTTTTGAGTTTGTGGATTTCGTTTTTGTGGTGTGGGGACTGCGTCACGCCCTCCGCTATCGCTCCAGGCATGATATTACTTAACAATTCAAAATTAACAACAGAAACTTTGTGTAGGAATTATTTATTTCGCTTATGCTAATTAAAAAAAAGCAGTTTTGTTTTGGTTGACTCAGACATTACGCATATTTGACCACATGCACAAACACATTCGAGCAAATGCTACAGTTCAACATTCAAAAAGAATATCTACAAGCAGAAATTGAATGGTGGGAAAATGGTTGACTAGTCAACCCGGTGTCGTTGGTTTCAGACTCGCTCGGTGCATGGTTTTTTTCATAGTAAAGCGTTTGTCTAAACTATCATGGGCGCGCGGTAGCAATGCGCCCGTGACGCAAGTCCCCACGAGCAAAAAATTCAGAAAATTTTTTTTCGTAGACTTCGGAACCATATATACAGCTAGATTTTGACTTTTTGCCTTGCGTCGTATCTTTCTGAGCCCTAGTTTTTCGGATTCTACGTAAAATTCTGATTAAAATCCACTTTTACTCAAAAAAAAATCGGTCCAGTGAATCCGGAGATATGACCTTTAGAAAATCGTCATTTTCCATACAAAATGTGCACTTTCATAGAAACCAAAGTTAATGGAAACATCCTACGTTAGTTAGTTAGTTAGTTAGTTACTTACTTAGTTAGTTCCAGAGCCATTTGTATGAAAACCCACTTTTTTGGAGTTTTCTCGAAAACGGCTCGATATCTTTTCTTGAAATTTTGCAGGGACCTTCGGTTGGGCATTCTACGCCATATGAGATTTTAAAAAAGGGGGGGTACCGGCCTCGTTTGGGCGCCAGGGCTCTTAGAAGGCGCCATATAAAGCCCATATGTATGTGTTTGTGTGTGTGTGTACGGAAGCATATTTTGTATAAGACATGGTTGGGTGTTCGAGATACAGGTTTGGTGTCAAAGGGAAAGATGTTGGGTTGGGTGTGTAGTGTATAGGGGTAACCGCCAAAAATGGCGGAAAATGGGCCGGGGGCTCAAAAAAAAACTTTTGATATGTTGTAGAGGAAGTTGAGGGGATCATTTTCGCTCATGAAAGTAGTAGCAGCCGCGGCTCGGTTTGGCGGCAGCGGCGGCTCAAAAAAAAACTTTTGATATGTTGTAGAGGAAGTTGAGGTAATTATTTTCGCCCATGGAAGTAGTAGCCGCCGCGGCTCGGTTTGGCAGCGGCGGCGGCTCAAAAAAAAACTTTTGATATGTTGTAGAGGAAGTTGAGGGAATCATTTTTGCCCATGAAAGTAGTAGCCGCCGCGGCTCGGTTTGGCGGCGGCGGCGGCGGCTCGAAAAAAACCTTTGGTATGTTGTAGAGGAAGTTGAGGGGATCATTTTCGCCCATGAAAGTAGTAGCCGCCGCCGCTCGGTTTGGCGGCGGCGGCGGCTCAAAAAAACTTTTGATATGGTGTAGAGGAAGTTGAGGTGATCATTTTCGCCCATGGAAGTAGTAGCCGCCGCGGCTCGGTTTGGCGGCGACGGCGGCTCGAAAAAAACCTTTGGTATGTTGTAGAGGAAGTTGAGGGGATCATTTTCGCCCATGAAAGTAGTAGCCGCCGCCGCTCGGTTTGGCGGCGGCGGCGGCTCAAAAAAAACTTTTGATATATTGTAGAGTAAGTTGAGGGGATCATTTTCGCCCATGAAAGTAGTAGCCGCCGCGGCTCGGTTTGGCGGCGACGGCGGCTCAAAAAAAACTTTTGATATGTTGTAGAGGAAGTTGAGGTGATTATTTTCGCCCATGGAAGTAGTAGCCGCCGCGGCTCGGTTTGGCGGCGGCGGCTCAAAAAAAACTTTTGATATGTTGTAGAGAAAGTTGAGGGAATCATTTTTGCCCATGAAAGTAGTAGCCGCCGCGGCTCGGTTTGCCCATGAAAGTAGTAGCCGAAACTTCCAAAAGTACTGATATCACAACAAAAACGCTTTTAAAAGGGAAATGTGACGCAAGTCCTTCTTCCTCCTTCCAAAACAACTGCTATCAATTTGGGGTGACGCTTAAAGCTTTGAAACGCAAAAATTCTTTTGGAATGTTTTCATTTTTGATTAAAAAAATGCGTCACAAATGCCGGACCCACCAATGTAATAATTTTTCTACGCTTTCAGCTGTCATACGCAAAAATTTGATTTCCTGTTCAAAAATACGCCATACATAATGACAAATTTATTTAAGGGTTTATGTTGTGATAATAAAAACGTATGATTTAGTCTTTACATACAGGAGCGTTTAATAAATAGGTTAGTCATCGCGTATGCGACAAAATTCTTTGTAGTAAACTTATAGGGCATCTGTACTTCGTACGGGTCCAAAAAAAGATTAAATAGTCATTTTCATGCTTGCTAAGAGAGTGTACTTTCGGTTCTCTAAGCAAGCAGGAAATAGTTATTTTCATGACAAGGGGAGAAAATAGAAAATTGCTTAACAAGGTTGACGTGTGTGACCAAAGCAGAGAAAATTGCAACGAGAGTAAAGTTTGTGGCACAAGCAGAGAAAATTGCAACGAGAGTGAAGTTTGTGGCCAGAGCGTAGCGAGGGCCGCAATTCACTAGAGTTGCAATTTTCTCTGCGAGGGCCACAAATTTTACTCAAGTTGCAATTTTCTCTGCGAGGGCCACAGACTTCAACCGAGCTAAGAATTTTCGATTTTTACCCGAGTTATGAATTAAACTTTTCACATTTGTTAGGCGAAAATTCATATTTTCTCCCGAAAAAGATGCACTATTACAATTATTGTAGATAACTTAACACATTTAAGCATACAAAAGACGAATTTCACAGAAAACATAAAAAGTAACTCAAAAACACATTCGACTGTGTTGTTTTTCCAAACTCTTACATCTCGTGAAATATTTGCCATATTAGCTAATGAATTACTTTAGAGTAATCCTGTGATCCTAAACTATGTGCTGACATTTTGTTTAGCTCGTATCGGTCGAGTCGAAAGTTAATTACTTTTTGTTTACTTTCTTCATCGAAAAAAAAAATTCATGTGAACAGATCGGCCATGATACTTTATGTTATATATTTTCTCACCTCCTTTTATTTTCTCACCTCAAATGAGGTGCGAAAATTTACTTTTCATCCCGCTACAAACTACCCATGCAAAATTCAATTTTCGCACCTCATTTGAGGTGAGAAAATATCAATTTTCGCCTAACAAATGTGAAAAATGATTTTGTAACAAAAATAATAAATGCGACGAAAAAAACGCGGGCGATTTGTCAGGTCACCTATTAATCTAATGAAAATGCACACCTCTAACATTCCCCTCAAGCAAAAAAAAGGTATAATAACATTACAAAAGAATTTCATTTATTGACACTAAAATCTTGTATTGTTAATGGTTAAACATTCATCTTCTTAATCATTTAACATAAAATCAAATCAATTAACTTTTATCCCATTTTAATGCTAAACGTGTAATCTTAAGCTTAAATGTGTCGCATACGTCACTTACTTTAGTATTTACGTTTTAGTATATATTCAAAAATATATACATATATTGCGTGTCTATTTTCGTGCAGTAACAAATTAAGTGTAAATTGTCACTTTATCTTTTTGAAGAAGTATAAAGTTCGTAAAAACAAATGCGAGAATATCTTCAAGAGATCTCTCCGACAAATCTCGTGTTTCTAGAAGAAACAAAATAAAATTTTTTTTTCTTGTTTTCTTGTATGTTTTTGGGACTTTTCTGGTAATATCTTTATTTAGTGTTTTTTTGGTATTTCCAGATTTTATGTGAGAATATTCTATTCTTGTGATAAGATACGAAATTGTTGTTTTCGAATATGCAGCTGTTCTCGATATATAAGATATTTAGTTAGGATGCAGCAATTATGTGTTCAGCTCAACTATGTTCTTATTCCGATATTGTTTCCCTTGTCTCCCTAATTTGATACTTATATATTTGTGAATCGGTAGTATTTTTTATAGAGCGATGCAAAGATTTATTTTGGACGATTGATTTGATTCAATTTCGCGAGTTGTAGATCGAGCAAAGCGAAAATGAAGATCAGTCGTCCAAAACAGAAAAAAAAATTTCATGTAGAGGTCTAAAATCGAGAGAAAATCTACAAAATTAACCTCGATTTTGGCCCCGAAGCATGATAAATGCCAGACTATTTGTTAAATACTAAGGGTTTTAATTTTCAAAACATCCTCCTGGCCAACAAAAGTCGAATCCAGAAGACAAATTTTATTCATCGGTCGACTTTGCTCCTGAATTCGCTGCTACGTCAATAACAATAACCCTTACTTCACGTGGATTGGTAATCAAAACGAGATCACCAATTTCAGGTTTTCTTCTAGGTTGAAACAATTTCGTCCGCTTGTTAAGAGTAAACAAATCAGATAAATGTGGTGCAGCTCGCGATTGTTTTCTCAAAATTCAATCGTCGCAACCGAAGTCTCCGATTGGCACTGAGGCTGACGATCGACCGATGAGAAAACGGTTTGGTGTGAAGTTCTCCTCCAAGCGGATGATCAGATATTTCTAGCAAATGTCTAGAATTCATGATTGTTGAGCTTCTGCCAAGAGAGTGTTCAAAATTCAGATAAATGTGGTGCAGCTCGCGATTGTTTTCTCAAAATTCAATCGTCGCAACCGAAGTCTCCGATTGGCACTGAGGCTGACGATCGACCGCAGAGAAAACGGTCTGGTGTCAAGTTCTCCTCCATGCGGATGATCAGATGAATGAATGAATATTACTTTTATTGTCTACTATCTTCTAGCCGACATGGAAAAAAAGAGCAATTATGACGGAAGTCATAATCCCCGTTAAAAAACCAAAAACGTTATAATAATTACTTATAAAGTGAAATTACGATAACATAACAAACGAACTAAACAAAACAAAGGTACAAAAGAAAGATATTGAAAAAATAAATTAAAAACATTATAAAAATTAAATTAAACATTAAAAATATCGCCGCCGTTAAAGGCTGTCGTCAAAATGGCTAAACCAAACAGGTTGGAGTCGGAAGTCAAATACCACATCATGTTGCCAAAAATGGGTCGTCTAATGGGATGTGTAGTCAGGAAAAAAATAATTTTTCTGCGAACAAAAAAAAAAACTTTAAGCTTTTAAGCGTGTCAAAATATATAAGTCAATCAATTAATCACCGGGCTTGGCGCTTTCTGGTTTCTTTTATATAGTGGAAAGTAAGCACCTAAACAAAGACATTAGCAAACACCAAATGTTCCAAAAACAGCGTCATCTAATTCACGCACCGCAGCACGAAAGTTCATGTTCGGTAATGATGGATCGACGTGAGCGGTAGCGAGGTTAAAAAGACGTGTTGCAAAATTGAAAGGCGAATAGAGTGTGTAATCATGTTTAGATGGTTTTAGTCTTAGCATTGAAGGGTTCCTCAGTGATCGTCTTCCATCATTTAGTGAAACGTTTTCGCAGAAAATCTAGAATTGATTCTGCCAGTCAAAATGTCATGCATTAGGAAAACCGCAGAGTTCGTACGGCGCCTTATCAACGATGTCAGGTTCAACTCTTCGCATCTTGGTTTTCATCAACATATCGGTTGCGATTTCCGTATAAAACGAATTGTCGTTGTACGCTTTCCAGTGATTGAATATTTGTGTCTTGATACGGAGCCCAGACTGAACCTGCAAATTCCAAGTGCGAACGAACTATAGCTGAATAAAGCATTTTAGCTGTGTCAACGTTGAAGCGGCCGTAGCATTGTCGTTTAACGAAAGATAGCATCGACATGCCTTTCTTGCATGCTAGTTCGAAGTGGTCATTAAATGATAGCTTGTTGTCATATGCAACACCGAGGTCATTGATGTTATTGACCCGCTTGATTGGCTCACCATTCAGCAAATACTCAACAAGAATTGGGGATCGCTTCTGCGAAATCGTCATGATTTTGCATTTATCGTCATTAAGTTCAAAATCGTTCTCATTACACCATTTTAAAAAGTCATTTATTGATGACTGAAGAATATGCGTGTCTTCAACGGACGAGATATTATTTTGAACGATCTTTTTATCATCCGCGAAATTTATGTCCCTTGTGATTTCATATTTTGAGTCTGAGTCGTTGAAGTAGACAAGATTGTTATTTCGTTCTAAGTGTTCCAAATGTGATATTATTGTAAGTTTATAATTTTGTTTTATCCTCGTAATTGTTTCTTGGTTAATAATTTCGTGGAATTTTAGATATCGTGTGTTGATGACATAGACTCGACTTTCAGAGTCCAAATAACGAGTTACATATATAAAAAATCGTTCATTTCTGAGGTACCTTTATTTCATTGTTTGTGTTTAAAAAGAGCAATATTACATTGTTTGTGTTGTAAAGAGCAATATTACAAAGATATATTTGAAAAGTGTGAGAATCCAAAGCAAACTTGGCGTGCTATTAAGAAAATTATTAATAGCGATAAAACTCGCAATCCTCGAATCAATATTAAGCACGGTGGTATTTTTCTTGACGACGGGAAAGTCCCAGACGCATTCAATGATTATTTTGCAAAGGTTGGTTCTGAACTAGCCTCGAAGATCCCCATACGTAATGATTGTTCTTATGGACTTGTATCTCCAACTCAAAATGCGAATTCTATCTTTATGAATAGCGTATCTCCATCCGAGATCTCAGGCCTGATTTACTCATTAAATGTTAACAAGTCCTCAGGGTATGATGGGATATCTGTTATCGCGGTAAAAAGTTGCAGCTCCATTATTTCACCATTTTTGACAGAGATTTACAATTTGTGTGTTTCCATTGGGAAATATCCAGATCTCTTAAAAAAAGCCAATGTCACCCCGGTTTTTAAGCACGGTGATTCTTCTGATATTATAAACTACAGGCCTATATCTGTTTTACCGGTGATCAACAAAATATTTGAGAAATTGATTTTCTCTAACATAATGGGGTTTCTTACTTCTTCAAACTTTTTTTATGGTAAACAATATGGATTCAGATCCTTGAGTGGTACTCATACTGCGCTCTTCGAACTAGTGGACTACATATCTTTTCACATTGATAAAGGGAAAATTGTTTCAGGCCTTTTTTTTAGACCTCTCTAAGGCTTTTGATACGGTTGACCATCAGTTGCTGTTAAATAAATTATCTGCAGCTGGTATTAGAGGCGTGGCACTTGATCTTATTTCTGACTACCTTAAAAGGAGGTACCAGAGAGTTGTTGTAAATGGGAATACGAGCCCAGTGTAACGCTGGGAGTTCCTCAAGGCAGTGTCCTTGGACCACTCCTCTTTTTGGTATTTATTAACGACTTGCATTGCCTCCCCCTGAAGTCTCAACCATATCTGTTTGCAGATGATTCAAGCATTTTCTCCTCTTCTATCTGCTTCACAAACAACATTGTTAACGTTAACAGTGACCTGAAATTGTTATCAAATTATTTCGATGTCAATAAGCTTACATTGAATTTTCACAAGACTAGTGTTATACATTTTAGATCTGTTCGTACAAAAATTGATGGTTCATTGAAAGTTGAGATTAATGGTAATGTGATTGAGTCTGTAGACTCTATCAAATATTTGGGGGTGACTTTGGATAAGCACTTGAGCTGGAACTTCCATATCACCAAATTATGTTCCAAGATTTCAGGGCAAATAGGCATACTAAGAAAGTTGCGATATGTGTTGCCTACCAAAGTCATGGTGTCACTGTACTTCTCCTTGATTCATGCTCGACTATCCTACTGCATTGGTTCATGGGGATCTGCAAGCAAATATTTGATCGATAATCTTGAGAGAAAACAGAGAATCGCCTTGCGGCTTATCCACAGGCTACCCAGTAGGTTTCCTTCAGAATTATTATTCAAGAACTTCTGCCCTGAAGTTTTGACAGCTCATAAAATGTACAGATATGCAGTTTGCAAATTTGTGTTTGGTTCCATTAGAGGTCTGTGTCATCATACTGTCGACTTTCATAGACCGAATCACGGTTACCTCACAAGAGGGTCTAAACAACTATATGTGCCATACTCCAGATCTGCTCTGGGTAAACGTAGAGTAACTGTTGCTGGGACTACCTTACTGAACTCTTTGCCCTCAGAGGTGCGCTCATCTAAAACATATACTCAATTTTGTCGTTCTTTGAAGTTACACCTGTTGATGCAGTAAATTATCTCTTTGAAGACTTTATCACGAGTTTTTTTGTTGTTTCCTTAGGTCAGTTTGATAGATGAACGTACCACGACTTGCGTTTGAATATTTTTGGTTACCGTTGTTCGATTTCTTGTTCTTGCCTTAGTTTTTGATTTGATGTTTTATGTTATAGATTTTATTTGATATCTAGTTATATTTTTATGATTTTTTATATGATCCTTAAAATTGCTTACAAAATGGATCATATTAGATATTTTTTTTGATGTTTTTATTTGAATAAATGAATTGAATTGAATTGAATTGTTTTCATATAAGTTACAAAATTTTGTTAATGTTTTTTCAGCCACTGAAGATGCCCTTAAAGTAAGGGAGAAATATTTGGCTATTAAAATAATTTACTGAGCAAATATCCGAATTTCATTTAATTAAAAGACATCCGTTTGGTGCTCGTTCTCAAATGCGTCATGTACCAAAATAGAAAGCTCCATCAAGTTAGATTCCACTCTCCTACTGTGAAGAAAACCATGCTGCGTAAACGATATATGAGGTATGATGTAAAACCTAATTTGACCAAACACTATGATTTCTAAAACCTTCGCAAGATTGGGTGAAACACACACACCACGGTAGTTATTAATGTCAGCTTTACCTCCCGATTTATAAATTTGGGTTACATGACCGATTTTCCATTGTCGGGGGTACATACAATCCTGGAATGACTTTGAGTAGATTATTGAAAGAGGTTGAGGTAAGATAGCCGCGCATTCACGAAGAAACAACGGTGACATTTTATCCGGACTCACTCCTTTGCTAACATCCATGCATTCCAAAGCTTGTCTAACTATGGCCGGGGTTACCGTAATGTTGAAGTAACCATCATCATTCCTTGACTTAAGGAATGACACAAGAGCGTTGTCATCAGCAAATTCGCTATCATATTTTTTATAAACTGACGAAAAGAATTTTGTAAACAAATTGGCTTTTTCCTGGTCGTTAGTCGCATATTCATCGTTATAAGACATTTTACCTGGTAATATTGATTTTTTGTATTTGGAATTTATATAGTTCCAAAACCTTTTTGGCTGCTTTTTGTAATTTTCAGCTAGGTCGCGCAAAAAATCATTGTACAATGCTTTCTGGCCAAATTATTTCGTCGTTGGGTCCGGTATTTGTGACGCAATTTTTTTAACACAACGTAATTTCTTTTTAAAAAAAGCGCTGTAATTTTTTCAGGAAATTTAAACTTCGAACACAAGATTCCATTCAAACAAACTTCTGCGTATTATCAGCGACAGCGTCACCTCAAGCGATATCATTAATTTTGGAAGCGGACTTTCGGACTGCGTCACACTTTACCTTTTAAGAGGTTTTTGTTGTGATATCAGTAGTTTTGGAAGTTTTTTGTTTTGTTTTGGTTTCTTGACCATTTCCTTTGAACACCTCCGATTTTGACCAACTTCTGTACCTCGGCGACCCCACTTTCTATTCATCAAAATGATGCGCAAGTCAATATCTATCGATTTCGACGAAAAAAAATTTGCGAAAACTTTCGCCTCGATTTTCCCAGTTTCCGCGCCTCGGCGACCCCACTTCCTATTCATCAAAATGATGCGCAAGTCAATATCTATCGATTTCGACGAAAAAAAAATTTTTAGCGAAAACTTTCGCCTCGATTTTGACCAACTTCCGCGCCTCGGCGACCCCACTTCCTATTCATCAAAATGATGCGCAAGTCAATATCTATCGATTTCGACGAAAAAAAAATTTTTAGCGAAAACTTTCGCCTCGATTTTGACCAACTTCCGCGCCTCGGCGGCCCCACTTTCTATTCATCAAAATGATGCCCAAGTCAATATCTATCGATTCCGACGAAAAAAATTTTTTGGCGAAAACTTTAACCTCGATTTTGAGCAACTTCCGCGCCTCGGCAAACCCACTTTCTATTCATCAAAAAAATTCTCCTCACCAATCTCTATAACTTTCCCGAAGAAGCCAACTGTCTAGCTATTCTAATTTAGAAGATAGCAAAAATTTCAAGATGGCGTCACTTTGACAGCTGGCAGCCATTTTCTAATGATACCAAAAAATTCTCCTGATGAAACTCCATGACTTTCTAGAAGAAATCAACTCTCTAAGTGTTATCATCCCGGAGCTAAAACTCGAAAACCCAAAGAAGCTTAATTTATACCTAACAAAAATCCAAGATGGCGTCACTTTGGCAGATTTCTGAAAATCCCAAAAAATTCTCCTGATCAAACTCTATAACTTTCCCGAAGAAACCAACTCTCTAAGTATTTTCATTCCGAAGCTAAAATTCGAAAAGCAAAAAAACCCTAATTTATCGCTTGGGAAAATTCAAGATGGCGCCGGTTTGACTGCTGGCAGCCATTTTCTTAAGATCCCAAAAAATTCTCCTGACCAAACTCTATAACTTTCCCGAAGAAACCAACTCTCTAGCTATTGTCACTCCGGAGTTAAAATTCGAAAACTCCGAGCATTACCTAAAAAACCCTCAAAATTTACCACTTTTTCCCATGCCACGGCTTTTCCAGAATTTTCCCGGAAAAGCGGCATATGAAATTTTTCGTTTGGGGCCGAGACTGACGTTCCCTGAAAATTTCAAGAAGATCGGCTGTCTCGTTCTCTAGATCCAAAATTATTAATAGATAGATAGATAGATAGATAGAAACCGACAGATCAGAAAAAAAGTTTCCGTAATGATGAGAACAATAGAAAAATTATTTCTCCATACAAAAGTGTCATTTTCAAACCTCGATATCTCAGCCAATTTTCAACCGATTTTGATGAGTGAGGGCTTGTTTGAAAGCTGCTGCGACGTAGTTTTCTTTAAAATAATTTGGAGGGGGAGGAGGCGAGAAGAAAAAACTCAAAAGTTCGCCTATATATGGCTCCTTGTCCCAAAGGTTTTTGTATGGAGTTTTTTGGGTTTGTGGACGTTTTTTTTGGGTGTGGGGACTGCGTCACGTTCATGTTCCTTGGACGGAGTCTAGTTTGTCACTATAGTTAATAGAATCCACCAAAGGAGATTTATACGTAGAGTCTTCACTATTTGAGGTAGGATAGTCATTAATGCTTATGAGTAGCTTGTTCAGCATACGTTCATTTTCTTTTATTGATTTAGCAATGGAATCGAAGGAGGCCCAGATATTGGTTTCAAATGAATGTAGCATCGACAATAGGTCATCACACTTGACCGGCGACCTTGGTTTTGGTGACGTAAGAGTCCAATCCAGCGGTTTTATCATCGACCGGTCACACTCAGAAACATTTGGTTCATCATGTCTAATTCTTTTTACAATATCCTCAAGGATCCGCAATCAAATGTCAGAGACTTTCGACATTGAGGAAGGCCTACGTCAAGGAGATCCTCTTGCAACGCTGCTTTTCAATTTAACACTCGAAGCAGCTGTTCAAACCATGGACATAGACTCCAGCGGCACCATTTTCTCCAAGTCCAGTCAGTTGCTTGGTTTTGCAGATGACCTGGACATTATTGGCCGAACTATGGATGTTGTTAAAGATAAGTTTATGGCCTTGGAGAGGAAAGGTACCGACCTTGGGTTGAAGGTCAATGACGGAAAAACGGAATACATGATCATCCCACCTACGAATCGATATCGGGAAGATAACGTAACGATCGCCACACACACATTCAAAATGGTCAATAAGTTCGTATACCTTGGATCAGAGCTGAACATAAACAACGACATTGCGGACGAAATAAAAAGGCGAGTAACTTTGGGCAACCGGAGTTATTACAGCCTGCTGAAAATTCTAAAGTCCAAACCTGAAGGCAAAAGGAGTGCAGGGCGACCCAAGTCCAGGTGGAGCGACGCTGCTTTTGCCAACTTAAGAACTGTGGGAGTAACCAGCTGGGAGACGTTAGCTGCAGATAGGCCCGGTTGGAGAAGCATGTTGGAGAAGGCCAAGACCCTTAATGGGTTGTAGTGACGGT
>CM055404.1:155718363-155737998 GCA_029228625.1 Pseudolycoriella hygida | reverse complement strand
TTTTGAAAAACCCGATAACAAGGAAAACATTATGAAAGAACCCGCACGTATCAGAATAGATGTGGCAAACAGAGATGATGTTACGAAAAGACTCGAACGTATTTAAGTAAATATTGCCTTACGTCCACATAAAATTGTATTGGAAATTACCGATAGGGTAATATTGAAAAAGCCGTCTGAAGAAACGGTCTGAATAAAGCACAAAATTGACCCCCAAATAGAGAAAAATGTTTCGTCAATTTTCTCTACAACATGGCAAAAACCTTAGGATCGACATGAGGCATACTTTCAGAGAAACGGACGTACGACCCGTGCGAAGAACGTAGTGCTTCGAAAAGGGGTCTATTGCGTTTACCACGACGTTTGTAATCAGTCGAATTTCGACCCGGGAGTAGGGATGACGAATCAGCAATAAGAAAAATGTCCGTCCCGTCCGTCAACACGATAACTCGAGTAAAACTCAACCGATTTTCAAAAACTTTTTTCCCCTGAAAGGTAATCAAAAAATCTTTTATGTGGTTTTTAGTGGTTTTTAGTCTTTTGTACATAACTCGAGGAAATCATTTCTGATTTTCATAAATATTTTTTTTTTTTGAAAGATCATTTCATTTTTATTCACATCATTAATAACATTAAGTTTTTTTTTTATATCTAGGTTGAATAAATCAAAAAAACACATCGATACATAATTCCACTGTGGTATACCACTTTGAAGGAATTTTTTTTTATATCAATCGAGAAATCAAAACTAAATCATTAAACTAATTTACACATAACTATTTCATATTATTTGGTCATTATTTCGTGAAAATAAATAAATATTTATTTAAATAAATTATCCATTTCATCTCATTTTATCTCATTTTATACAAGCCTAGTTTCAAGCTGTCAACTAGTATTATTGAAGAAGGCTGTGGCATGAAAAGCAAAATCAATCAAAGAAAATAAAAGAAAAAGATATTAAAAACATAGAAGGGACCCGTACGTATCAGAATAGATGCGGCAAACAGAGTTGATGTTACGAAAAGACTGGAACGTATTTAAGTAAATGTTGCGTTCACATTAGACTGTATTGGAAATTGCCCGTAGGGCAATATTGAAAAACCCGTCCGAAGCTAAACTGTGTAAAAAATTCTCCGAATCGCACAAAATTGACCTCCAAACGAGAAAAAAATGTGTTCTCCTCCCCTTTTGTCTAAACATAGCAAAAAACTATTTTTTGGGCTAGGGCCGACCTTAGTACTGACCTAGGGTCTTAAATAGAGGCTTCGGATACATACTTCCATAGACAAAAATGTTTCCCTCAATTTGCTCTGCAACATAGCAAAAAACATTTTTTTATGTTAGGGCCGACCTTAGGACCGACATGAGGCCCACTTGAGCCCTAAGCACAGGCAAAAGTTCTTCTAAAAATTGTCGGCCGTGCCGAGATTTTTCAAACAAAAGAAAGTTTTTGAAAATAGAAAGAGATTTACTCGAGTTATGTACAAAAAATACGTAGTGCCCTAACAAAGACCCTTTTTTAGTGCCCTTGCTAAGTCCAAAGACTCAAATCGAAAAATGTTTCTTCCACAAATTGTCGGTCATGCCTAGATCTTTCAAACAAAAAAAAACTTTTGAAAATCGGTAAAGATTTACTCGAGTTATGTACAAAAAACACATAGAGCCCTAGCAGAGACTCGTTTTTAGTGCCCTAGCTAAGTCCGAGGACAAATTAAAAAAAGTTTCTTCTATAAATTGTCTTTCAAACAAAAAAAAATTTATGAAAATCAGAAAAGATTTACTCGAGTTATGTGCAAAAGACCAAAAACCACTTAAACGGCCCTAGCTCAGCGGCCCTTGGGCCGACAGTGCCCAGATTCAATACCATAGAATATTTTTCGACTACCTTTCAGGAAAAAAAAGTTTTTGAAAATCGGTCAAGATTTACTCAAGTTATCGTGTTGACGGACAGACGGACCGACAGACCGACAGACAGACAGACCGACAGACAGACAGACCGACAGACGTACATTGTTTTTTTCGCTTATTTGTCATCTGGAGGCAACAAAAAAAGTTTCCCCCTTACTCCCAGGGAGAGTTCAAGGATGGCTAATTTAGATACATTTGCAACCAAATGATTTTTTAACAAACGCTTGAAATCCGTATTCTTGTTAGTGCCTCTGATCTTTTTTGGCAATTTGTTGAATAGGTTAGGCCCAGCAAAAGATACACATCGCCTACTAACCTTTGTTTTCAGGAACGGAACATATAGCAAGTCCCTACTTCTTGTAAAGTAAGTATGTTCCCTCTTCATAAAATTGATGTTGTGGAAACGGTTGTCATTCAAACATGAGTGGACGAAGGTACATATATCATTGACATAAGGCTTTGAGATAGGCAGAATATTGTGGCAGTGCGTATTGAACAGTAATTCCGTGTTACATCTCAAGGGCAATCTGAAAACCGATTTTAGAGCCTTACGTTGCAACACTTCCAGATGATTTATCCATGATTTTGCTGCCCCACCCCAGATTCCTATACAGTATGTCAGCCTTGAGTGAATTTTTTTCATGACACTTGTGGGAAGTGAGAATCGCAGTTACCTAAGAATTCCAACACATGGAGCGATTTTATGACATAGCGTTGAGATATTATCGTTCCAATTCAAAAATTGGTCAAGCACAATTCCCAGATATTTCACAGACGCTACCCTCTCTATAACAATCCCATCACACTCAATATCTGGGAAGATTTTAACGATGTTTTTGGGCGATCTAAAATGAATTACTTTGCATTTGTCAAGGTTTAGAGTCAACTCATTCGCTTTAAAGTATTCACCTACTATTCTCAAATCCGCTGTCAAGTTGCCTGTATTTGTATTCAGACATATCGAAGCAGTGAATATGCTGGTGTCATCAGCAAACAGGTAGACAGAAGAAGAAAGTGGCAGTTCGTTAAAGTCGTTTATGAATATCAGGAATAGTAGCGGACCAAGAATGCTTTCTTGGACTAGTCCGTAAGACATTCCTATTTTCGAACTACAACAGTCACTCACCATGACATATTGAAACCTATTCGATAGGTAACTGGACATGAGGATGAGCGCTACACCTCGAATTCCAGACGTTTCAAGATTGTCCAAAAGTAGGCTGTGATTTACCGTGTCAAAAGCTTTTGCAAGATCAAGAAATAAACCAGAAACTATATTTTTATTTTCTATCTTGACACTTACATCGTTAATGAGTTCATACAATGCATTATTCGTCCCGCAGCCCGCACGGAATCCATATTGTTTTGAGTAGAAAATATTATTCGCATTTAGTAAGCTTACAATGTTCCTGTAGAGCAGCCTTTCAAAAACCTTATTGATCATTGGTAGGACTGTCATAGGTCTGTAATTCGAAACCTCATATTTATCACCACTTTTATAGATTGGGGTTATCCTACCAATCTTTAACATATCTGGATAGACTCCGTCAGTAATGCAATCATTATAAATCTCATATAAGAAATTTGAAATTGAGTTCATACATAGTTTTAGAGTTATAGCAGAAATGCCGTCATATCCTGGAGCCTTATCGTTATTCAACCTCAAAATCAGGTCCTCAATATCTTGCACACATACGGCCATTAACATTAGTGTGGAAGAGATCCCCCTTCTAGATGGTACATCAGTGACTGTCCCTGGATTATTATTATCATTTTTTTTCTCATTTTGAATGGCTTTTGCTAATTTTTCACCGACAGTGGAGTAGTGATTGTTAAAGATTTGAGCTACTAGCTCTTTTTGCACTATAGAATGGTTAGCACTTTTCAGTTTAAAATCTATCTTTTTGATAGATCCCTTCCCCAAAATGGAATTAATGATTTTCCAAGATTTCTTTGGATTCTTACAGTCTCTGAATAATTCCTCGTAATACTTCAGCTCATAGTATTTCTGGAATCTCCCTGTTGTAATGTCCATAGCTGCCATCATATCCTTGAGAATTTTTGTGTTAACATTTCCGCTCCTAACCTTTCTCTTCAGCTTTTTCCATCATCATCATCATCATCATCATCACACTTTATAGACCGTTTGTACCTTTCGGTGTGAGGTCTTTACTACTGATCATGGACCACCCTTCTCCATACCCCCCTATCTGTGCCAAGGAGATGGTGTGTTCGCCTAGAGAAAGTCCCCTAACTTCTAAATCGGATTTAATTGAGTCTATAAACCTTCTCCTTGGCCTACCCCTGGGACGCACACCCGGGACTTGAGCATCCAATATCCTCTTTGGTAGCCTGCTATTACACATCCTCTGAACGTGCCCGTACCACCGCAGACGACTAATCCTTGCCGCCTCTTCCACTGATGTAACCCCTAAGTTTTCCCTGATGTCGTCGTTCCTAATATGATTGTCCCACTGTTCCCTCCGATTTACTTTTGCTATGCTCCTAAGAACCCTCATCTCAGAAACCTCCAGGTCATGCACAAGGTATCCGCAGTCCACCCAACTTTCACTACCGTATAAAATCGTTGGTCTGAAGATTGACCTGTGAATAGCTAGCTTTGTGCCACTACTTAACTCCTTTTTGTTGAACACATACGACCTCAACTGACTGGCCACTGCCTTTCCCATTCTTCTCCTTTCTTCAAATTCCCTAACTAACTTGCCATTCTCCGAAAAAATGGCTCCTAAATATTTAAACTCAGAGACCTGTTCCAACTGCTCCCCATTTAAACTGCAAACTACATCCTTCCGGGATTTGCCAATATGCATAACTTTAGTTTTACTGACACTTCTTTTCATGCCGTATTCCTCACATGCAGCATTCAGGCAGTCTAAATTCTCCTGCAAATCCTTGGCATTATCTGCTAATAGAGTTAAGTCATCCGCATAGGCCAGGATTTTCATGATTACTTCCCCCACCTTCACATTCCCTTGCAAATTCGCTTGCCTGATAATCTTGTCCATAAAAATTATGAACAGAAGAGGGGAGAGACAACAACCCTGACGAACTCCCTCATTAACTTCGAAAGCCTCACTAATTTCACCATCTATCCTTACCGCAGCCTTGCTCCCTGAGTAGATGCTTTTGATAGCGCCCAATAAACTTCCATTAACCCCGTATTCGCCAAGTACCTCGAACAGCTTTTGCCTCGGTACCCGATCGAATGCCTTTACTAGGTCGATGATGCACAAGTATAAATCAATATTTCTCTCAGAGAGCTTTTCTATAACCTGCCTGAGACAAAAGATCTGATCCTGACAACCTCTCAGAGGTCTGAAACCACTCTGAACCTCGTCAAGAACATCTTCCACTATAACCCTAACCCTGTCTACTAGCACACTTGTATAAACCTTTCCGACCACGCTCAAGAGTGAAATCCCCCTGTAGTTGGTAAGGACTTTGCGGTTACCCTTCTTGAAGCTCGGAGCAATAACACCGAAGCTCCAGTCAGCGGGTACTACTGAGGACTTCAATGCTAAATTGAAAATCCTACAAAGCCATTGAACCCCACCCGGCCCGCTATTCTTAATAAATTCTGTCCTAATTTCGTCTATCCCTGCGGATTTTCCTGCCTTCAGCCTGCTGACCTTTCGTGACACTTCCTCTAATGTAATTTCCTCCTCACCCTCCAAGCTACGGCCCTCTTCCCTGTCAAGGCTTGTTACGGGATTGACAGAGGCGAATAGATCCTGAAAGTAGTCCTGCCAGGTTTTCAGGACCTCACCCTTACCTGTAACTAATTCGCCATCTTTACCCAAAATGCTACCGCAGCCCTCCTTTTCACCACCACGCCTAATATCCTTGATTGCCGACCAAAATTTTTACCCCTTCCTTGACCAGCCTCTTCCAATTCCTCCCCAAACTTTTTCCACGACCGATCCTTCGCTTCCTTGACTAGAGCCTTAACCGTCTGCCTGCAAGCCCTGTAAGCCTCATGCTTTTCGTCCGTCTTATCCTGTAACCAAATCAAATACAACTTCCTTTTCTCTAATACCGCCTTTTTGATATCTGCGTTCCACCAGCCTGTCTTTTTGTTTCTACCCCCACTAGAGACACTACCTAGACATTCCTCAGCTACGCCCAAGACAAATTCCTTAAAGTTTGCCCACGCAACCTCAATGTCTACGCAGCCCGGAGGAAGCCTTTCGAAAGCTTCGCTGAATTTTGACATAAAGCGAGACTTAACTTCCTCGTCCCTGAATTTTCCCACACGAAATTTCCGAACCACCACTTTTTTCCTTTTAGCCTGACAGAGTTTACTAACAGAGAGATGGGTACCCAAAAGGTAGTGGTCTGAGCCAAATGTGAAACCCCTGAAAACACGTGTGTTCCTGACTTCCTGTCTCCTGTCCTGCTCTATAACCATGTAATCAATTATTGACTTGTGCCCCAAACTATTATTAACGTAAGTGTACCGATGGATACACCTATGCCTAAAGAAAGAGTTGGTTACTGCCAGTCCATTGAAATCGCAGAAATCCAACAACCGCTTTCCGTTTGAGTTTAAAACATCCTCCCCGAATTTGCCCACTACCCTTTCATAGCCGCCACTGGTCTTACTGTTTCCTATTCTCGCGTTGAAATCCCCCAACAGAATCACACCCTCACTACCTTTTTTGCTGACAACATCCCCTAACTGCTCGTAAAAGGTGTCAAGATCGCCAGCACTGCTACCCTCGCACGGGCTATAAACACTAACCAGCCGATAAATACCTCCTGTCAGCTTAATGGAGACCCACATGATCCTTTCACTTACATACCGCACGCCCAAAACAAACTTTTCTAATTCCCTTTTGATAGCCATTCCAACTCCCCAGTTCGCCCTACCAGACTGAACACCAGACGAAAACACTTTATAACCGCCCACCAGTTCTTCGCGCTGCCCTTTCGTCCTAATGTCGCTCAACGCTAATATATCTACCCCATAATCCATTGCCAAGTCCACCAACTCACCCTTGCGACCCCTAAAACCCCCATTAACGTTTAGACTTCCAATAAACAAACCATCAACCTTTTTACATTGCCTGATCGCCAACGATGGGGTACCGTTCGAGTCCCGCATTGGTCGTACCCCGTGACCAACACTCGTCCGAGGCTGCCTATGACCGTTTTTACCAATAATGAATACAGTGGGACGGCCTGGTAAGCCGAACCGCACTGGAAGTTCAAGCCTCAATGGGGACATCACACACGTGCCTGAGATGCTAAGCGCAAGCTCATTTATTTTTGCCAAAAAAGAATTGCTATATGAATAGCGAAGAAGTTAACCGTAACCGTAGACAAACACCTACTTGAAATCCTATACCAAAATCACAAACACAAAACGCCGATTGTTTTGCATGAAGAAAACAAAACAAACACCCGAAAAACGCTGTAACTTTGAGGTTATGTGAGCACTACGTTGCTTGAAAAGAAAATGCAGATTTTAATTGATATCTAAAAAAGTTACAAAAACACACACTAATTTAACTTAACTTATTTACGAGAAACTGTGATTTAAAACGCGAAGAGGGCAAAAAATAAACGAAACTTACTCAAAGCAAAACAAACACGTCCATATCTGCCGCCATCTTGACTTGAACTAATCTATCATTTAAGACAATCTTAAAACTAACAATAAGCTGAATTTAAATAATTTACTATTCTTTGTCACTATTTTGGTTAACTATATATATGCTGGTTAATAATATGAATTGTTTTGACTAAAATTAACTCAGTTAGATCTTTAAGTTTCGATTTGTCTAATTTAAAATTATCAAAAAAGTCTATCACACTTTTGCCGAAGCTGCCTCTACCACCGAAAAACAGGCCATTCACCACCCACTCTCTTGATCAAAACGTAGAATATTTTTCACTGTAGAACGGTATACATTTTTCGTAGATCGTGGCTTTCTCTATGCGTATCGCTTTGTCTTGTTCCTGATCATTTGTTTCATATCGGATTGTTGGATCGATTATGTAAACTTTTGGGGATTTCGGATCGAATGCAATTATGTCGCTGAATCTCGACTTGCCGTCAGTGTCCACTGCGTAGACTTCTTCGTAGCACTGAAATCCTTTTTCTCTCAACAATTCGGAGATCGCGTTCTTTACGCTATGATGTCTTGCAGTGATCAAGGAGTTATTGAACGAGCAACATCCAGTTACGTGCGGTATTGTTTCGGCCTCTCTGCCGCATTTTCGACAGAGGTTGGATGTGTTGTTCACTCCAGGAACACCATTCAGATTAGCGTAGTTTGTATTCATTTTGATTGCTGCTACCCACTCAGATGATGACAGTGTGTTTTTATTGTATATGAAATCGTTGCTTGCTGTAAATGTACCGAAGTGGATTACACCGGACCCTTGATATTTGAGTCTACACCAGTTTTCAAAAGCATCTGAGCGAAGTGCCGCCCTTAAAGCTTTCGTGTTGTCTCCGGTCACCGCGAGAGCTTTCGTACAATGTTCCATCTCTGCTTGACAATCTGATATCGCTTGAAACAGTCCATCGTCGATTTTAGCTAGCTTGGATGTAAGTGAATAGTGCTGGAGAAAGATTTCCCACGAAGCACGAAATAATCCAAGACCACGCAGTTTCCTCGGTGAATAAAACATGTGGTCGTTAGTTCGTTGGGGTAGTCCTATGATAGATTACCGTACGACGGATCATAATATCAATGCCGTCAGTGACGTATTTTGGAATTTTGACGAGCGGTGCTGCTTGAAGCGGATATACAAGCGTTGGGAAAACGTATTGGTTCAGTATATTCAACTTTTGGTCTGGCTTCAGCAGCGGCGATGTTGTTAATTTGTCGAGGTTTTCGTTCAGCCTGCCGATGCAGGTTTCGTCGAAGACCAGTTCGGAGTTAAACGAACAGCCCAAATATTTTATTTTTTCGTCTGGCTTGACAGCAGGTATTTCATTGCCGTCTGATAATCGAATATTCTCCTGAACCAACTGGCCATTTTTGATGATGATTGCCTGGCTTTTGCTGGGATTCAGCTGCAGTCCAATTTTCAGGTAAAGCATTTGTATCAATTCTATAGTTCGAATGGCTGCATCCTGGGAGTGAGATGTAACGGCATTATCGTCGGCAAAACCCGATAGACATAGCGGATCATATTCTTCGTGGAGATTGAAACCGTTTTTTGATGCGTATCCGGGGTCACAAATTTCCTGGTAGATGAAGTCTACCGCGATGTTAAATAGAATCGGAGACAAGGGTGAGCCTTGAGCAACTCCGCAGTTGACGGGAATTGGTTTTGATGTTTCTCTACCCATAGCAATTTCGACGGTGTTGTTTGTGAGTAGGCTCATGATCAAGTCATGGAGATTCTCGGATATTCCTTTCGATTTCAGCGAGTTCGATATGTGTAAGTGGCCAATTTTGTCGAACGCTTTTGAAACGTCGAGGAATGCGACAACGCAGTTGCTTTTGAATTTCTTCGATTTGGCCAGGCACGCGTTGATTAATCTCGCATTTACATGGCAGCCGGGAATTCCGCTGACAAAGCCTCTTTGGTTGCAGTTAATGTTAGCTTGTTTCCGTACTGCCGCGTCAAGCGCTTTCTCTATGATACGTCGTATCACCGAATATATTGTGAGAGGCCGCCAATTGCTGATGCAGTTGACGTCACCTTCTTTGTCGATGAAAATTAGTTTCCCACAGCGAAACCCTTTGGGAACGTATGATGTTCGTAGCATTGTGCTAGCAATTGATAGTATTGATTTGGACACTCTTAGCTGACGCAGAGTTTTAACCAGTACTCTGTCAGGACCGGCGGACGTGTCTAGTGGCATTCGTTTAATTTGAGTTTTTATATCGTCTTCGGTAAGTACAATGTTTTGGTGACTTTCAGTGGTTGGATATGAGTCGAGGGTGAGATCATTCTTATTCTCGAAAACGCTATTGATGTGACGCTCCATTTCTTCCATCTTAATTTTACACTGCTTCGATTTACCCTTTGTCATAACCAGTCTCACCGCTTTCTTTCGTTGGTTGTAGTACCAATACTGAGCCAGGTCATATTGGTATGCATCGCGACGCCTCTGTTTTGCTTTGGCGTCAGTTCATTCATTTATTTTCATTTAAAGTCTTCTTAATACAAGCGGACTATACAAATCGTAGTGAAGAAGGTAAGTTCACAGACATTAGATATAAAAACAAAGCTACAAAATAAATTAAAGTATCAGAAACAACATAAAAATTAAGATAGAGCAAAAATAAATTAAAATATCACATAATGTCAATAGAAAGTAATTCTGATTAATCAAGTCATTCGAGTTACTCGAGTTACTCGAGCCCGTCAAAGTATTCTATGTTAATTGGTCAAATCATATATAACAATACAATATTAAAATAAGATATCACAGATTTATAGTAGAGTAGTGGATGTCACAGCTGTAGAAATTGATTCAAATCAGAGTCAAGAATTCGATTCAAGGCATTGCGAAACTGGTTACGTGGTAGCGTGGGGTCGATAATGTATGATACAGAATTGAACATCCGGCAAGCGTTGTTAAATGGCGAATATTGAGACCGGCTTGTGCTACATGCTTTCAAAGAGATCATGCCATTGCTCCTTAATGGTCTTGAATTGAAGGTGATGAGTGAACGAAGTGACGGTGAATTAATCTAGCCAATAAGAAGAGAGTGAATGAAGAGAATGCATGCATTCACTCTACGCCGGATCAGAGTTTGTAACTCGAACTTGGCACACCTTTCCACGTAAGGACTAAGTACATAATTGTTGTCGGATCGGTTGAGGTAGTCATCATTCAGGAACATAACAAATTGTTTTTGTGTACTTTCGATTGTGCTTCGGTGCGTCATATAGTGTGGTGACCAGATACAAGCTGCGTACTCCAAATTCGATCGGACCAAGGCTTTGTAAATAATCTTGATAGCATCGTTGTCAAGATATCGTCGTTGGCGTTTCACGAAGTTCAAAATAGACTTGGATTTGTTGCTCACGCATTCGTAGTGGGAATTAAACTTCATTTTACTGTTCATCAAAATCCCAAGATCAAATGTGCTATCTGTTCGCTGAATCGCTTCACCATCCAAAGCGTAATTAAAAAGTATCGGCTTCGTCTTCAGTGTGTACGTGATGATTTTGGACTTTGTTCGGTGGATTTCCAGGTCATTGTCGCAACACCATTTGTAGAAGATGTTGATAGCATTTTGGAGGTTTAGCGCATCTTCATTCGACTTGACAATTGCTGCGATTTTCTTGTCATCGGCAAAATTGAGGCAATGGATACCTGTCATACACACGTCTGAGTCGTTAAAGAACATTAGGAACATGAAAACGCCCAAAATGGATCCTTGGCCAACACCGGAAAGAACAATGAAAGTTTTTGACAGAGTTCGGATTTTTTTGATTGATTTTCGAAAAATCATGATTTTAATAAAAAATGATGCTCATAAAAAATTGAGTATCACAAAATTTCAAAAAAATGATTTTTTTTTTATTGGTTTATTTTTCGTTTCAGATGAAACTAAGTTCATTACATTGACTTTTACAGAAAATCATTTTTTTCGAAAATCATGATTTTTCAATCATTTTTACTCAAAAATCGTGAGCATTACGCTTTTTTTGTTGATGCTCAAATTGATTTTGATTTTCAAAAAATGATTTGATTTTGATTTCCGAACCCTGGTTTTTGATTTATATTTTCCAATAATTACGTACTGAACTCTGGATGTCAAGTACGATACAAACCAAAGCAGAACAGCATTCGATAGCCGGAATGTGGCCATTTTACGGATTAGCTTATTCGCTTCAACCTTGTCAAAAGCTTTGGTGATATCGACCATGTATGTGTCTAGTTGAGCGTTTTGTTGAAAAACGTCATGGGCAATAACGCTAAGCTCCATCAAATTCGATTCAACGTTCCGATCGGCAATGAATGCATGCTGAGATACTCTGATGTCGCGAGGAATGATAAGTTTCAGCTGCATGTAGACTACTCGTTCGAACACTTTGGCAAGATTCGGCATCACGTTGACTCCTCTGTAGTTCTTGACATCGGTTTTACGTCCTGATTTATATACCGGCGTAAGCTGACCAATTTTGACCGCGTCGGGATAGCGCTTTTCTGTTAAAGATTGAGTATAGACCATGCTTAGCGGTCCGGCCAAATTATCGGCACATTCACGGAGAAAGAGCGATGAGACTCCGTCATGTCCGCTGCCTTTGTTTAAATCTAATCCACGAAGCACAAAATGAACGAGTTCTGGTGGCGATGTGATGTGGTAACAATCGTCGTCAATTCGTTCGTTGATAAAATCTAACAAAGATGGATCATTTGGGTGGTCAACGTAGACGCTCTGGAAGTATTCGGCGAATATATCCGACTTTTCGGCGTCCGTGGTTGCTTTTTTACCGTCCATTTCAATAACACCTGGTAAACTGCTCGATTTACGTTTTGCTTTGATATGACGCCAGAATGACTTCGGGTCTGTTTTGATGCAATGACCCTTTTCACGTATAAAATTGCTGTGCAGTTCCGTTCTAAGCGCTTCGTAGTTATCTCTCGCCTTTAGGAATTCCCGATCGTCCAACACAGAAGGAATACCGTTCAATAATTGAAGTTGACGTTGTATACGTAGTCTCTTGAATTTCTTATTACGAACATTCTTGAGATGCAATAGTTCTTTCGTGTACCATTTAGGATTATTAGTTGAACGAATTGTGGCGCGGGGAACAAATTTAGCGAAAGTATCATAGATGTTATCATACAAAGTGGTTACCGAGTCATTTATGTCTGAAGCGCATTCTTGCAATATAGCGACATCTGACAAATGTGTATTTATGGCATCATAGTTCGCCTTCTTGAAACAGAACACCGAGTGTGAATCATCGGAGGCAGTTGGAGCAACAATCGGACAGCATTCTATTGTACATGATAGCGGTACGTGATCAACGTCACTCATCGAGGCAGGAACCATTCGGAATTCAGCTTGGTTGACCACACACAATTCAGGGTTGTCGGTGTAAATGAGGTCGAGTACGTTGCCGCTAACATTAGCAAAAGATGACATTTGAAACAGTCCGTTGTCAGACATCGCTGACGACACCTCACGAGCAATAATTGATCTCGCGCACATAGATTCGCCGATGATCGGAATGTAGTCGAATCCATCATCATTTTCGTACCATTCAACATTATACGGATTGAAATCACCCATAACTTGAAACGTGTCAGAGCAAGCTAGGTTCCTCTTTACGGCGTCAATGGCAGCTACATGTGCTCGGTAGATAGATATATCTGCAGTTCCTTGAATGTATAATGCATAAATGAATAGGCAGCTCGAAGTCAATGATATGCGGACACAAATAGCTTCTAAACCGTTCATGTCCGGACATGAAAATTCTATGCATTGTACACTGTTACGAACAGCGATCAGCACGCCGCCACCTAGAGTAGCGTCAATCATCGAAGAGGATCGATCTTTCCGAAATACAACATAGCGGTCACTCATATATTCCAAATCATTCATGTCATCCTTAAGCCATGTCTCCGTGTAAACAATTACGTCGTAGTCAGCAGTGGTGGAAGAAGCAATCAAATGTGGACATTTCGGGCTGGATATTCCATCAATGTTTTCATAAAAAATTGATAGAAATCGATTTTCAAATGGCGAATGATCCGGTTGTTGTTGGTTAATTATACTGGTTGTTGGTTGATGGTGGAGAAAATTTAATGGTTTGTGATTATTGCTGTGTGATAGATCGACGACTGATTTATGAATGAATGGCCTTATGGTGCAGTTCGTTGGCCAGAATCTATGTCTGTTAATTATTTCGGCAACTGCTGTGCTTTCAGTATCAATTTTAAATGACAGAAAACTGAGCATCGACCTGTCCTTATTTCGAGGAAGAAGGCAACTAACTTTCACTGATTTCATATCAGGCACCTCTTTGCTATGCAAGTAATCTAATATCATGCTTGTCGTTGTATTTGTTGAAAATTTGGTCACGTAGAATTCGTATTTGTGCGGCTGAATGCTTGAGATGTCATTTCATGGCGTAAATTCTGCACTGGCTGTTAGAGGTTGATTAATGTGCAGAGAATTTGGTATATTCAAATTCGGAACTAGATTTACGTGCACTGGGGTGTCTTCTCCTGTATCCGATTGAATTGGTATTGTTGGTATTTCTGACATTCTTCTCTCGATCATTTCACATTTGTCGTGGATGATTTGAAGCGTGTCAAGTGCAATTGAGTCAGTCACTGGTGATTGCAGATGTTGCCTGCTGTTGTCATTCATAATAAATTTTTTGAAGATGGATTCAATGTTTGTGATAATGTCAGCACTTTGATCCAGTTTGTGCCTTAGATAATCAAATGATGTCCACGTATTTTTTTCAAAGCCATTAAGCAAGTGATATAATTCACTGTTGTCATTGGTACTCAGAGATTGGTTGAAAGAAAAGGACCAGTCGAGAGGATCCTTCGTCGTCGTTCTACTAGTGCTTTTTGCTGCTCGTTTTTCGGACATGCTTATTGGAAAAGTGTTCAATTCATGAATTTCATTCAGCTTCTGGGTAACATTTGAATCCTTCTTTGTTTCGGTCAATTTCCGGTCAATGAAATGTTGATCCAATTTTTTGTCCAACGTTGTAAGACTCTGCGTAACTGATGATAGTGCTGATGTCAGAGTTGTCTGTGATTTGGCTTCAGCATTTTTTTGTAATGTGAAGTGATGATCTAATTTAGCGTGCAACGATGCGATATTCTCTGTCATAGCCGAAAATTCTCGATCGTTGGAACCATCTTTATTTCTTGTACTTGTTGTATTGTTCTTGAATTCCTCATTTCTGCTGTCGATTCTTGTTACTTTCTCATTGAGTTGATTTAAAATGATGAGCATTTTCGACAACGTGGCGTTGTTTTCGTCTGTTTGGTTGGATTGATTATCGTCACTGCTGTTGCCAATCAATGGCTTGGCGCTACTGACATGTTCCATTGACTTCCGGTTTTGATATTTTATTTTTGTGATCCGGTCGATACATTTATAGCACATAAACATTGCGTTGCACTCAGATGATAGTATTTTTACGATTTGTGGCGAGGTCATATCGAAGCATTTTGCGTTAAATTTCTTATCGCACAGAAAGCATTTAAACTATTTCTTTCCGACGTCCTAGAACCAAAACAAGCATCTACGCACAAGTGATTACTTAACATTTTGCGAAGACGACCAGCGATATTTGTGTTTGAATATTTGCGCTAATATTTTTCGATGACATACGAAATACCAGACTCACGGCTTAGAAAAAACAACAGCTTAGGTGACAATATCACGATGTCAGTAAGTTATTGGCCGATTTATGTTTATATTTTGGCAATTGTGAACAACTTACAAAGGACCATCCAATGTTTTTCTCGAATTTTTACTTGTCCAGGCATACAAAAGGAAAAACCTCATGCAACAGTCGCACTCCGATACACTCCACCACGCTTGGGAAAGGAAACGGCATCAAAATCGGTCTCTCACTCGACAAAAAAACAGGTAACAAAATGATACAAGAAGCAGCACATCCACTTAGTTTGACGTTTTTGTTTAATGTTCTTTGTGGATTTGATGATCTGGACTCCAAATTTTTCGAAAGTTGTAATGAAGTTATCACATTCTGAATCGAGCGATGCTTTGTTCGATGCGTTGTCTTTTCGTTTCGTAGAAGAGTCGTCGTTAGCAGGCTGCCTCGTCAATCTTTCTTCAATTCGACAGGCTGTGGAATTGTTCGCTTCAGTGGCATGGCGACTGCGATGGACGGCCGCGTTTAGATGGGAAACTTTGTTTGCATACGTCGCAATCGAAAATGGGCTGTGGCGGTGTGTTGACACTCTTGCCATCTGCCAGCGATTCGGCGGTGGTGTTGCTCTTCGAATGATATTTACCATGCGAGGCCAAACTACGTTTCGATGGAAACGATTGTGAACATCGTTCACACTGGTAGCTTTCGGTCGTTGTTTTGTTTGCTTTCGCTGTTGTTATAGATGTATTGCACTTTTTAATCACGATTTTAGCGAATTTTGAGCCGGTAGGTGGATCGCCAATTATTTGGTATACTCCGGGCTGGATGCGAGATGGAGCAATACACGGTTCCAGGCAGCGAAAATGGCCAGCTGCTGTTGGTCCTGTGAACAACAGATGTAGCACCGGTTTCTTTTGATCGATCTTATGGTTACCGGTCGATCCTGATTCGTAGCACACAACGTTACCGGTTTCGTTTAATTGAAAGATATGCACAACGAAACCGTACAGCTCAGCTGACGCTGTAAGTTCACTGAACGTTTCAAAATTTCCGGCTCTCATCATATATCTTCGGTATGCATTTTTGATCGATTCGTCCTTCTTACCGTTGTCGCCGTATTGGGAAAGATTTTCTATCCGCTGTTCCAAGTTGAATTTGATATTGCCATAAAATCTGTCCCAGTTTTCTTGGAACCCAGTTGAGTTTCTAGAGAGTATGTATTCTACAGCCTGGATGCGAATATCGTTCGCGGTTTGCGGTGCATTGTTCAGGTGTATTCGATTTTTCTCAACGAAATTAAGAATTGACGAAAAGAGGCAGTTTCCGTCGTAGTCCACTTCAATTATGTTAAATACACCGCATTCGCTAATCGTTGAGCTGTCGATCTGAAGTTGGCTTTGTAGGTTACGGATGTGAGACCGGGTGATTGCAGACGACATTCTTTGGAAGATCGTTATTGTAACATAGTCATGTCATCAATTTAAAACAACCGCCTTGCAAAAATGCGTTGCTATAAATGTAGACGGCTTCGGTCGAAAGTTGTGACAGCTTTTAATCGACGGTAAGATGTCAATTGGTAATGGATTCGCTTGTTTACGTTCAGTTTATTTGTTGTAGATATAACGGTTGATGATCCGTTATTTGCAATTTAACTCTTACCAAATTGCAAATATTGTGATTTTTTTCCTTTAAACTGTGGAGTTTCACCAGATTTTTGTCATATCGGTATGTATAGACCATTCAATATTCGTCTAACTTTAAAATTTGTTCAATACACAGGACTTCACCAGGATTTTTACAAAAAACAAGCAGTAGCGACTTTAAGCACGTCTTGCGTGTGCGCACAATGTACTGTTACTGTTAAAAATACCGCTATGTAAAAGAATATTCCGTCAGGTCAGTAGGAGTTTGTTGGTTGACATTCATTGGAAATAATGAACTCCTAATGCTGGTACATATTCTGGGATGTGCCCCACAGAGTGAAATATCCATAACCTCCAAGTTTGACCCTGAAGATGGTTGTTTTGGTCGTCTCAGCAGGAGCGTTTGATTTATCGACATATAAAGAAAGCCTGCTAGAACATAACCGTATATGGGAATTTAGCTGGAATAATATGCGATTCATTTCAACTGTTTGCTCCTGTTCTTCTACACTGCGAAGCTGAGAGTGCAACCGTCGCGTCGCAGCAAGCGTTTCAATATTTGTGAAAAATGGATTGCTGCATTTTGTAAAGACAATGCTAGTCAACTGACCAAAACCATGCGTTTTGCTACATTCGATTCAGGATTCCTGACTAGTCTATAAGGTGAGATTGTGCAAAATTTCATGTCTTTCAGTGCTGTACTGGAGGGTAAAGCGTAAATAGTTCTCAGTATCCCTTACAGAAGGTTCATTGTAAGAGACTACGCATATGAGCCCTTCCAGGTATAAATTCAGTATGAAAGAAAATTGTATGGACTGCGTGTAGCAAATTTTACGATCCAGCACGTGTTTTTTAGTTAAATGAAAGGACCGAGTGTGACGTGGGAGGAAACTTGTCGGCATTGCGAGCGCTTTTTAAAATTTATTTAGTACACGAAATGCACGAAAAACAAAATAAAAATACCGCTGTGTAACAGAATATTCCGTCAAGTCAATAGGAGTTTGTTGGTTGATTATTTATTTGAAATATTGAACTGAAAAACCCTTCGATATGTAAAAGAGGGCGAGAAAACCGCATGCATTAAAGTAATGTTCCTTGAATCTTCCTTAATTGAGACCCGATGGATTTCTTATAAAGTAAAATAAAAGTTCCGTCGGTATGGAAAGGAGGAACTTTATGCATGATTCGTTCAACATACCTGGTGAGCCAATATTGAGAAATTGCCTTCGTTTGTTTTTCGGTTTTCAATCGTCGCATCGTTAGATAAAGAGATACGAGAATTGTTGCGCTCTCAACTTAATAGAGTCAAGATCAAAATACCGTAATTTCGTTCGTAAATAAAACAAAACATTACAACAAATTACGCGCGAAATTGCATATAATATGAAAACCATCCCTGTCCAAATAAACGAAGCTAAAAGCGCCCGCTCTTCCACAGAAATCTAACAGACAAAAATCTGTATAATTACCAATTAGGAAGACACTCACGACGTCAATTCGTACAAAAACATAGCAACATAAGAAACACAATTTTAATACAGAAAAATGACGCGCATTTTGAAAACCGTTATCTCAACGAAGCAACGCTGAGTTAACCGAAAAACAAACACTGACTCTTAGTCGACTGGCAATTTCAATTTAAATTTTATGCAACCACTTGAGGTTTTCATCGAAGCACTGATAGTTTCACAAAGAATTTGGCCGACATAATTAGCCTCACTAAATAAATTAGCCGTAATAAAAATCGGTACACAACATTTTTAGTTACTATAACAGCAGCTACGAAAAACACGTCCTACCTCTACCACGTTCTCACACACACAGGTAGCACGTTCCGCAAGTCTTTCGCTCACACTTAATACAGTTCCCCCACTTGTCATGCAACAGCAGATTTTCGTTAAAATCACCCAAAAGAATGACATCAGAATAAGATGGCATCAGTTCAGTAAGTACCTCTTCGAAAGCGTCTATTTCACCTACGTCGGTGTCGGGAGCCTTTTAGTACCCACCAACCAGAACTTTTGAGTTAGCAAGAATTATTTCAATGAAGAGATACTCTGACCCGATACCTTTCGATGACCTAACGATTCTAGATTTCAGCTCCTCCTTAAGGTAGATGGCAACCCCTCCACTACGCCTCACTTCCCTATCATTCCGAATGATATTGTACCCGCTGACAGCGACCGAAGCGTTACTATGATAGCTCTTAAACCACGTCTCAGTTGCTACGATAACATGCGCTTTGGAGCCCTCAAACACACGCCGAAACTGTTCGATTTTCGGTCAGAGGCTGCCTCCGTTAACATGACAAACAGTGAGACCGTTGGTCCGACTATTAAAAATAGACTTTAAAAGAACATTAGGCAAGCAGTACCCAGGACTAGCCGCTCTATTGGAACAAGTCGAAGAACTTCCGAAGAACAATGCCGGCATCTCGCAACTTTAAAGTATGCAGGACAGACGGTAAAGTGAATAAAGTGAAGCAGATGCAGTTTTGGATCAAAAGCAGCCAAAAATAAACTGTACTTGGCTCGTACAAAGCCAGCCCAAAAGTAATGATGTTGGTGATGGTTTATGAGATAAAAATATTACTAGAAAGAAAAAAAAATAAGGTTGCAAATAAAAGTAACTAAGGGAAAATAATATAAAAAAGAAAATACTTTACATAAAATCACAGTGAATGTTTGCTTGTCTTAATTCAATTCATTGTTTATCTGCTGCCTATGAAGCCAAAAACAAATTGAGCTGATCAGTGCTGTGGATGCCA
>CM055404.1:155699682-155713736 GCA_029228625.1 Pseudolycoriella hygida | reverse complement strand
GTGGGGCCAGAGCCAGTATTAGGCGTTCATGTCGAGGCAATGGTGAGACTTCTGAAGCAGGAAGCAGAAGAGGGACACCAAAAAACTTGGATTAAACTACAAAACTGTAGACAATCAAAGAGATATTGGAGGGATGCAACTGGCGCACCACCAAATATCTTTTGAGCTTGAAAAGGAAATGCTTGAGACTGTTAGTCGGAGTGCTAACCGGACACATTAACCTGAGATATCATCTGAATAATATGGGACTCAACGATGACCCCTGCTGCAGAAGGTGTGGTAACGTACCAGAAACAGCAAAACATTTCCTATGCCACTGCATGGCATTATCTAGTCTCAGAACAAAACATCTAGGAGATTTTTATATCACACTAGATGAATTTAAAACGGTACTATTACCCAATGTGCTATCTTTTATTACAGAGAGCAAATGGCTAGAAACGACGCTACAGTAATAAAACTGATACGAAACCAAAACACATCCACATATACCACACGAAACAAGATGGCCGATCGTGAGAAATCTGAATTAGTATCGCTCTACATTAACTACCAATTTTTAAGACAGAATCAACCAATATAAGCTGATTTGTGAATCTAAAGTTTCATTAAGTCATGAGCAGTTTAGTGCTTATCAAGTTTTTACGGTCTGCAGTGTTTATTTAGCAAAATTTTGATGGATAATTTGAACAATTGAATTTTCAACCAAATTTGACGTGTGAGGTGTCGTTGGAAAAGTATTACCAGTGTCTTTCTGCGAAAAATAGTTTTAAGGCGCCTTAGTACACGCTTCGAAAGGAGGAACTAGAAAAAGCTTCAAAATAATGAAAAATAGCATATTTTGTGCAAAAAATAGCATAGCGGGACCTGTAAATCGCCTCTGAAAATTTTCGAAATATTTTTTTTATGTTTTCTTACTAATTATAAACTTTTTAGGGGGATAGAGCTAAAGGGATCTAAAATTTTGAAAAATAAAACAGCCCTTATGACCCACAACCGATGAAACTCTTCAGAATCGTGTGGACCCCTAGATCTTATTTCTTGCAGGGGAGATGAAAAAAAAGGTCAAAAACGTTCTACCCTATTAAGGAACCTTACAATATCCGAGTGCAACAGTTGAAAATGACTACCCTGGAAACTAGGCGCATTCTTCACGATGAAATTATTTTGTACAAAGTCATACACAATTGCAACGATACTTCTCTAGCAACACACATTATTTATCATCATAAGACCGCGGTTCATAGATTGTACACGAAAAACAATTCCACAAATTTCGAAACACACTCACCAATCGTACGAATGCAAAACAACCACAACTCACAGTTTAACATCACAAATCCTCGCTTTTCTTTGAATCGTTACAAGAAGCTAATCTCAACCGTGTTTCCATATTACAGAGAGAGAATCATAAGCTTGTGCAACTTTTTTATTTCTCTTTTACCTCTATTTTCACATATTTTCTTGTATTTTGTGCATGCAAAACTGGGTTTTTCGATGAAACGAGTTAAAACGAAACGTTGCACAATCTTATGATTCTCCTCCTGTAGCATTAGAAATGAACAATGAAGAAATAAGATATAATAAAATGAAAATAATGAATTAGTAATAATATAATAAAATAATAACGCTGATAATTGATTTAAGTTGAATTAAAATGAATAAACCAACTAATTTCAATTTAATTTTTTAAATTACAATTTTTTTACTACAACTAATTGATAAAATTGTATTTTCTCGTCCTTTATTCTAAGCTTTTATTATAAAATTAATCTGTTATTGGGCTATGCCTGTTGATTGATTCCAGTAAACAAACAAACAAACGACAATAGACCCAGTTACCATTACCATTAACAAACACATCATCACCAAACATAAACCAACCATAGACGAATCAACCATGGGTAGAGCACAATGGGCCCAACAAGGTTTGCCTCGGCACTAGGCTCTCGCAGAAGTAACTACAATTTGTATTATTATTGGGGCAACCCAAATAATATATCAATCAATCAAATAGCACTTTTCAACTTCCATTAGGTTTTTTGATATTTTTCGGTTGTTCTTAACACGAGTGAGATCATCCAACGTAGCTTCCTAGGTTTATGGGATTCTTGTGGATTTCTGTAGCACTTTTCAACTTCCATCAGCGCTAATAAGCATCACAGGATGCATGAAAACAACTCCTACTGCCGCACTCGAAGCTCTGTTAAACATTGAACCACTGCACATACATATCGAAGCCATGGCGAGAGCTACCTGCCTTAGACTCAATCACACTGTTGTTCAAGTCGAACTACGGACACTCGGCATTGTGGGACCGTATGGTAAGGGAATCATCCACTCTAGAAATGAAGGGAAACGCAATAACGCCAGTATACCGGTTTGAAAAAAAGTTTAAGGTGTCATTTCCCTCAAGAGAGGCTTGAGCAAATGACACTGCAATTCCAAAACGGGACCGTCTAACGTGGTACTCAGATGGCTCGAAGTACAATGGGCTTGCTGGAGCTAGTATTCACTGCCACCAATATCAGATTGGCAAATCATACGCCCTCGGACTATATGCATCCATATTCCTAGCAGAGATCTATGGAATCATGCAGTGTTGCCAAGAGTTCATATCTACCGAAACTCAAAACCAAGTCATTTTCAATTGCTCTGATAGGCAGAGCGCCCTTCAAGCAGCTGAAGCCTAAAAAATCTACTCTGAAGCGGTCGGTCCTTCAATGTAGAGAAAGCATACAGCTACTTTGTAACAGCAACAAAGTCACCTTAGTCTGGGTCCCAGGGCACAGCAAAATTAAAGGAAACGAAGAAGCAGACACACTTGCGAAAGCTGGAGCGGCTAAGCCCTTCATAGGCCCAGAGCCTTTCGCCGGTGTTCCATCTTCAGTGTATAAGAAGGAAATAGATAAATAGAGACGATCAACCAAACCAAAATGTCTGGTTCATCTCTGGACAGTGGTTATTTAGTTCCAATTTCCAATGTGAGGCTCTCACAACTTACCCCGTTCCCTTCGGGCTTTGCTAAACACTTCTCACACACACGGAAGAAAATTCAAAAAAACTTTTCCGTATCCAATTCGTCAGCATATCTCAAAACTTGACCTGTTCACTCTGACGGTGTTACACCAAAAGCAACGGAAGCGGCATCTAACCGCTCAGTATTTCACCATCGTGTCTCGCAAAACTGTCACCGGGTTAATTCAACGCTAATTAAGGCTATGTTAAGTTTTCGCAATTTACATTAAATGCCTAAGTAAAACCTGGTTACACATTCTTGCCTACATAAGTATTATTATTATTATTTATTATCGTTTAATGTCGATCTAATACAGACAGACAGATCTCAGATTACAATATCACACATAGTTAAGAACCAATTGATCCAATAAAAAGCAAATATTTCGAAAGCAATTAAGGTAAATAAGAAGTAACACGAAACAAACATATAGATAATTAAATAGTTTAAAAAACAAATAAATTTAAAGAATAGAAACTTTAGTTAGTTAGTTAATGTAAAGTCAAATAGACCCAGTCAATTTAAAATAAATCTAAAAGTCAGCTCATTAAAAAAAAAAAAAAATTTTTTTTTTTTTTTTATATCACGGTCCAGTCACCAAAGACATCGTCGGGCAGACCCAATAATGCTGTCCGAAAACGAGAATGAGGCAAAGACGGGTCTATATGTGTCGCAGCAATGTTGAACTATGAGCACGCCTTATTAAACGGTGATAGTTGCAGATATTGCTTTATGAATGTTTTAATTTTTATCAAATTGGCATATCTCGTTGGTCTAGCATTAGTGTTCAACTTGATTAGAGATCTCAGGTGCCGCGATTGCAATTTTCCAATTATTAGCGAGTGAATGAATAAAATAGTAGAATTAATTCTACGTCGAACTAAAGTGGCAAGTGCAACCTGAGTGCATCTCTCAGTATACGGTGACAAAACGTAGTCCTCCGTTATGTGACGGTTATGGTCGCCTAGAAGAAACAGCACAAGCTGCTTTTGAACACTTTCCAAACTTTTTTTGTGTACTGAGAAATGTGGCGACCAAATTACGCATGAAAATTCCAGAAGTGAACGAACAAGCGCTAAATACAAGATTCTGATGGTTTCAATTCCAAAAAATTGTGACTGTCGTTTAACGAACCTTAGGATAGTCGTTGCTCGATTGATTACGTATTCAATGTGTGGAATGAATGTCAGCTTCACGTCTAACATGATTCCTAAATCCATGATTTCAAATACTCTCACGATCGGTTCACCGTCAATTACATAGTCGTGTATGATTGGATTTGTTCTTCGGGTAAATGTGATGACCTTGCACTTGCCTTTGTTGACTGACAATTTGTTTTTACGACACCACTCCAAGAATTCGTCTATGCCATTTTGAAGTTGAACCGTATCTGCACTGGAGAAGATCAGTTGTGAAAGTTTTTTGTCGTCAGCAAAATTCGATGAAATGACATTTACAAGCGTTGGGTCGGAGTCGTTAAAAAACGTGGTAAATAAAGTTGGCCCATTAGTAGACCCTTGACCAACTCCAGATGACACTTCTACCCTTCTCGATAAGGCATCGCCCACCTTAACGTATTGACAACGATCCGTCAGATATGATTTGAACCAAAACAGCACGTTATTCGAAAGTGGAAATGATGACAACTTTCTAACTTCCAAGCATGTGTCGACGTGGTCAAACGCTTTCGATACATCTAAATAAACCGTATCGAGTTGAGAATTATTTGCGAATGCATGATGGATGTGACTGGTGTGTTCCATTAAATTCATTTCAATTTTTCTGCACGGTAGAAAGCCATGTTGCGTTGCTTTGATGTGGGGTTGAATTATCAGCTTCAGTTGTTGCTTTACAACTATATCAAAGACCTTAGCAATGTTCGACACAGTGTTTACGCCACGATAATTTCTCATGTTCTTTTTGGAGCCTGACTTATATATCGGATAATAACGTTGTGACAGCGATGCAGAAAATATAGTTGCCATTGGAGACGACAGCTGGTCGGAACATTCTCGAAGAAATATCGTTTATATATGTTTAACTTCATACCTGAAATTGCAAGCTTGACGTGAGTGCCTGCGATAGCGATATCGTTGCATCCGATATCATTTCTGTGTTGAATAAACGAATCGTCGTCATGGTTTATATATACACTTTCGAAGAAATCAGCAAATAGATTGGCTTTTTCATGATTGGTTCTTGCTGTTCTGTCGTCCAAATTCATAACTTCTGGGAGGCCGTTTGATTTTCTTTTGTTGTTAATGTATTTCCAAAACTGTTTCGGATTGTGCTTCAAGTTTGTAGCTTGTTCTCGGATAAAATTTTCGTGAAGTTTAAGTCTATAGTCTTCGTAGCGTTGTTGAGATTTTAGAAACGGCAGTACATCAACAGTTGTTTACTCTGGCGGTCTTTACATAGCTTGTTATAGTCTTTATTCCTTCTGCTTTTCAGCGATGATAATTCCTTGTTGTGCCACATTGGTCTCACTGTTGGCCGGATTTTGGATTTAGGTACGAATTTCTCTAACGTATCATTCAAAATCCCGTAGAATGTGCTCACCATCCCATCCACATCGCCAGTGTGGCTCTCAAAAACCGAGGGAAAGTCAATGGCTGAGAGATGTTCTCTTATATCTTCGTAGTTTGCCTTCCGAAATGCGTATAGTTGGTGTTGTTCATCATCATGTGACGTAACTGGAGACGATTCGATCGTACACGTGAGCGGCACATGAAAACAATCACTTTTATGGGCAGGGAGCATACGAAAATCCGCCTTTGTAACAACCACAAGCTCGGGATCATTTGTATATATCAAATCCAATACATTCCCAGCACTGTTGCACAAGGACGACATTTGAAAGAGTCCATTATTTAACATCGTCAAGGTAAATTTTCTGACGATTTCTGTTTTCCTTTCAGTTGAATCCCCACGCATTGGAATGTAATCGAAACCACAATCATTCTCTATCCACTTCACTCTGTTGCTAAAATTAAAGTCACCGCAGACAATAATGGTGTCTTTGTCCTTTATCCGACTATTTAGTTCCAGAATTGCGTTGAGGTGCTCTTCATAAAAATTGGCAAGTTTGTCATCGACTTGTCGGTATTGAATGTATACTCCGTAAATATATAAATCTGAGCCTGAATTCTTTTGTTGAACCTTGACACATACAGCCTCCAGCCCCTTAATTCCATCGAACTTAAATTCTTCGTAGGCCATGTTCTTCTTTGATGGCAATTAGAACACCTCCTCCTTTAGTTTGTGGAATATTTGTTTCGGCTCGATCTTTCCTAAACACTTCATACTGGTCACTTAGAAATTCTGAATCATAGAAACTGTCGTCCAACCATGTTTCGGTGAAAACTAAAATATTGTATTCGGCTGACGATGACGATATTAATAAGTCTTTACATTTTGGATCAGATATTCCGTCAACGTTCTCATAGAAAATTGAGATAAATTCGTTATCAGCTGTAGTAAAGGGTGGTAGATCTCTTACTATGTTCTTTTTTGGTGATGATTTCTTTCGCAAAAAAAATTTCCGTTATTCCTCTCGCTTGATTGTTGATTCTCGGATCTCGTGTTCATTGATGAATTTTCCAAATTCACTATGCCCGGGGCTTTTCGGACGAAATCTCTGATGACACATCCAGTCGGACAAAATGTTGGTGCTTTTAGTAAGTCTGCGACCTCTGATGTCGAGTAGATTTTGAATGAAATGAAAGACAGCATAGATAAATCACGATTTTTTGGTACGAGGCTAACAACACGAACATTAGTAAGATCTATCCCACGATGACTCATATAATTTGGGTCCAACCTAGAGCTCTGGCTCGGTCTATATGTCGGCTCTAGCACAAAAAAAAAATATAGGTAGTAAATAATTATGGGTCAGAGCTCAAAGTAGGTGACTCTGTGTGACTCTTTTAAGTCATAAGACATAAGACATAAGACATAAGACAGAAACTGAAGCCCGGGTAACAATGCTAGTTCATTATAATTCATTAATTCCAACATTTTGAACCAAACTTTCACTTTGTCAAGTTATAGGTGATTGTTGTTAATATTTAAGTTACGAGCGGCGACCCAGCGCAGTTTTACTATTCATGTATCACTACCATATGATGTTTAATAGGTGGAAGTAGAAAACACGGGTCATCCCACAGCGGCTCTCTTGTACCGCATATTGCGTCTACTCGCTCGAGCTCTCGAGCACCAGTTCGTATGTTGCAAGATCAAGGTAGTGAACTAAAATTACGTCTACTTTCATTCAGTGAGTAAAAAAAATTTACCGAACTAGTGCGTAAAAAAACAACTTTCGCACTTGTGTGAGAAAATGACTTCATGCGACACCATTATAATGCACCGAAAAGCGTGTTTTAGTGGGCAAATTTCGAAAAAACATTTACATTGGAACGATGGATGGAACGATGTATCGAATTACGACAGATTTCTTAATCTTAATTGAAATGTGGGTTTTTTTGGTCTAGACATTCAAAGGAATTTCATATAATTTTTACGCACTCTTTTGATTGAAATAGACATACAATTGAATTTCGTATATATTTCTCGTCTGGTGGTAGACTAATTGATTATTCATACAAATTTCAAGTGTTCATAAAGACGGTTCGCCGATTTATTTTGATGTTTGTCTATTTCGACACATCTTTGCAGAAAGTATAGTGTACACCTCGTTGCACAAGTGGATTTTGTAGGACTGATGCTACATCAAAAATCGAAAGCGAAGAAATTTCAATAAGTGATCACAAAATTGTCGAAATAAAACAAATAATTCAGCAATAATAGAACGTGTATCATCTTTGTACTTGTACGCGTACTTTGACATTCCCCATTCGTGACCAGCGCTGAAGACCACAGTGCAGCGATCGACTTTTAGTACATCGTACTCATTTCGTTTGGAACAAAGTACTCTCTTATTGTATCAGTATTATGTCAATAACCATGAAGTTCGCGTATGCCAATAGAAGCAACAAAGCTGTTCTAAATATACGATAAGTTTACCGACGGCATTATTCTATAAAACTCGCGGAATTTCTAGTGTAATGATGTCGTACGGATAATAATAATTATGAATAAATGGTCCCTTATTAAGATTATTATCTATTCAAATATCCTTTAATTAGAAACGGTTATCGATACCTTGCATCACTATTAATATTAAGTAATTTTAAGACTGTTCGACACATGTTGTAGAAAGAGACTTTATAATTAGGCAATACGTTGTTTTTATCTCGAAACTGTGATTTATTTCAGAAAAATCATTTCCTGGTTTTAATAAGAAAATACAATTTTCAAATTCAGTTAATTAGATGCAAATGCCGCAACCTTAAATGTTCAGAAAAAGTAAGTATATAAATTATAGAGCTTCTGTTTGTAAGTGCAGCTAATTTACATACAGGTGGTGAAATTTGAAGTAGGAGTATTTGTTTTTATGCTTCGAATAGATGGGGTTAATGAAGACGTGCAAATTAATTTTTAAAAATGAAATAATTAAATGTTATAAGCTTCAAAACGAGGGCTAACCTTTTGCGCAATGTTGTGTGATGAATTAACCGAGTCGCAAAATCTCTTGATTGGACCTGTACGAAGCACAAGGGTCCTATACATTTACTATAAGACATTTTATTGTAACATGGGGTCGGGGTGGGAGTGAGAAGTATGCATTTAAAATAGTCCAGAGATGACGAATAACCAAAATGAAATGTCCATTTGTCCGTCTGCCCATTTGTCTTTTCCATCTTTCTTTTCTAAACGGCTACACCGATCACCCTAACCTTTTTTACCTGAAATGTACAAAGGTCCTATGATTCAAGTTCAAAGATGAACAAAATCGGCCAGTTGGTTCCGGAGATATACACAAAAACATGGATTTTCGAGGTGAAGCTTTTTCGCAAATTTCTCAGCAAGTATAGCACGTCAGTGAAAATGAAGGCAATTAAAAAGTAGCTTCTAAAGCAACTTCTAGAATTGTGAGAGATGACGCATATATCTTGGAAAGTTACATTTTACATTTGTGATATGGTGCAGGTTAGAATATTCCGATCATAAAAATCAATGGTTGCACACGTACTTCGGTGGGGTCTTAG
Organism: Pseudolycoriella hygida; assembly: GCA_029228625.1. Lineage (NCBI taxonomy): Eukaryota > Metazoa > Arthropoda > Insecta > Diptera > Sciaridae > Pseudolycoriella > Pseudolycoriella hygida. The sequence goes on along the minus strand of CM055404.1, from coordinate 155,704,610 downwards.
ACATTACCTTGGGTAATTTCTATGAATCTTTTAAATTCTTGTATAAAAGAACATTGGATTGCTTGCTCATTTCTATATTTAGATACGTTCGAGTCTTTTTGCAACATTTATTCTGATATGTACGGGTCTTTGCTTATGTTTTGTAGTTTAAATTTTCTTTTTAAGTAAATTTTTCAATTCATGTGTTTTTCTTGATATGTCCCAAGAACTACGCATCATCATATGTTACAAAACAAAAAAAGTCGTCTGGTAAACAACCAATTCTATAATATGCATGAAATATTAGCGACATAGGCTATAATTTACTACATTGAAGAAGCACAATACCTACTGTATGGATGCTCAGTCACATATGTTTAGAGGCGGTTAGACTATTTATCATATCCTTCTATCTTAATATTTTTGTTATAATTTAAATGGTTTCGAGATCATGTTTGTTTACAGGAAATTTATATTAATTGATATACTTTGTATTCACGTTTTTGTCTTTAGTGATTGTCTCAAATAAATTATACTTTTTTGAGATTGGCTGTGGTAATAGTATATTACAAGTGATCTCATGTAAACAGCCATTAACGTAAGGGCGAAGTTTTTGGAATGTAGACAAGGGCGAACCTAGTAGCACTCGGTCGTTGGAATCATTAAACAAATTAAACATTGAATAATTCGCAAAATATCGAAAAAGAAATTGAATTCATTTTTAGCAAATGAAGCATACGATTTTTAACAAGCAGGCCATGAGATTTTGTGTCTGATTTGTTTGTTTAATTCACATGTTAGTTCTTGGACTTACTTCTGATAAAATAAAGAAAAATTTGAACATTTGAATGGTATTGGCAACAGCGGTGCATATTGTTAAGCGACATGGATGCAATGGACGTGTTTAGATCGCGAGGATTGTTTTTGTGAAATTTACACGGATTTAGTCATTTTTAAACTGCGGTTTTAGCATTACTGTGTTTCTTAAGTGAAAAAGGTTTACTGAAATCGAATAGTTTTCCTTTTTATATCCATATGAAGACATTGGAGAGTTATTAAGACGCAGTTTGAGAATTATTCATAAAGGTTATTTCAAAGAATGCTAAGGTAATCCTCACAGTGTTTAATAGGGTAGTTTTTTTGGGGGGTAAGGTCGGGAAATCAGTTAATTATGGGTCTACACTCGGGTCTACAGTGTACGGAAGAGGAAAATATTGGACCCGTATTTTTTTATAGCAATTTTTAAACGTTTTTCGCGGCGCGAAACGTAAATTCATTCATATTTGCGAACACGTTGGTTAGAGTGGTACAGATATATAGTGTATATCTTTATTACTGCTCTAACCAACGTGTTCACATATATGAATGAATTTACGTTTCGCGCCCCGAAAAACGTTTAAAACTTGCTATAAAAAAATACGGGTCCAATATTTTCCTCTTCCGTACACTGTAGACCCATAATTACCTGAATTCCCGACCTTACCCCCCAAAAAAACTACCCTAGTGTTTAAGTGTATTATGCCTATATTTACAAAACGAAACTAATTTTTGAGATTGAATTTAATTTTGTGTTAAACGAGTCAGGCAATATTATCATTTTAAATTAAATTAAAACTAAAGTCTCGAACTGAAGTGCTTTACCGCCAAATACATTGTTTGGTAGTGGTGTATCAATCTCAATAAATGGTGGCAGGACATTTCTCCTACGCAAATAACGCCCGGGGCGTTAATAACACCCGGGGCGTTATTAACGCCCGCACTCCGGGCGCTAATAACGCCCGGGGTGTTATGAACATCCGCACTACGGGCGTTTATAACGCCCGGGGTGTTATTAACGCCCGCATTCACTCCGAGCGCTAATAACGCTCGGGTGTTATTAACGCCCGCACTCCGGGCGCTTATAACGCCCAGCCGAATAATTGGATAAACGCTACAAAATGGAACTTTAATAAATAACTTTACTTATAGAGCATGTAACTAGAAGAAGTGGACTAAGGGGAAAATTTTCTTTATACAGAACGTCAATAGAAGGAGTTGAATAAAGGAAAATTTTAAAATGCTGTGAAGGTTTATTTTCCCACTTTTTGTGTAATAAGTTTTTTAAAAATGTTGATAGTTACAGCCTTATCCTTTTAGAGGTGTACAGCGTGAAATATATAGATGACATTTGTACAATGATTTCTAACAGCTTTAAAAAAAACATGATGCAGCCGAAAATTTCAACTAGAAAATGGTGACTGTTGGTGTCTTTCCAAAAAGTGGAAAATAAGCCTTGGCCGCACTTTACTTATACAGAATGTCACTAGAAAGAGTTGACTAAGGGGAAAATTTTCCTTATACAGAATGTAACTAGAAGGAGTTGACTACAGGAAAATCTTCCTTATACAGAATGTCACTAGAAGGAGTTGAGTAAGAGGAACATTTTCCTTATACAGAATGTCACTAGAAGGAGTTAACTAGAGGAAAATCTTCCTTATACAGAATGTCACTAGAAGGAGTTTAGTAAGACGAACATTTTCCTTATACAGAATGTCACTAGAAAGAGTTGACTAAGGGGAAAGTACAGAACGTCACTGGAAGGGATTGATTAGGAGAATCATACAGAATGCCACTTGATGGAAGAATTTCTTTCTCTTCTCTTTTATTTTTAAAAAAGTTGTCAATAAGAAATCAAAAAATTACATGAAAACTTTATGAAAGTCATTGAGCACTACAGTTTTGAAATTTAAAAATTTGAGTAAAAGGGATGAATAAAAACAATACAAAACGAGATGTTTACATTGAAATGTCCTTCTGAATTTAAATAACTTCCAATTTATTCTTGTGACCGAATTATATAGCTGGACGTTATTAACACCCGGTGTGCGGGCGTTATTAACACCCCGGGCGTTATTAGCGCCCGGAGTACGGGCGTTATTATCGCCCCGGGCGTTATTAGCGCTCGGAGTGCGGGCGTTATTAGCGTCCCGGGCGTTATTTGATGAATTGCATTTTATTGTCTTCTATCTTCTAGATGACATGGAAAAAGAGTGTCTATGACTGCTGTCATAGACCTCGTTAAAAAACCATCAAAACGTTACAATACAATAAATTAAGCGTATCTGTAGAAATGTCTAAATCGAAAAGTAAAAAATCAAAAAACGTCAAAAAGCGAACATAGATAAGAAAAAATCAAATTCAATAAACAACAAACAACAAATAGTTAAGATCGAGTAAATCTAAGTCAAAAATATCAACAAAAAAATCTAACAAATAGTTAAGATCGAGTAAATCTAAGTCAAAAATCTAAAGAAAAAAAAATCGTCAAAAGTGAAAAAGCAAATTCAACTAAAGCGTATCGTCAAAAATAGTATATCGTCGTAAATCGTATCAAATAAATCAGTCGTCATAGAATACGTCGTCGTGTTATCATCGAAGTGGAGCCAGAATGTAGTAACGGCCAGCCAATTACAGAAACTCCGGCGAAAAGTAAACTGTGCAATCAGAAAATAAATTTAATTTTTTGGAAAACATCAGATAAATGAAAAAGGTTCATCACCGGGTAAGTGCTTTCGGTTTTAAATGATATTTGTGAAAAGAAAGCACCAAAACAAACACATCATCCAACAAGGCCGAAGGTACCGAACACCGAGTCATCAAGCTTGTGGACTTCTCTTCTGAATTCACGTGACGGAAGGGTCGGATCGATGTGGTTGGCAGCAATATTAAATAGTCGACATGCGAAGTTTAGTGGTGAGAATTGTGAATACTCGTGGGAACTACCAGTGATTCTAATCAGTGAAGATCTACGTAGAATTCGCGTGCCATCGTTCAATATGAGTTTATCACGGATAAACTGACAGTCTAGTTTCCCTGTGAGAACATCATGAATGAAAAATATCGCTGCATCGGTCCGACGTCTCAAAAGTGAAACGAGCTGAAGTTCTTCACATCTTTCAGCATATGGACGAATACGATATGGATTAGAGTCGCCTTCGACTCGACGATCACGGTTTGCATATAAAACGAACTGTCTTTGAACACTTTCTATGGATTGGATGTGAACCCAGTGGTGCGGTGACCAAATCGTACTGGCAAATTCTAGATGCGAACGGACTATGGCTGAATATAGCATCTTGACTGTATCGACGTTGAACCTAGCGTAGCATTGGCGTTCCACAAACGAAAGCATTGCCATGGCTTTCTTGACTGTCAATTCAAGGTGTCCATTGAAAGTATAGTCGTCGTCATACGTTACACCGATGTCTTTCGTACAGTTAACACGTTCAATCACATCGCCATTTATATGATAGTTCGCCAGGGCTGGAGAACGTTTTCGGTGGATGGTGATAACTTTACATTTGCTGGCATTGAGCTCAAGATCGTTGTCGGAGCACCATTTTATAAAGTTGTTTATGGCTTTTTGCATTGAGTGAGTATCGTCGATCGTTGATATGCTGTTGTGAACTATTTTCTTGTCGTCAGCAAAGTTGATGTCTCTAGTAGGACCAGGTGAACAATCCGAATCATCAAAAAAGATAACGAACAATAGAGCTGCCAGAACAGATCCTTGACCAATCCCAGAGAGTACGTCGATCGCATCGGATTTACAAGAATTTATCTTCACCTTTTGTTTTCTGCCTGACAGGAAGGAACAGAACCACAGAAGAATCGAATTGCATAGCTGGTATTTGATGATTGACATCTTCTTCACTAATCGGACTGAACGAATAACGTCGAATGCTTTGTGTATGTCAGCAAGGAAGATATCGGTTTGTTGGTTGTTGTCAAAGGATTCGTGAACCAATATCGATAACTCCATCAGGTTAGATTCAACTCTTCGACCTGGGAAGAATCCATGCTGAGTCGGTGTTGAATGCGGGAAAACGTTGTACTTCAAATGTTCCACAATCACAATCTCAAACACTTTGGTACAGTTAGGGGCGAGGCATACACCACGGTAATTAGTG
>CM055404.1:155655683-155675254 GCA_029228625.1 Pseudolycoriella hygida | reverse complement strand
CGATTCCAAGATTTGTTGTTGTGTTACCTGTCAGTATTTGTTTTTGTTTTACCGATTCATAATTTACTTGCTTGAATGCAAACATTTTGAGACTGGACGATACACATGAGAATCAAACACAATTCGATACCTTAAGTACTTCCAGATACATTAGTAGCCGGTACTACTCCATGTTTCAACTTGAGATGCTTCCGCATTGCAGACGTTGATCCACCCTTACACTGAGTATGTGTGCCGCATCTTGAACACGTCACACATTTCGGATCCTTCGTTTTCTTAAGATAATTCCAGACAGAACTGTAAACAATCTCTTCTGCTAACGTTTCGTCGTGATCAAGTAATCAAGTAAAATCAACCCACACAGCTAGCCATTACGATGAGAAGTTCAAGAAAAGCGATACTTTGAATCGATCTGTAATTTTTATGCAAGGAACCGGTTCCGAGCTAGAAAGAACCGTGTTTCGGTTCCCAAGGAACCGGTTCCGGAACCGGTTCCGGAACCGGTTCTGCATTCCCTAGAGGGGAGTTCGGCAAGGCGATAACATGTCTCTAGAAACCGTATTCAAAGCACTTGATTGGAGCGAAAGGGGAATAAGCGTGAATCGTGTATTTCTCAGCAACCTTCGATTCGACAATGATATTATATTGCTGGAAACGAAAATGGAAGAATTGAAATCGATGATACTAGAGCTCAATGATGAAGCACAGAAAATTGGCCTAAAGATATTGACGCCGCATGAAACCAAAAATTAAAACTAAATATTTGACTTGCCACGGCGAAAAAGCAAACAAAACCACACAAGCCGAAGATGACACAAAGTGTTCCGAAGGTGACAAAGTGTTCGGAAGGTAGCCGAATGTGACACGAAGTGTTTCGAAGGTAGCCGAAGGTGACACGAATAGTTCCGAAGGTGGAACGAAGTTTTTCGAAAGTATTCGAAGATAATACGAAGTGTTCCGAAGGTACCTGAAGGTGACACGAAGTGTTCCGAACGTAGCCGAAGATGACACGAAGTGTTCCGAAAGTAATCGATTGTTACAGGAAGTATTCCGAAGGTAACCGAAGGTGACGCGAAGTCTTCCAAAGGTGAAACGAAGTGCTACGAAGGTATCCGAAGATAATGCGATGTGTTCAGAAGGTAGCCGAAGGTGACACGAATTGTTTCGAAGGTATCCGAATATAATACGAAGTGTTCCGAAGGTAGCCGAAGGTTATATGAAGGTAGTTAGAGGTATCCGAAGATAATATGGTTCAGTGATGAAGTGACTTCCAGAATTATGTCAGATCGAAAGTTGGTTTCAAATAGAATTTAATTTCATCCTGCTCATTTCTACAATTGGCCATATCTCGCCAGAATTTTATTCTCTACAACTTTGTCTTTGGGAACAACTTTCTAAATAAAATGGTTCAAGAGATACAGGATCATCTTCTATTCTATCATGAAAGCTCACAAAGCCTTACAAATGTTAAAAAAATATTATATTATTAAATAATTATTTCGTATTTCGTATTTGTGACGCAATTTTTTAAAAACATAACGTAACTTTGCTTAAATTTTTTTGCGTATCGAAGCTAAATGCGTCACCCTCCTCTGATTTCAGAATTTTTGAAAGCAGAAAGAAAGACTTGCGTCACACCTCCTCTTTAAGAGGTTTTTTGGCGGATACCTCTATATGATTCGTACGAAAGTATGGCCGAAAGGTGATATTTAGTACGAAAGTATATCCGAAAGGTGATATTGCTCTTATGGGAAATGCTCCAATGATAAGAACAGAATATTTTTGAAGGGGGCTACGCATCATTACACTACTTAACAAATGGATTCGCTGTGTCTCTAGGTTTCCCTTGTGGATTTCTCATTCATTCGAATTTAGGTTTGACTTTAGTTCCTCGTAACTCGTCAAGCGGGTAGGACGTACGATGCTCATGCCGAAAATTTGTTCTGGACAAACTGACAAACAGACAAACTTTTGACTTTTATATTTATAAATATTCGATAATACTTTCAGCAAGATTTCTGCAGCATTTCACTCTATTGGGAGTATTGAGAAGGGCCTTGAGATAACGTAATAAATTCTTAACGAATTATTTGTCAAATTTCATTCTACATAGTCCGTTGTATAAAAAATGTGAAAAAAAATTGGTGATTATTAATTGAAAATTAAAAAAGAAAAAAGAAAAATAAAGTAAATATTCATCACACAGACAGAGTAGACTTCGTCAAGAGTGTTGCTCTTCGGTATGCTGGCTCTGGATGGCTAACGAGATTCTTTTGTAAAGGTAATGTTTCGCTTTCGGTTCTCCGGAAAGTCTGATGAGTTTAGAGCCAATAATAAATGATATCGTAATATTTTGTTCAATTTTCATTTCTTTATTTTATACAACTTGCAGTTTTATATTTTCACTTGCATTACTTTTATAATAATTTTTACAACAACTAAAATCTAGTATTTACTTATTTCAATTATTGATTACAATTAAATGTTTAAATTGTGTGAGTAGGTAATGATGGATTTTATGGATTTTGATTCTATGTACTTTGAACAGCAAAAATCTTACGGGTAAAATAGTTATGACCTTAACATTCTTACGAAATTTAAATTGTTTTAATTCCATATCCATAGTTCCCATAAGTATTTAAATGAAGTAATGTTTAATACAAGCTCATGTCCATTTTTAGTTAGCTTTCGATTTTGCCTCAAGTTTTCGCAGGCTTTAAGTAATGTTCGATAGACATAAACAAAATCGTAACATGGACCCAATATTCAACGAGAAAATAGAATCTGAATTATGTTCTTTTTTGTCGAAGGGAAACTCTCAAGGCAATATGACTGAACCGCGTCTAACTGACCCTGCAGAATCAAACTCGTGCTTGAAAGTCTACAAAATAAGAGATCAAATGGGCCTTATGATGTTCCAAGTCTTGCTCACAAAAAGCTTCCTTGCTGGGCACATAATTTCTTGGCACCTATGACAAAGCAGGTTCTATTAAAGAAATATTATGCCGAAGCAGCGGCGCCAAGTATAGGGGGGCAGGGGGGGCAAGTGCCGCCCCCCCCCCATGAAATGATACATGGGTGTTGCCCCCCATGACGAGAGGAATAAACATAACAAATTAAACGGAAGGTAAATTCAATCACTTTCTAAACAGAAATGGTACATTCAAGACATATTCCATCCTACAGGATTAGCAATCCATTTTACATTTGACGTTTTTTCAAGGACCGACAAATTTTTTTTTGAATATTTTGGAATACCTAGCTCAATTTTGTATCGATGAAGTGTTATTCCAAACTTCTAGCCCATACATTTTTGAAGTCACTTCTTGATGTATATGTTACGTGGGTGAACCGAGGTTCAGCACCTAGGCCGCCTTTGGGTCTGTTGTGCTTAACCTATACTTGCAAACCACTACAAGCAGCGTATATCTATGGAGTTTTCAACGAAACGGGCCTGAATTTTTCATGATAATGTGTCAGAATTGCACCCTAATAGCCAGAACAGACTCGCTTTTCGAAAGTTTCCAACAATTTAAAAAAAAATCGTTTCACAAATTGAGAGATTCAAATTTTAGGGTGTCTTAGGACTTTAGAATATTTCTTGTAAAATCTATAATTGCTGTGGGTTCCATTAAATAACAAAACTAGAAAAATTTTCGCTCGCTTCGTTCGCGTGCACACTTCTGTCAGATAAACGGCAAATACCGCAGCTTCATTCGGAATCTATTACTTCAAAAATTTCCTTAAAACTTTCGCTATAAAAGCAAACATTAGCTGCCGTTTCATTGCTTACTTTGGCATATTTGCCAAATACACATCATCAAATTAAAAAATTTTGCTTGCCCCCCATGGACGGTAAACAAGTCGGCGCCGCTGTACCCAAGCGCGGAAAGCCAGTAACTGGGACCTATCAGTCTTCTAAATAACGCAAAAAATTCTTGGGATGGTTCTGCATGATTAGATACTGAGATGCTGTTTCGATTTCAACGACAGTAACCGCAAAGTTGCTTTATTTTTAGGTTCATATGAAATTTCCAAATTATCTAATACAGATACTTCATCATATAACCACAAAAAGATTTGGGGTAAAGCTTGACTGTCATCTATCATACCTTGTCCTAGTGAATGGTGGAGTCCCACCAGGCTGTATAGAGTATACTTGGAAAAAGAATGATACTCAAGGCGCATTCCGAGCTTTACAGACTTTTCTATTTCATTGTTCTAACTAAAACCACGAAATATGTCAGAGACTTGGGGTAAAGCTTGACTGTCATCTGTCATACCCTGTCCTAGTGAATGGTGGACTCCCACCAGGCTGATAATGTATACTTGGAGAAAGAATGATACTCAACGCGCATCCCAAGCTTCATATACGTAAGCGTTTTGGGGCCAGCACTAACCTACGCGGAACCGTGTGGAATGATATACCAGTGCATTTTATTAGAAAAATGAAAGTCTTCGAAAATAAGTGCCTTCATGTGACAATTGACTTTAAAAGGACTTGTGACAACTATAGGCTTCACTGTCATCTGTCATACCTTGTCCTAGTGAATGGTAGAGTCCCACCAGACTGTATGGAGTATACTTGGAGAAAGAATGATACTCAAGGCGCATTCCGAGCTTTACAGACTTTTTCTATTTCGTTGTTCTCACTAAAACCACAAAATATGTTAGAGACTTAGGGTAAAGAGTGACTGTCATCTGTCATACCCTGTCCTAGTGAATGGTGGAGTCCCACCAGGCTGATAGTGTATACTTGGAGAAAGATTGATACTCAAGGCGCATCCCGCGCTTCACATACGTAAGCGTTATAGGGCCAGCACTAACCTACGCGGGACGGTGTGGAATGATATGCCAGTGTATTTTATTAGAAAAATGAAAGTCTTCGAAAATAAGTGCCTTCATCTGACAATTGACTTTAAAAGGACTTTTGACAACTACAGGTACATATCTACTCAATATATAATAATATTCCGCCGTTACAACCCGTCTAGGCTAGATCATTTTATTTACTAGTTCCGCAATTTTTTGTGACCTTTTGCTCACATGGATTCTCTTAGAGATCCTTTCGTTACCGACGTTTTTACTGTGTCAGTGGTAAATTGCACACAAACCTAGTGCCAGTTATGATGTACTAGGGCGGAAACTAGTAGGGCTTAGAATGCCGGTTTGGCCCATCAATGTATTTTACCGGCAGGCATTTTTTGGACCACATGCTTAACGTGAATTGTGAACCACGCCTAAGGGAGCATCCATAAATGACGTCTGCATTTTTTCGGCTTTTTTAGACACCCCCTACCCCCTGTCTGCTTTCCATACCATTGAAGTTTTTACATTGAAAAATATTATAAAAATTTCTTTTTTTTATTTTAATTAATTAATTAATTTTAAAAATTTAAAGTAAAAAAAAAAGGAAATTAACACTTAAATAAACAAATAACTTAAATTAAAATCACCAACTAATTAATGTTTCTTCATAGTGCTATGCACACTGAAACTTTATATTATAAGCTGTTTAAATAGAAAAGAAATAGAATAAAAAAAAAAATCTGTGATAAGACTGATAGTTACGTATGGGTCGAAGTTGTAGTGCATGAATCAGAAAGACGAACTCTGCTGCTCTGGTTTAGAAGGAAGGTACTGCGGACTCTCATCCGCCTTCCCCCCCCCCCCTTAACCCCTAGCGATGTAAATCTGATGCGTAGGCTTAATCAGATATAGGGAAAAAAGGTTCAAGTCTTAAATGCATATGTATTGCATATGCGAACTGTGTGTTACACAAGCGGTATACGAAAAATAAAGTCGCAGTTCTTGACAAACCATATAAACATAATTTTAATTTTACGGAATTCATTATGCATGAAATATTAAGTACAGCGGTGCACAATAAGAATGTCCCGCTTATTGGTATTTTCTGGTTTTTTATATCCACGTTATCTGAACCATTTTACTATCCACATTGGTTGCGTACCATGTAGTATGACAACTTTTTCGTTTTGACTTATTTTTCAAGGAGTTCAAAAATACGGTAGGTCGCTTCGGTTAAGATTCACGGATGTAACAACACTATTATTGTTAACTTTTTAACTGAAACCACACCGCCGTACCTTAACATCCTGAATAACAAAACGGAAAAATAATATAACGACGAAAATTTAACTTTTGTTTCGTTGTGTGAAGATTGTTTTGTTTTTTAAATTTTTGCGTGTGAAAACTGAAAATGTTGAAAAATTATTACGCTGGTGGGTCTGGCATTTGTGACGCAATTTTTTGAACACAACGTAATTATGTTTTAGAAAAAAATAATGCCTCAAAAAAGTATCACCTCAAACGATATCACTAATTTTGGAAGTGGACATTAGGCACTGCGTCACACTTTACCTTTTAAGAGGTTTTTGTTGTGATATCAGTAGTTTTAGAAGTAGGGACGAAATTTGGCGATACGGACCTTCACACATCTGCCATAGCTAGCGACTGCGACCCCAACAACCAAAAAAAAAATTCAGGATTCAGACTAAAAATTCCTTTCACCAATCTTTATAACTTTCCCGAAAAAACCAATCGTGTAACTATTCTAATTGAGAAGATAGCAAAAAATCCAAGATGGCGTCACTTTGACAGCTGGCAGCCATATTCTTAGGATACCAAAAAAGCCTCCTTGACAATATCTATAACTTTCGAGAACAAGCCGATCCCAAAAAATTCGCCTGACGAAACTCTATTACTTTGTAGAAGAAACCAACTCTCTAAGCATTCTCATTCCGCAGCTAAAATTCGAAAATTTAGAGAAGCATAATTCAAAAAATTCTCGCGACCAAACTTTATAACTTTCCCTAAGAAACCAACTCACTAGCTATTGTCACTCCGGAGCTAAAATTCGAAAACTCCGGGCATTACCTGAGACACTCTCAAAATCGACCACTTTTCCACATCCCACGGCCACGCCACTGAATGGTGGCGACGACGGGTCTTAAAGGGATGTTTGTGTTCTTTTTTTTTTGAGCTTTCCGAGGCCATATACCGCTGGGACTACGCTATTGTGTGTTTACATGTACCTTTTCATCGTACGGGCAACAGATTGAAGTTTAGGTTGTATATTCATCTTTATTCAGCTATAATAATATGAATACCGCCTCGGCTACTTTAGTTTTATATTGAACCGTATTCAGCAGTTAATATTAACGGATGGCGCTACTGAATTTTTGACTTCCCCCGGCCGGGAGTACCCCTCTGAAAGTATTTTTTTTCGGATTCTACGCAAAATTCTAGTAGAAATCGACATATTGGTTAACAATATTGGCCCACTGCAGCCTGAGTTATGAATTTCCGAAAATTGGAAATTTTCATATAAACATATGCAGGGGACCCGTACGTATCAGACTAGTTCGAAAAATTCAAATATCTTGAGAACGATAAGACATACAAGATCAGTGTCAAAGGCAAAGTTGTTGGTTTCGGTGTGGTGCATGTCACAATGCCTGCCAATATGGCCGCTCATGTTAGGGTGGATCGATCTAGACAATATGTTTTCGAAAAATTCAAACATCTTGAGAACGAAAAGATATAGAAATAGAAGATCGGTGTCAAAGGCAAAGTTGTTGGTTTGGGTGTGGCGCATGTCGTAATGCCTGCCAATATGGCCGCTTATGTTAAAGTGGATCGCTCTAGGCAATTTATTTTGGAAAAATTCAAATATTTTGAAAACCATTAGAGATAGAAGATCAGTGTCAAAGGAAAGATTGTTTGGTTTCGGTGATACGCATGTCATGATGCCTCCCAATATGGCCGCTAATGTTAGTGTGGATCGATCTAGACAATATATTTTCAAAAAATTCAAACATTTTGATAACTATAAGTGTGATAGAAGATCGGTGTCAGTGGCAAACTTGTTTGCCTATGGAAGTATGGGTCAGAGGCCTTTTCTAAGTGCTCTAGGTCGGTTCTTATATCGGCGGAAGTACAAATAACATTTTTTGGAAAAATGTCTCAAAAAAAAAAAAATAAAAAGCCATTCGTTAACCGACCATTCCGAACAGAAATCTAAAAAATTAAATTCTAAAATTTCTCGATCATCATAAGTAGTCGAGGGCAAAATAGTTTGTAAATTTGAAGAAAATAAGTGAACGAAAATTTGATTAAGCTTCAAGAATAATTTAGTTGTGAGTATAAAAGAAATTGTTTATAAAATATGCAATTCTGAGAAATTTAAAATTTGTTATCTATAGATTGCTATTAGATTGACCACTAGCTGATGAGACCACTCCTGTAAACAAGACATCCGATAGAGTCAAAGTAGATTTAATTAATTTAAAATAGTTTGAAGCTGCTTAATCTCGACGCATCCTCTCAGTCTCAAGCTTTAAAGTATATCGTTTACGACACGCTCAACTAGTTCGAAATCCGAAGGAATTACCAAAGTATGAATTGATTTGTTATGAAGTAACTTGTAAATAACAGCTAATAACATTGTTTTAGGTAATTTAAAGCGGTTTGTAAAATAAAACATGAAAGATCAAATCCTGTGTTTTCGAACGAATGAAATTTTCAGGGTAGCTTCAGCTCTATATTTCAAAAGACACGTGTTTCAGAATTTTTTGAAAAAGTGCCCTGCTACCTGGGATTCAGGCACTTCTAGAATTTTCAAGGATAACTCAGAACTCTAAAAGTATGAGAGATATGAAATTACTTCCAAAGGCAAAGTTGGAGATAATCGAATCTTAGCGAACACGTATTCCAGTGTTTTGTGAAAATGTATCCTGTTCCTAGGATTCAGTCACTTCTAGAATTTTCAGGGATGTCTCAGATCTCTGGAAGTATGACAGATAGGAAGAAATATTAGAAATACGTTTATCAAGGTTCACCGAAAAAGTGCTTCCTTTCTGGGATTCAGTTACTTCTAGAAGTTTTGAGGACCCAGTTCTTACAAAAGTACTGTTATCCGACAAAAAACTTTGACTTCGCAAAGCAAGTGTGACGCAAGTCTTGTTACCAGTTTACAAAAGGTCTGATATTATCAACTTACAAAAGGAGTGATATCCGACAAAAGCTTTGAACCCAGCAAAGCAAGTATGACGCAAGTCTTATTGTAAACTTACAAAAGTAGTGATATCAGTGGAGGTGACACTAAAGTGGTTCGATTATCTCCAACTTTGCCTTTGGAAGTCACTTCATATCTCTCATACTTTTAGAGTTCTGCGTCATCCTCAAAAATTCTAGAAGTGCCTGAATCCCAGGGAGCAGTGCACTTTTTCAAAAAATCCTGAAACAAGTGACGACTACAATTTCATCCGAATTTCTATTTGCTTGCGATGTTGAGATATTTCAACTTTATTCATTTCAATGCAAATTTCGATTTGCCGCCCGTACGATGTTGAGATATCTCAACCTCATTCACTTCAACGCGAATTTCTATTTGCTTCCCGAACGATGTTGAGATATCTCAACTTTATTCATCTCAACGCAAATTTCTATTTGCTTCTCGAACGATGTTGAGATATCTCAACTTTATTCATCTCAACGCAAATTTCTATTTGCTTCCCGTACGATGTTGAGATATCTCAACTTTATTCACTTCAACGATAATTTCTATTTGCTTCCTGTACGATGTTGAGATATCTCTACTTTATTCACTTCAACGCAAATTTCTATTCACTGCGCGTGCGATGTTGAGATAACTCAACTTGTTTCATTTCAACGCAAATTTCTATTTGCTGCCTGTACGATGTTGCGATATCTCAACTTTTTTCATCTTTTAACATACGTTTCGTCAGTGCTTGTCGTTGAGATCTCAAAAATTTTCCAGCAATATCAAGAATTTTCCTAAGACATCTCAACATCCGGAAAAGAAAACTAAAGTCAAAATTATAAGATGAACAAAATCAAAAAGTTTCACTTTGGAAAACCAATTTTAAGGAACAATATATCTTAAAAAAAAAGAAATCAAGAAAATACATCATGTAATACTCAGTTTCAATTTACATAAGGTTTATGCTAAGTAGGTCATTGGACAAAATATCTTGGAAGGTCGAATCTATGAAAATCAAAAAGAAGACAAAAATATAATAAGCAGAAGAGAAGAAAACGCAGTGATTCATGAATTTTAAACCAACCTCTAATCGGCAAGGAAGGATCGTTATGAGTAATTGCTAGGTGGGCTGAGACACGAACAATATCTGATCATTCTTTAAAACATCAATGCAATAAATGTGACTTTAACAAACAACAAAATTGTGATAGTGTATTAGATTCACGGATCAATTTGGACAGTTTATTAAATAGGACAGGTCCTGAGTAGGACCCCTACTTCCAATAAGCGTTCTGTACAATGGAATACGTAACAAAGTTTTAGATGTTGTCGGATACCAGTGAATCGGCTTTTTGAAAACAAGATTGCGATGGCAGAGATTATGAAGGCACGAATAAACAAACTTACACACGGAGTACTGGTACAAATCCTTAACCCTCAAAATAGTTGGACAATATTTACTGAACAACAACTTTGAACCTAGTAGGGAGCTTATGAGTCACTTTTAAGGAGATTCTCTGTAGCCCTTCAATATTCTTGATAAAAGGTTTTATTAGCACTTCCCCATGTACCAACACAGTAGGATAACCGTGAATGAATAAGCGAAAAATAAAGCATCCTCAAAATCTTCACTGGCAAAAACGATTTCAATCTTCTAATAATATTTAACGTTTAATTGTTTTTTTCAACGACCGAGTGCTGCTACGTTAAAGCATAGTACAAGTGAGGTCATAAAAACAGCCCGTAACACAAATACGATCAGACAATCACGCCTTCGTCTCATTTTCGCAAATTTCACCCTTATGTTAACCGGCTGTTTATGAGGTGTAATGTACTATTACTGAATGGTGTGGAATTTTTTTATATTTTAGGTAAATTAGTTTCATTGATAACGAATAAATAATGTTAAACTTACACTATGTCCACTGTAGATGTCGAACTGGTCATTAAATCTTCCTCAAAATTTTGCTCAACTCGCACATTATTAACCTAGGTATTAACTAATATATTTAAGAGAATTAGGAAGATATTGTCTTTACTATAAGTTAGTTGGGTGTGCATCTATTCCAGGTAATGTATCGTTTACACTTATCTTAACCTAAATCTTAAACATTTAACTTTTTATATCACTTTTTCGTTCACTTTAATTTAATAACAATTTTAACGTGTACGCACTCGGTACGTTGATTATACGTTGCAGGTTCATTACTATGTAGATGAAATTTAACATGCTAGGCAGTAATGACCCGACCTATGTAATGAGTCATTATGGTTCAGTTCACCCAGAATGAAGTCTTCTAGGGTATCGCCCTTATTTTTATAAAGAAAAAAAACATCCACATCAGCGACTTATATGCTAACCATTTTCCCATGGATTCATGTAATGCACAACGATTAGAAATGAAACACTTGGTTGAGTTGTTTGAGTTGCAAATATGCCAAAGGCACTTTCCCTCGACACTGTTAATTGAATAATAAAATGCTTTTTCATCAATCAACATACCAACCAAGCTAGAGCCAGAGTGATTGTCGAGAGATGAAAGTTGGGTCCATGGGGAGAGGAAACGATGAAAATACTAGCCGAAAGTCGATATCGATTGAAAGTCTGTTTACTGCATTTTTATAAGAGTTTCTGTATAAAAATTAATAGAGGTATTTGATGGAATGTAAAAACATATGAAGGGACCCGTACGAATCAGAATAGATTCGGCAAACAGACTCGAATCTAAGTAAATATTGCCTTAACTCTTAAGCATGTGCAATAACGTCCTCATTAAATTGGATTGGAAATTGCCGAAAGGGACAATATTGAAAAACCCGTCAAGTAACTCGAGCAAATCTTTTCCGATTTTCAAAAATTTGTTTTTGTTTGAAAGGCCTGGGTATATCCGACAATTTATGGAAGAAACTTTTTTGATCTTGAGTCTTAGGACTTAGCTAGAGCACTAAAAATGAGTCTCTGCTAGGGCCAAACGTGTTTTTTGTACATAACTCGAGTAAATCTTTTCAGATTTACAAAAAAAATTTTTAATCAAAATATAAAGCAATTCCCTACAATTTATGGAAGAAAATTTTTTGAATCTGAGCGCCTGGACTCAGCCAGAGCTCTAAAAGTGAGTCTCTACAAGGGCCCTACGTGTTTTTTGTGCATAACTCGAGTAAATGTTTTCCGATTTTCAAAAAAAAAAAACTTTCAATCGAAAGGTCTGGCTCATGGGTCTGGCATTTGTGACGCGATTTTTTGAACACAACGTAATTTTGTTCTAAAAAAGTAGATCAATTTTTTTAAATAATAAAACTTTGAATATAAGCTAAAATTCTATTCATACTTTTTGCGTATTATCAGCAATAGCGTCACCTCAAACGATTTCATTAGTTTTGGAAGCAGTCTTATGGATTGCGTCACTCTTTACCTTTTAATATGTTTTTGTTTGCGACATCAGTCGTTTTACAAGTTTGCAGCTCTTTCAAATTCAAATTTAAATTTTCCGTTTGAAAAAAAAAGAATTCCCGAAAAAATGTTTTATTCAAAAAAAAAATTTATTTGAAAAAATTGTCTTAAAAGAATTTGATCTCATTGCGCCAAAAAAATTTATACCACCTTCGGACCACTTCGTGTCACTTCCGGCCGCCTTCGGAACACTTCGTGTCACCAATTCTCCCGATCAAATTCTACAACTCTGCCGAATAAACCAACTGTGCAGGTATTCTCATTCATAAGATAGCAAAAAATCCAAGATGGCGTCCTGGCAGCCATTTTTTTAGTATCTCATAAAATTCTCCTCAACAATCTCTACAACTTTGCCGAAGAAACTGACTATCTAGGTATTCTATTTCAGAAGATAGCAAAAAATCCAAGATGGCGCCGCCTCGACATGTGGCAGCCATTTTCTTAAGATTCAAAAAAATTTATCTCACTGATCTCTCTAACTTTGCCGAAGAAACCAACTGTCTAGGTACTCTAATTGGACCCGTACGAAGTACAAAGGTCCTATACGTTTACTACAAATTCAGGGCTCCCACGCATCCAATATTTAAAAAATTGTCCGTCTCCACTTTTTTGTTGAAACGGCTGCACCGATCACCCTGAACTATTTTTTCGCTCAAAGGTACATATGTTCAAGTTCAAAGATGAGCAAACTCGATAGGGTAGTTTCGGAAATGTGGTCGAAAAGCTGTCCAAAAACATGGTTTTTTGGGGGTAGGTGAGACTTTTTCTCAGATATCTCTAGAATTAGGGCACTTAGAAAGCTACTTTCTGGGACAAAGCTGTAGAGAACTAAATTTTAGCGAACACGTGTTTCAGGATTTTCTCAAGAAACGTCCCAATCTCGAGATTCAGCCTCTTCTAGAATTTGTAGGGATGATTCATATATCAAGAACTATTCCAGATAGAAAGTTGCTTTCAAAGGCAAAGTTGTGGAGAATCAAATTTTAGCGAACATGTGTTTCAGGGTTTTCCCCAGAAACGTCCCAATCCCGAGATTTAGCCACTTCTAGAATTGGTAAGCATGATTCATATATGAAGAACTATGATAGATAGAAAGTTGCTTTCGAAGGCAAAGTTGTGGATAATCAAATTTTAGCGAATACGTGTTTCAGGGTTTTCCCCAGAAACGTCCCAATCCCGAGGTTTAGCCACTTCTAGAATTGGGAGAGATGAGTCATACCTCTATGACAGTTAGAAAGTTGCTTCCGATAGCAAAGTTGTAGAGAATTAAATTTTAGCGAACACGTGTTTCAGGGATTTCCCGAAAAATGTCCCAATCGCGGGATTCAACCACTTCTAGAATTTAGAGGGACTCACATCTCTCGAACTATGGTGTCAGAGTTCAGAAAATGTACTTCGAGAGGGCTTTCGACATTACCTTGGGTAATTTCTGAGAGTCCATTAAATTCTGACAGTTCGAAAAGGACTTGACTATGCATTCTGATGCGCATTATATTTATGATAATAGTAAGAGTTTGGTACATCGAGGCTTTTCGCACGTGAAGGCTTTACGTACGGGTATTTGCATATGTTTTCAAAGATAGCAACAAATCCAAGATGGCGTCACTTTGGCAGATTTCTGAACTTAGAAAAAATTCTCTTGATCATATTCTATAACTTTGTAGAAGATACCATCTCTCCAAGTATTATCATTCCGAAGCTAAAATTCAAAAACCCAAATGAGCATAATTTATTGCTTACAAAAATTCAAGATGGCGTCACTTTGGCAGGTGCTAGACACTTTCTGAAGATCCGATAAAATTCCCCTGACGAAACTCTATAACTTTGCAGAAAACACCAACTCTCTAAGTATTGTCATTGGGAAAATTCAAGATGGCGCCGGTTTGACTACTGGCAGCAATTTTTTTAATATCCCAAAAAAATTCTCCTGTTCAAACTCTATAACTTTTCCGAAGAAAACAACTCTCTAGCTATTGTCACTCTGGAGCTAACATTTTCCGAAGTATTACCTGAAATACCGTCAAAATTGACCACTTTTCCACATACCACGGCTTTTCCAGAATTTTTCCCGAAAAGCGGCATCTGAAATTGTTCATTTTGGGCCGAGACTGAAGTTCCCTGAAAATTTGAGGTAGATCGGCTGACTAGTTCTCGAGATCGTGATCCGTAAATAGATGATTAGCATACAAAAACTTCTTTAAAGGTAAAATGTGGCGCAGTCCGTAAGTCCGATTCCAAAATTAATGATATCGCTTGAGGTGACGCTATCGCTGATAATACGCAATAATTTGTTTGAATTAAATCTTTTGTGTTAAAAAAAATTGCTTCACAAATGCCGGACCCACCAGCGGAATAATTTTTCAACACTTTCAGTTTTTACACGCAAAATTTTATATTTACCCCAAACAATCTACGCAATAAGAAATAAAAGTCAAAATTATCCCAACCAATCTCTACAACTCTGCCGAATAAGATAGCAAAAACTACTCCTGATGAAACTCTATAACTTTTCCGAAGAAACCAACTCTCTAGCTATTGTCACTCCTGTGCTAAAATTCGAAAACTCCAAAAATCGTCAAAATTGACCACTTTTCCACATGCCACGGCTTTTCCAGAATTTCTCGGAAAAGCCTATGAAATTTTTCATTTGGAGCCAAGACTGACGTTCCCTGAAAATTTCAGGAAGATCGGTTCTCGAGATCGTGATCCGTGAATAGATTATTATTATTAATATTATGATTATGATTATGATTATAATCACATACAGAGTAAGTCGAAGGATTTTTATAGTTTGGGAAAACTTGTTTTGATGCAATTCGTATGGAAATTCGTGAACATTGAGATGACATATCTCAGCCAACCTGAGCGTCATTACAATGACAAAGTAATCTAATTAACTCAAAAATTCTTCATTCTGTTACTATGACTAGACCGCTATAATCAAGAAAAATGGCTACTTCAGCCAAATAACTACTATATCTCAGCCAATTTCCAACCGATTTTGATGAGTCTGGGCTCGTTTGAAAGATGCTGCGACGTACTTTTTTTTTAAAAAAATTATTACTTAAGTGGGTAGGGGGGGGAGGGGGAATTTCAAAAGTTCACCTATATATAGCTCCTGGTCTCCCAAAGGTTTTGTATGGGTTTTTTGGGTTTGTGGACTTCTTTTTTGGGGTAGGGAACTGCGTCACGCTCTCTGCTACCGCTGCGGGCATGATTATCACATACAGAGTAAGTTGAAGGATTTTTAAACTTTGGAAAAACGTGTTTTGGTGCCTTTTGTATGGAAATTCGTGAACTTTGAAATGCCATATCTCAGTCAATTTCCAACCGATTTTGATGAGTCTGGGCTTGTTTGAAAACGTCTGCGACGTCCTTTTTCTAAATAAATTTAGGGGGTAGAGGGGAGAGGAAAATTTAATAATTTCGCCTATACATAGTTCCTGGTCCTTCAAAGGTTTTGTATGGGTTTTTGGGTTTGTAGACTTCTTTTTTGGGGTGGGGGGACTGCGCAGGGCCCTCCGCTACCGCTGCGGGCATGATCACATCAACAAATGAAACAACAAAATGAAAGCAACACATGGGTCAAGCGCCTATTTCACATATTGGACACAAAACAGCTGAGGACGCCCCGAGTTTCAACTGTTCTGTCGGTGACAAAACATTAAATTTGTATGGAAGAAATTCGTGTTTTGTGTTTGTGTTTTGTATAAAGCGAACCAAGTGAGTTATTTTAAAGTAACATTCAATCAACTTCCATCGTCATTCATTTGGTCTGCTTAATTAAATACAGAAAATGATTAATTCGCAAAAAACGATGTTTCCCTATACAAATTTAATGTTTTGTCTCCGACGAAACAGTTGAAACTTATGTAGTATCGCCTGATCAGACGTGAGGCAAGACTTGATCTATTGTTCTACGATAGTTCATTCAACATTTAGCCTACTCTAAGAACTCAAATACTGTATTTCAGTAGTTTTTATTTTTTTTTTTTTTTTTTTCAAAATGTTTAATGTTTAATTGTTTGTTTCAACGACCGAGTGCTACTACATTAAAGCATAGTACAGGTGAGGTCATCTAAACAGCCTGTAACACAAGGGCGATTGCACAATTTCGCCTTCGGCTCGATTTTGCAAACTTTGCCTTTATGCTACCGGCTGTTTACATTACCTCACCTGTAATATACTATTACCTATAGTAAGAACATTTTCGACTTGAGTTATTTTAAGTTTTAATGTCAAAATAAATATTTAAAAATAAATAAAATTATATTTTGTACCACTTTCAGAAAGGTTTTCTTTTTTAACTGAATTTTGCTATTCAGCTATTCACAATGTTCAAACGTTTCTTCAGAACATTGAGAAAATTTTTCAAATTAAGATTTGTCAATTAGACAGTTGCTCTTTTTATTTAAAACCAATACAGATCTTTGGATGATTCCTGGACTTGAGCCTCTAAGCCTGAAAATAAAAGAAAATCGGTTTAACTTTAGAATGTAAAAAATAAATTCAAAAATTATAGCTATTAACTGCATTGACTAGGTAAATCGGTTGTAAATTAATTTCATTTTATTTTTCCGTATGAAACATCACAAATGAACAATTTTTGAACAAAAGAATGCGTTCAACATTCAATTCAATTCAGATAGTTAATATGAAAATTAATTTTGACTTAGATGGATTTGAATCAAGTAAAATACTAAAAAAAATTTCCTTGTTGTCAAAATGAACGTTAAATATTTTTTTGTAAATCAGATCAACATTTTTGAAGAAATTTGCTCTTCAAAAATTGAAAAATGTGAACGCTAATAAATACACGGAAAGAAAAAATTTATCTGTCAGGGATATAACCGACCTCTAATATAACCAGACAAAAGATTTAGACTACGAGAGACAAAATATATCCACCGTGGGTGGATATAATTATCACTAACAAAGACAATTTTTGCTTCTCGTAGTGTAAATGCTGTGTCTGTAATGAATAAAAATTATAGTAAAGTTCACTTATATCACTTACGGATATGTTTTTTCTTTGCGTAATATCAGTAATATGAATCCGACTTATAAAAAAATCTTTATACCCACATTTTAATAGCTAATTAATAGCAAGAGCATGAAAATATTTCGGAAGTTTTCATTTTATTTCGATAAAGTGAGTAATTTAAATTCTACGACACATCTTGAAAATGTATATTTTTTTCCTAAATTCAATTTCAGCTTTATGCATTCAAATAATTCGCGCGAATATTCACTTACAGCATGACCATTGGTACCAACCAAATTCGATAAATTCCATACATTTCTCCAGACAATAATCTGACAAAGTACGATCATGTGCGATTACTCTGTTACAGCAAATCCATAAACCACAATTCTTCTTTTATAAAATTAAATCAAATAGCCAAAATAGTTTTTTGAACTCAAATTACGGATAAATAAGCCATTTCTCATTTCAAATTTGGCGCCATGCTAACATTCCCGTCTGGTCAAAAAAAGTCTATGGTTCTACTGTCAAAGTTGTGGAATTGACAAGATCCACAATAAACTAAAATCTTGTAATTGTGTAACAAAATAAAAACGTTTAATTGTATGATAGAAATAACATCTTGAAACCAAATCTGACATGAAAAATCTTGAACATGAACCAAGAACCTTCACCTTGCCGGGGTGGTGCTCTACCAATTGAGCTACCGTGGACGTTCTCACTTCAGATCTAATTTCGAACCGTTGTTTTTAACACTAACACATGTATTTGTAGCTAAAGCCGTGTACTTTATACCAGTAATATTACCAGATATTACTTGTTGCTAGCATTTGTGTCTTTTTCGTTCTACCGTATGGTAATTATGTGTCCATTATTTTTGTATATGTACTGAATGTCGACATCAATTCGATGCCATCTAAATGTAGAGTAATACCACAATCAACACATAATGCATTGATTACATAGGACAATGAGAATATCTCAAACGACTAAGTAAATTGAATGATTTTTTTCAGTTAAGGGTCACTGAAATGAATTTTAGAATCTAAATTTGAATGTGATTATGATAGAAATAACATCTTGAAACCAATGCTTGTGGGACCTGAAAATTGGATTTGTCTGAAGGAATGAAATTGTATAACAAAATAAAAACGTTTAATTGTATTTAATTTTTTTCAACCAAAAATGCAGATTTCAATAATTTTTTAAAAATTTTTCAACACTTTTTCATTAAAAAAAAAATGATTTAAAAAAAACAGTTACGCGTTGTTGCAATCATAATGCATTCCTTCTAATACGTAAACAAAAAAAAAAAAACTGAAATTGTTTCAATTTTTATTTTCCGAAATTACAAATAACCTTTCAGAACACACAATATTTCATTTCATACAACTAAAAAAAACATTCTCACTAACATTTAAACGCTTTCTCGATCGCAAAAAAAGAGATTTTTCAAAATGAAAATTTGAAACGTTAATGAATTTGCTTTTATTTTTCCGATTCAATATGGCAGAACAAAACTTTGGTGAGAGAAGCTCACACCTGATTCGATTTCGATTTCGACATTATGATAGCGTTCTTTTTTGACAAAATTAGATTCGAATTACATTCGGTTCTTATTAGAGGGGCGAAAATATTTTCGGATCCCATTCAACTGAGAGCTGAAATATTTTATTTTGGCATCGCATTTGGGAAGCGAAAGTAACAGTTTTAACTTTTCAATGCACTGCACATGCTGAAAAAATTATCATTGGACCCGTACGAAGTACAAGAGGTCCTATACGTTTACTACAAACAATTTTATTGTAACATCGGGTAGATCGAGGTGGCAGTGGGGGGGGGATGCATCTATTATCCACTCCGTCTCCACTTTTTTTTCCAAACGGCTCAACCGATCAGCCTAATCTTTTTTTTCCCTGAAAGGTACATGCCTCCCATGATTCAAGTTCGAAGATGAGCAAAATCGATCAAGTGGTTCCAGAGATATGGTCGAAAAAGTGGCCAAAAACATGGTTTTTCGAGGGTCGGTGAAACTTTTTCGCAAATATCTCAGCAAGTAAAGCACGGAAATTGCTCAATTTGGTGTCAAATGAAAGCATTTGATGCCAAAA
>CM055404.1:155638030-155648852 GCA_029228625.1 Pseudolycoriella hygida | reverse complement strand
GATAGAAGGGTATGGAGGGGGGTGGTCAATGACCACCGGGTTGCGGCTTAAAGACCCCACACCGGAAGGTATAAACGGTCTATAAAGTTTGATGATGATGATAAAAATAAAATTGCTAAAGTTTAAAAAACATTAGAAGAACATAAAATACGACAAATTATTATGCTTCCGCATTTCTCATTTCAAATTTGGCGCCATGCTAACATTCCCGTCTGGTCAAAAAAAGTCTATGGTTCTACTGTCAAAGTTGTGGAATTGACAATAAGCTAAAATCTTGTAATTGTGTAACAAAATAAAAACGTTTAACCGTAACTACAAATTTAAAATGCTAATTCAATTTGCAGTGCGAGGTACAGTGGGTATAAAAATAGTTTTGAAACATTTGCACATAGCACCACCGACGCGACGCGGCTGAAAAGATCACCGTGCGAGATGATCATTGTCCGACTCTCACGAAAGGCAAAACACCTAGATACACCTATAGACAAGAAAACCTTTTTTTGGAACCATACTGAACCATACTTGTCCTAATAAGACTCTTCATGATACCTAAGATAGGACCAACTTAATGAACTATTACATTTTCATCGATTTTCGTGACTTTTTGCACATTTCGTCGCTGAGCTACCCCTAAATCACCTCGGATTCAGTTTTGTTCATGGACACTTTTCTTTAAGGATAAAAGTAGGGTAATATTTCGCTTGGTGCCTGAAACTTTTCAACACTTATCTACACCCCAACCGCGCACCTTTTATGATTTTTTACATACAGTGGCTTGAAAAACTCGTAACGTAGTAGCACCTATATTGAACGGGCCCCAAACATTGAACAAATTTAAGTAATTCTAAAATAAATATTATCTAAAAACTATATATAAAACATAATATATAAAAACATATAACATATAATATATATAAAACACTATATATAAACATAAAACATATAAAAAAAACATAAACGATTCCTCGTGAGATACAAAAGAAAATAGGAAAATTATGATATTTCCTTGTTGAAGACCAGAAAAATTGAGAAAAATACAAACTAAAATAAGTTTTAAATAGGCGCAAAATGTTCAATAACCGGTGGTACTACGTTACTTTGAAACGAATATTAATTTGTAAAAATCTCATTATGTATTTTTCTTCACATTCCAGCAAGTCGAATTAACTAGATGTTGAATAAAATCCTACCACCTGTCTTAAAGCTGTATTTTTAAGGTTTATAAAGTCAAGCTGTAAAATCGGTTCTCCGTATAAGTCAATATTATCATAAAAATTGTCACATCCTATTAACAAAACAAATTAAATAAACAACCCTCATAATTTTATTATATTGTGGGTTGTTTTGTATGCCTCACATATTTTAGCAATTCGATAACCTCTTTACATCCTTACCAGAATATTAAAACACACCACTACATAACACAATTTATATAAACCACATCATATTTACCACAGCATCTCAATAAATAATAATAATCTCGTGCACAAACGATATTCTTGCACTCGATCCTACTGAAAAGGCGGGTCTTGATTCAAACTCAATATCTTCTACGTTTATATATAATACACTATTGGTTGAATGAAATAGAATAAGAGTTAAAGGCACACATATAATCTGCCTTTTATATACATTTTATGATTTTACCAACATATATATGCTTATAGTCGAGACGAAGTAAATTACTTAAGATGTTTGCCACTATGCGGCGAAGTACAAAAGCAAACAAGAAAATTAAATCTTGATAGGAATATTCACGAAGTAAAAAGGAATGTGAAGTTCTTACATCGTGATTTTAATAAATGTTAAAATTCACGTAATAATAGTTTCTGGTTACTACCCCAGAATTTCTTTTTATACCTTCTCTGTTGAGTGTTAAGTCCGAGAAGGCAGCCTAGTGTCAAAAAATTATGTATGGGAAATTTGACCAGCTGTTGTTCTATTGAGAGCTAGCAAATACGCCAATTCAAAAAATTCAAACTTTTATACTTAGAATATTTGCCCAGTATGAACATAAGGAAAGTTGTTCATCATGCGTCCAAGTTGTATTTTTACAGAAACAAATTCAAGTAAATGTTCATAAATTTCCGTGGTCTCAGAAAAATTCGACAGATCACATTTCTTTTCCGTGAATACTTCTAATTATCTCCATAACGCAACTGTTCTGGATGTGTTAATGTCTGAGCGTCATGTCAATGACAAAATACTTCAAAGAGCTTATCTGCAAAAACGTTCATATAGAAAGTAGTATGTAATGAGTTGCAATGTAGAATTGATTCCAAGTTTGCAGGCTTTAATCAGTAGAGTTTCGAGGAGTATTATGACTTCTCATAGTTAGTTCACTCAACAAAATCTCTGAATTGAAGCTACAGGTGTTGTAAACAAAACTTGAGTCGTGATAAGCATCCTTAGAACATTGGATGCAATTTTATATGTTTCAAACGTTTCCAAGTAACAAAGCATTAAATACGATACGCTCTTTAGCCGAAGATAGAATTGATGCAAAATGATGCTATCGACAACACATACATAAATAAATTCATGTGTGGATCGGATAGAATGTTTCCCGATACAATAACTCCCCTTTTTTATGGTTTAACATAACAAATAGCTTGTTCTCAGCCCTAAAATAGCACTTGGTATATAATGAATGCAAATTCTTTTACACAATAGGCTTACTTCAATATTGAGGGCAGATCGCAATTTTCTCCCTTCTATCAAGACAGTTTATGCGTTATAAATGAGAAATGGAATAAATATGGTCGTTGTTTATAGCAGCAAGGTTGATGAATTACAAATGACCATTTAAAAAACGAAAATGAATTAAATTTTCATTTTTAATTAATTGCTTAAAATGGCGATCTAAAGGGGAACCATCTTACATGTTTCGTAAAGTATACATTAGAAATATCCCTAGTCACAAGACAGGTTTTAGATTACTGCATACGCTATCGAAACATGTCAAAGTCTCCTTAGAACTGATTTAATGGTTTTTTATCATAAAAATCCGAAGCTGGAATGTACTTTTGTAAGTTTCAAGTAAGATTAAGGAGTATTAAATGTACAATTTGAGTTATTATTTTCTCCATTGAAATAGATAGTTTTGGCTCATGTCCAAGGAAATTAAGAGCATGTTTTATTGGAGCCGTTTTTTTACCTGGTTTATCTTTATTTTTTAGGTCCGTTCGATGTTCTGACACACGTTTTTCAGGAGGTCTTTCCGTTTCACCTAGATAAAAAGGTTCAGGATACAGTTCGTTTTTGCAGTCCAGTCGGTAGATGGCGTTCTTTCTTTCCGTTATCGGAATTTTAGGTTTCGTCTTGATGAATATATCGTCCAGCTGTCTATTAGGTTTAGGTGCTACTGTAAGTTCAGGTATCTTTGTTTTCAATTGTTTGTTCAGCAATTGACGAAGACGGGGAATGTATGCCATACTTCTGAAAATCCGTGTTTTTGTGTCAGGTTCTGGATTTATATTCCGATAACGGAACTTTTTTATCTAGATGAAACGGAAAGAACTCCTGAAAAACGTGTGTCAGAACATAGAACGGACCAAAAAAATAAAGATAAACCAGGTAACAAAAATGAACCAGCACTGGAGACGGAAGACATTAAAATTATAGATTTTGAAGCGAACGATTTTAACGCAAAATCCTTGAATCCTGCTACAAAAACCTATACGATTGCACTGCAATTAATTTTAAAAGCGACGCTAATAGATTAAATACTAACTACAGAAACATTTTAAATATTTACAAGGACCTATAAATTTCATATTGTAAACCCTCAAAACTTATTAACTTTATATATTCCCACCATAATTAAAAACTTGTAATCAAAACAAACCTGCATAGCAGAAACTGTAATATAAAAACGATTATTTTAATATACAGGTAACCAAATTATCGCTTTCCCTTTTTATGTGTTTTAAGTCTTCTTCAACCCACAGCTTTTTAAACGAAAAGGCTTTCCGCACATTGTGCGAATAGTGAAATAAAGTCTAATCGCACAATGTGCGAATGGTGAAATAAAGTTTTTTCCATTCGCACATCGACGAAAAGTACTTGCTGAATTTGTTTATAAAGAAGAACATGTTGTCGTAATGTGTGATGAAGAAGAAAATTTAAACTATAAAAATGCTTACAAGGTTTTTCCTCTTAGCAGGTGAGCCAATTTCAAATTCAAATTGATACTTAGATGGCTAATTAAACGTAGGTGGCCAACAAAACTAGGGAGCTTTTTGTTTTAGTAAATGTCACAAAACTAGGTGGCTGACAAAACTAGGGAATTTGCGCTTTAATGAAACGCCACAAAAACCTAGGTGGCTAACAAAACTTACAAAAC
This sequence comes from Pseudolycoriella hygida, assembly GCA_029228625.1. Lineage (NCBI taxonomy): Eukaryota > Metazoa > Arthropoda > Insecta > Diptera > Sciaridae > Pseudolycoriella > Pseudolycoriella hygida. The sequence goes on along the minus strand of CM055404.1, from coordinate 155,644,507 downwards.
TTTTCCTTTTACAAAATAACCTAGGCGTATAACGAAGCTAAGGCCTTTAATCTTTTACGAAACGTCGCGAACACCCGGTGGCTAACAAAGCCAGTATTTTGCGCTTTAATGACATGCCACAAAAACCTGGGTAGCTAACAAAACTAGGGAGCCTTTTCCTTTTACAAAATGTCACAAAAACCTATGTGGCTAACAAGACTAGTGAGCTTTTCCTTTTACGAAATGTCACAAAAACTATGTGGTTAACGACGCTAAAGAGCTTTTCCTTTTACGAATTGTCACAAAAACCTAGGTGGCTAACAAAACTAGGAAGCTTTTCCTTTTACGAAATGTCACAAAAACTAGGTGACTGACGATGCTAAGTAACTTTTCCTTTTACGAAATGTCACAAAAACCTAGGAGGATAACAAAACTAGGGAGCTTTTCCTTTTACGAAATGTCACAAAAACTATGTGGTTAACGACGCTAAGGAACTTTTCTTTTTACGAAATGTCACAAAAACCTATGTGGTTAACAAAACTAGTGAGCTTTTCCTTTTACGACATGTCACAAAACTATGTAGCTGACAAAACTAGGGAATTTGCGCTTTAATAATAATACCTTTATTTAACGTCTGGCTAATACAGCCGACGGCGACGGTGAAATTAGTACAAAGCATATTTATAAAAAAAGTAGAATCTAAAAACAAAAAATATCACAGGCTAATTTTGAGCAATAGAAAAATAAATAAATAAATAGTTTTACAGTACATAATCACAATTATATTGAAAGTAACACTAAATTGGTCGTCCATAATAAAAGAACATTTAGCAATAAATAGTCAGACTGTTGTAGGCCTCAGTAGAGTTTAGAATGCCACCCAGTGGTCAAATACGCGAATTTGGTTTCGTGGTAGCGTTGGATCAATGTGTCGCGCTGAGATATTGAATAAGAGGCAGGCCACGGTGAATGGTGAACTGTCATGAGCTCTAATCGTGATAAAGGGGGTGAATTCGATCTTAGGAGCTCCGATTGGTATTTACCGATAGAGTGGACGAATAATAAAATTGCGTTGATGCGACTTCTGATTAGCGTTATCCAAGTTGTTCACACCTCTCTGTGTAAGGCGAGAGCTCGTATGATTTCGTGAGATATCGTTTGTCATCACCAAGCAGAAATAGCACCATTTACTTCTGAACACTCTCAATACTCCTTCTATGTACAAGATAGTTGGGCGACCAAATTGGAGTTGCGAATTCCAGAATGGAGCGGGCTAACATTTGACAATATATGTTTTTATTGTGTTCATACCGAAGAACCGTGATTGTCACTTAACAAACTTCGATGTGGTGATAGTTCGGTTGGTCCCACTATGAATAGGGAATTAAATGTTGCCTTGTCGAAACGCACCCCTAAGTCCATTGTTTCGTCAACCCTCGTAACCAATTTCCCAAAATTCAAATTTCAAAATATTTTCACTTTTTGTTAAAATGCGTCACAAATGCCGGACCCACCAGTGTTATAGTTTTTCTGTTCTTTCAGTTTTATACGCAAAAATTTGACTTCCTGTACAAAAATACTACATACATTCCTACATACAAGTCAAATTTTTGCGGTGTGAAAGCTGAAAGAACAGAAAAACTATAACATATACAACGTAAACTATAACACTATAAAATGCGTCACCCATTTTTTAATAAAAAGTGAAAATTTTTTGAAAGTTTTTTTGCGTTTCGAAGCGTTAAGCGTCACCCAAATTGATATCAGTTGTTTTGGAAGAAGGGACACGGACTTGCGTCACATTTCCCTTTTAAAGGGTTTTTGTTGTGATATCAGTAATTTTGGAAGCAATTGAAACCGATTAACCCAAAAATATCAAAGAAACCTGATGGAAGTTGAAAAGTGCTAGAGAAATCCACAAAAATCCTTAATAATCCCTTAAATCTAGAAAGCTTCATTGAATGACCTGACTCATGTCGAGAATAACCGACAAACATCAAAAAACCTGATGGAAGTTGAAAAGTGCTAGAGAAATTAACAAAAATCCTTAACAATCCCTTAAACTTAGGAAGCTACATTGGATGACCTGTCTCATGTCGAGAATAACAGAAAAACATCAAAAAACCTGAGGGAAGTTGAAAAGTGCTAGAGATATCGACAAAAATCCTTAACAATCCCTTAAACCTAGGAAGCTCCATTGGATGACCTGTCGAGATGATGTCGAGAATAACAGAAAAATATCAAAAAACCTGATGGAAGTTGAAAAGTGCTAGAGAAATCCACAAAAATCCTTAACAATCCCTTAAACCTAGGAAGCTCCATTGCATGACCTGACTCATGTCGAGAATAACCGAAAAATATCAAAAACTCTAATGGAAGTTGAATACCTCGCTTACCCAACCGTGACACTCACCACACACATTATTTTATATGGGATTTGCATGGGAGCTTCCAGGAGCCCTAGCGCCCAAACAAAGCCGGTGACTCCATTTTTTTAAAATTTTAGATGGCGTAGAATGCTCATCCGAAGGTCCCTGCAAAATTTAAAGAAGATCTGACCGCCAGTTTTCGAGAAATCGCCAAAGTCTTTTTTCATACAAATGGCTCTGGAACTACTAACTAACTAGGTAGGATATATAACCCATTTTCTTTGGCTTCTATGAAGCAGCGCATTTAATGAGTAAAATGTCGATTTCAATCAAAATTTTTCGTAGAAGGGAAAAACGTCAAAACTTAGCTGTATATATGGTTTTTCATATGAAGGTGAACATGACCATCCTTTTATCTCTTTCATACGTACCATCGAAGAATGAGAGGATCATAGTAGGCTGTACACTTTCATATGAAAATGGTTTTTCATATGAAGGTGAACATGACCATCCTTTTATCTCTTTCATACGTACCATCGAAGAATGAGAGGATCATAGTAGGCTGTACACTTTCATATGAAAAACCCGGTATATGGGGACTTGCGTCACGGGCGCAATGCTACCGCGCGCCCATGATTACTTTACATTTTTCACTGTTGACTATTAGTTTGTTGTTATCACACCACGTAAAAAATTCATAGAGTCCTTTTTGGAGCTGCATGGCGTCATCGATGCTATCAACAAATCTTGCAAGCTTTTTGTCGTCAGCGAAATTTATACAATTATTTCATCCATCGGAATCATCAAAAAACGCCCCAAACGGAATGGGCCATTCACAGATCCCTGTCCCACACCTGAAGACACGACTATCACTTTCGAATGAAAAGCCACAAAAACCTAGGTGGCCAACAAAACTAGGAAGCTTTTCCTTTTACAAAATGTCACAAAAACTAGGTAGCTGACGACGCTAAGGAACTTTTCCTTTCACAAAAACCTATGTGGCCAACAACAATAGGAAGCTTTTCCTTTTACGAAATGCCACAAGACTATGTAGCTGAGTGAACTGGGGAATTTGAACTTTAATGAAACAACAAAACAAAAACCTAGTTTGTTAACAAAACTAGGAAGCTTTTCCTTTTGCAAAATGTCACAAAAACTAGGACGCTTAGGAATTTTTCCTTTTACTAAATGTCACGAAGACTAAGTGAATAACGAAACAAATTCCATTTTGACTTAGTTGATTTAACTGCTACTGAGAGAATAATATGAGGGTGAATAGCAATAGTACTATAAAGAGACTATTCGCACTGCGCTGTGACTATTGTCTCTGCGTGCAAGTTGCATTCATTGTCTGTGTAATATTGTGCAAATAGCTCTCACATGACTGCTCGTACAATGTGCGAATAGTCCTTATATGGCTATACTTTATTTTACTATTCGCTCATTGTGTGAATAGTGTCTACCTTTTTTGAATTCAAATTTTGGAGAGATTCATAATATTGTTACAGAAATTATTTATTTAACAAAAAATTAAAGGTTCAAAATTAGTTTTTATTGGTGGATGCGATATAAATAAGACTTAAATGATCATGATCATACATAAAGAAATAAAAAACATATGCAGAGGACCCGTACCAGACATGAGTCGGTTACCCGAAAAACCGAAAATTTCGATTCAGTCATGACCGGTCCGAAAATTTCGGTTCGGACATGACCAAACCGAAAATTTCGGTCCAGTCATGACCGAACCGAAATTTTCGATTTTCACATAAAACAACATAAAATAAACTCAAGACAAAATTATTTTCCGAAGTTTGTTTTGTTGTCAGCAATAATCTTCATTTCCAGAATCATTTTTATCAAAAATACTTTTAAGTACATGTAAATCGTCTTCGACATTAGGGTCAAGTAAGATTCGACTTTCACCTACAATAAATCCAGATCTTTACTTTCTACAGTAGCGCTACTCGCTGGCACACATCAGCGAAAATTTATACAGAATTGGTAAAATTTCGCGGTTATCGTGCCACTAAGTAAAAAACTGATCGCGAATAAGCGCGCACACTGGTCAATTTTGTTGCGGTTTAAATTATGTAACTCTTCAAGAGTTTAAGGTAGACATTTTTAGTCTTCAGCAAAATTGTTCCTCGTTTTATGCGGTGTTTTAGTGTGCGGCGCCACGCACGAATTGAAGGAAACAGCTCCTTCCAAAAGCGGTAAAATTTTATATTGAGCTTACCATGAATGTGTGTGTGGCGCGCAGCTAAGTGTAGTGAGTGTACGAACAAGCTGAAAAACACAATCTATACTTGCGTAAGTCAATCACTTGACTTTCAGGTACAACTATATCACACATTTGTACTGGTTTCCTGTAAATGTTGACTTTCGACCGCGAAAAAGCGAAAATAGAGTTTCACTCGGGAGGCGCTTTTCTATGAAAATGTAATTTCCCTTATTTACGCCCCCGAAGCATGTAAAATAATTTGATTTTGGGCCGTTTAGAGCCCCTCAAAAGTGACATTTTCTTACTTTCAGCATGAAGCATGTTAAACCAGGGTTCGAAAATAAAAATCAAATCAAAGTTATGAAATCAAATCAAAATTGATTGTCAACGAAAAGAGCGTTATCAATTGATTTTTTTTTTGTGGTGGTCATCATTATTTCTTTTTATCGTTTGTTATGACGAGACTGATGAAAATTCTACGTTTCGCGAAAATACATTTTTTGAAAAATCATGATGATCACCATAAAAAAATCAAATTGATTTGATTATCACGCTTTTTTCGTTGATGATAAATTTTGATTTGATTTCTTAACCTTGATTTTTTAACCCTACGTAAAATTTAATACGTCACACGAGAAAAGACTTTCAGTCCAAGAAAAAACTTGTCCTTGTGATGGAAATAACTATTTATGTTGTTTTATGATAAAACGAAAATTTTCCGTTCGGTCATGACCGAAGCGAAGTTTTCGGTTTTTCGGGTAACCGACTCATGTCTGACCCGCACGAATCAAAATAGATGTGCCAAGCAGAATAGATGTTGCAAAAAGATTCGAATGTATCTAAGTAAATGTCGCCTTAACTCTTAAGTGTATGAAATTGCGTCGACATGAAATTGGATTGGAAATTGCCGAAAGTGTAATATTGAAAAACCCGTCTGACGAAACGGCGCAAAAAACATTTGCAATCCTTAAAAAAGCCCGCACCTAACTTCACCACTTAGGAGAGTGATTTCCGTTCTAATTTCGCATAGATATAAGTGAAAAAGTTCCATCAATCCATTCTTGTGATCAATCTTCTTTCAGGAAAAGAAAAGTTTTTGAAAATCGGAAAAAATTTGCCTGATTTATGTAGAAAAAACACGTTGGGCCCTAAAGATTTTGTTTTAGGGCCCTGGCTGAATCCAAAAGCCCAAAATTGAAAAAGTTTCGTCCATAAAATGTCAGGCATGCCCAGGTCTTTCAAACAAAAAAGACTTACTCGAGTTACAATCGATCTAAATGAAACGGTATACAAAACTTGCGATTTGTGGGTTCTGCGAGTTCTTTGAGATCTAAAACCCACACCCAGTTTTAGTGTTGTCGCTTTTGGCTTTTGCTTAATGTATATCGATAATGCAGTTTCATTTATTTCGTTAATCGACGCATTTTTTTTTGTAAAATTCAAACGACTCAAATTCAAAAACGACTTAAAATTTTTGCACATTTGTTTGATGACTCTCTTGTTAGCAAATTTCGGAAAAGATCGATATTTCTTTCTTCGCATTATTTTTTATTTAATGTTGGATTTAGAAATTGCTTCAACAATTTGAATTTTCTTGCAAATGTAGTTTTTTGTTTAATTTTGTAATTTTCCTAAAAGCTTAATTTTGCAGAAAGTTCGATTACTTCGGGGATTCGCATATCTTATAAAACTCCAATTTTCTTAGAGAGTCTAATTCTTTTGAAAATTTTAATTTTTTTGATAATTTGAACTTTTTCTAGAAATTTATATTTTCCTGTAACTTTGGGAATTCCTTGAAATTTTTATTTTCTCCAAAAATTTATATTTGGAGGAAGAATTGGGATTTTTCAAAAATTTGGGTCTTCTTGATAATTTTGAATTTTCACAAAAACTTTAAATTTCTTG
>CM055404.1:155619206-155637530 GCA_029228625.1 Pseudolycoriella hygida | reverse complement strand
CAGAAGTTCGTTTGAGTGGGACCTTGTGTTAAAAGTTTTGATTTCCTGAAAAAATTAGAGCGCTTTCTTTGAAACAAAATTACGTTTTGTTAAAAAAAATTGCGGCCCAAATGCCGGACCCACCAGCGGAATAATTTTTCAATACTTTCAGTTTTTACACGCAAAAATTTAAATTTACTCCAAAAAATCTACGCAATAAGAAACAAAAGTCAAATTTTTGCAGCGCAAAAACTGAAAGTACAGAAAAATTATTTCGTCGTTGGGTCCGGTATTTGTGACGCAATTTTTTTTAACAAAGCGTAATTTTGTTTCAAAGAAAGCGCTCTAATTTTTTCAGGAAATCAAAACTTTTAACACAAGGTCCCACTCAAACGAACTTCGGCGATAGCGTCACCTCAAGCGATATCATTAATTTTGGAAGCGGACTTACGGACTGCGTCACACTCTACCTTTAAAAAGGTTTTTGTTGTGATACAAAATTTGGCTAATTTAAAAATTTATTGTTATCGCACTCCTAAGAACTGGGAAATAAAAAGTTCTATAAAAAAAGACTCAACACCTCTATTTTTACTACTTCCGTCTTTAATGAGCCCCTCAGGAGATTCAGCAAGCCCAAACACTCTACCTTTAAAAAGATTTTTGTTGTGATACAAAATTTGGCTAATTTAAAAATTTATTGTTATCACACTCCTAAGAATTGGGAAATAAAAAGTTCTATAAAAAAAGACTCAACACCTCTATTTTTACTACTTCCGTCTTTAATGAGCCCCTCAGGAGATTCAGCAAGCCCAAACCCAAAAAATTTTACCTGTCCATTAAAAAAAGATTATGAAAACCGGAAAAGTTACTCTACAAAACACACTTTTGGGGTCTATCCCAGACTCGTATTTAGTGCCCTAGCTAATTTTCTTCCATTTATTGTTGGGCTTTCATAGACGGCAGATCAAAAAATTATGAAAATCGGAAGAGATTTGCTCGACTTATGTACAAGAAACCCAAAACCACTAAAGTGGCCCTAGCTCAGCGACACTTTTCCCAAAAAAGCCCAAATTCATTCCCATAAAAACTTTTCGAACCCTTGTCAGGGAAAAAGAAAGATTTCAAAAATCGATCAAGTTTTACTCGAGTTTACGGACAAGCTAAAACAATTTTTTGCAGATTATCCTATTTTGACCCGCAAACAAGAAACTATCCATCTCCCGGATCGAAATTCATTTGGTTACAAACGTAGTGATAAGCTCAATAGACCCCTTTTTTGGCACTACGTACTTCGTACGGGTCTAAAAACCAAGCAACCACGGTGCAATAATACACAAATTCTTTTAAGTTGCAGAAAAACATTGCTATCGTCTTGAAAAGGTGATTCAACGAAAATAAAAATTTGTCGCTGAAATAGTTATTTGGATCCCAAGGGACGAAAAGTAAAAATTTCAACCGTGTGCGAGAGTTGCTGCCCGCGCCGAAGGCAAGGGCTAAAATCGCACAGGTTGAAATTTTTACGTCGTACGTTGTGATTCACGTAATTTTTCATTACAAAAACTACGAATATTGTCATTTTCGCTTCCCAAACTAGAAAAACAAAAGCAAATTTACATGTGAAGACATTTCAACCGTTATAGATCATTAGTACTTTTCGGTGTGAGGTCTTTCTGGAGAAAACCCAGAATGGTGAGCTATCGTCCTCCATGCCAATCCATCGCCCGCCATCGTACGATGCAACTCATTACATATTGCTTTTACTTAAACTCTTATTTGAATTATTTTGTCACTGACATGACGCTCAGACATTAACACGTCAGAACAGTTGTGTTATGGAGATAATTACAAGAGATCAACACTTCGGCATCTAGTGCGAATATTCAGTCAGGTCATACAACTTTATATCCCGTTGAATTTATAATGATCTGCTGAGTTCTATGAGAAACAATGTCAAATTCCATACATTTTTGATCCCCATCACAAATGATGTCTTTATAGCCATCATTGAGGGATCGTATTTGACAAAGTGATGCTGATGGTCGTGATGGTCAAAGTGTTGACGTATCTATTTGTCTCGGTTAGAGGTATTGATTGGACTATCGAACTGTCACCGAAATGATTACTGCTGCCAAAATGTTGATCTCTTCTAATGAACTCCATAACGCAACTGTTCTAGATGCGTTAATGTCTAAGCATCATGTCTACGACAAAATAATTCAAGTGAGAGTTTATACGTTCATACTAAAAGTAATATGTAATGAATTGCATCGACCGATTGATTCCAAGTTTGTGGGCTTTAATCCGTAGAGATTTTCAAAGTATCGAATGACTTTCCACAGTTGGGTTAACTCAACAAAAAATTCTCTGAATTCCCAAAAGGAGATGGTTTGTTCGCTCATCGAAAGTCCCCTAACTTCTACATCTAATTCAATTGAATCTATGAACCTTCTCCTTGGTCTACCACTTAGCCTAGCACTTGGGACCTGTACTTCCAAATGCTTTTCTGTAGTCTATTATTACTCATTCTAAAAAGTCATATCGTTTCTGAATTGTTGTTCTTATAAACAAAAATTTCTGCGATACACCTCTAAGAATTATCATTTTGGTATAAATTCAATTGAAAGTGTACTTTGAAATAACCCTTTCAATTAGATATTAAGGGCTATAAATGTTTTTGCAGTTTTTTTTACGAAATAGGGATATGAGTTTCAGCATCCTTATTTCGTAAATAATCTAAGCAGCGGCGCATACGCTTCGATCAAAGTTAGCTCAAACTAAGTTGAATTTAGAGAACCGAAAAAAAGTATTTTCGGTTCTCTGTTATTCTCGGCTCCCATTTAGAGAACCGAAAATATTCGGTTCCCTTATCAATCAAGAGTTGAATTTTTTCATTTTCGGTTGCCATTTAGGAAGCAAAAATGACAATATTCGTAGTTGGTGTAATGAAAAAGCATGAATCCGATCAAGAATTGAATAGGTTTGTTTATTTTCAAATATTTTAGTTTAAGAGTGTTTTAGACTTTGTGAAAAAAGCCGTCAGACTTGATGTTCGCTTTGATCGATAGAACCGGGTGTCAATTCAGAAACAAATTATATTATAAGTATTCATTCAATATTTCGTCGATGCTGCAGAGTTTCATAACAGTCTCAAAAGTAAGAAGCGAATCTATAAACAAATTATCACACTAAAAAATCGATACAGCAAAGGATTACATAGTAAAAGTGACACCCGTTTCGAATTCGAATGAATGGCATCCCGACATGGAGTAGAGTATACGATTTTGAAAAACAAAAAATCATTATTTATTTCAAATTATTATGATGGAATGAAAAGAATGTTGTTTGGTGAGCATAAACAACATATACTTGGACATCATTTTGAAGTAATTTTTTGTTTTTCATAATTAATGTTAAATGATGATGGATGAATTTGTGTACACAGCATAATATTCGTGAATTTTGAGCAAGAAAATCGTTTCTTTTTATTTTCTTTTTGTCGGAATTTTGTTACAAAATTACCTAACTTACCGGCCATTGTTGGATAGCTTGAGTATGCCGCAGCACTTTCTAACGCATGGGCTGTCTGTTGATCGTGGTGTAATCTGAAAAAATGTTCATTCAATTTTTTCATTATTTTATCACAACAAAAACCCTTTTTAAAAGGGAAATGTGACGCAAGTCCTTGTCCCTTCTTCCAAAACAACTGATATCAATTTGGGTGACACTTAACGCTTCGAAACGCAAAAAAACTTTCAAAATATTTTCACATTTGATTAAAAAAATGCGTCTAAAAGATAGAAGACAATAAGCTTTCTATTTTACTGAAAAAGCTGTGTAGAAAAACTATAACACTGGTGGGTCCGGCATTTGTGACGCATTTTTTTAATCAAATGTGAAAATATTTTGAAAGTTTGTTTTGCGTTTCGAAGCGTTAAGCGTTTTGTCAGTTGTTTTGGAAGAAGCGGCAAGGACTTGCGTCAGAGGAAATAGAATACATGGTTTTGGCAAACTAAACAATCAGGAAGGCATTCCCATTATTGTAGGTGCGGACACAAATGCACATCACACCATATGGGGTAGTAATGACACAAACAGTAAAGGGGAAGATTTAGTCAATTTCTTAGTTACGACAGACCTAATGATAGCAAATAAGGGAAGAAAACCAACATTTGTCAACTCGGTCAGAAAGAAACGCATAGATGTTACTATGATATCCTGTAACCTGGCGGAGAAAATTCACTCATGGGAAGTGACGGATGAAGAAACTCATTCAGATCACAAACTTATCAAGTTTGTACATAACTCGAGTAAATCTTTTCCGATTTTCATAAATTTTTTTGTGTAAAAGACCTGGGCATGGCCGACAATTTGTGGAGGAAACTTTTTTGGATTTGTTAGGGTACTACGTGTTTTTTGTACATAACTTGAGTAAGTCTTTTCCAATTTTCAAAAAAAATTTTTGTTTGAAAGATCTAGGCATAACTGACAATTTATAAAAGAAACTCTTTTTCCACCATTTCTTCGGACGGGTTTTTAAATATTGCCCTATCGGCTATTTGCAATACAATTTAATGTGGACGCAAGGCAATATTTACTTAAATACTCTGTTTGCCGCATCTATTCTGATACGTACGGGTCCCTTCATAACTCGAGTAAATCTCTTCCGATTTTCAATTTTTTTTTTGATCGAAAGGTCTAGGACTGTCTGCCATTTTATGGAAGAAATTTTTTTGGTTAGAAACCCTTGGACTCAGTCAGGACCCTAAAATTGAGTTTCTACTAGGGCCCAACGTGTTCGCTGACATAAGTTGGATAAATCCTAACTGATTTTGTGAATTCTTTTTCTGTTTGAGATGTAATCGAGTTCCGAATTATATTCAAAAACAAATTTGGACCCGGTGCTTGTGCTTAGGGCTGAAGTAGGCATCAGGTCTGTCCTTAGGTCGGCATGGTAACTAAAAAAAATTTTTTTTGCTATGTTGCAGAGCAAATTGAGGGAAACGTTTTTGTCTATGGAAGTATGTGTCCGAGAACATTTTTCTCTATTTTGGGGTCAATTTTGTGCTTTTTTTACACCGTTTCTTCGGACGGGTTTTTCAATATTGCCCTATCGGCAATTTCCAATACATTTTATTGTGGACGTATGGCAATATTTACTCAAGTACGTTCGAGCCTTTTCGTAACATCAACTCTGTTTGCCGGTCATGAAAGGTAATCGAAATATCTCTTGTGGTAATGAATCTGGGCACTGTCGGCCGAGCTAGGGCCGTTTAAGTGGTTTTTGGCATTTTGTACATAGCTCGAGTAAATCTTTTCCGATTTTCATAATTTTTTTTTTGAAATATCTGGGCATGGCCAACAATTTATGGAAGAAACTTTTTTAAATTTTAGTCCTTCGACTTAGCTAGGGCACTAAAACTGAGTCTATGCTAGGGCTATACGTATTTTTTGTACATACCTCGAGTGAAGTTTTCCAATTGTCATGAACTTTTTTTTGCTTGAAAGATCTGGGCACGGCCGATAATTTATAGAAGAAACTTTTTTGGATTTGAGTCCTTGGACTTTGCTAGAGCACTAAAACCGCGTCTATGCTACGGCCATACATGTTTTTTGTACATAAGTCGAGCAAGTCTTTTCCTATTGTCAGAAACTTTATTTTGTTTGAAAGATCAAGGCATCTATGGAATTTTGTCTATGGAATTATGTGTCCAAGGCATTTCCTTATGGCCCTAGGTCGGTCCTAAGGTCTGCCCTAGACAAAAAATGGTTTTTCACTATGTTGTAGAGAAAATGGAGGGAAATATTTTTGTCTATGTAAGTATTTGTCCGAGGCCTCTACTGAGGACCCTAGGTCGGTCCTTACGTCTAGACAAAAAATGGGTTTTTGCTATGTGTAGAAAAAATTGAGATGAATATTTTTGTCTGTTTGGGGTAAATTTTGTACTTTCAGAAGGGTTTGTACACCGTTTCTTCGGACGGGTTTTTCAATATTGCCCTCTCGGCAATTTCCAATACAATTTAATCTGGAAGTAATTTCATACACTTAAGAGTTAAGGCAATATTTACTTAAATACGTTCGAGTCATTTCGTAACAACAACTCTGTTTGCAACATCTATTCTGTTACGTACGGGTCCCTTGCATATATTTTTTTTATTCGGCTTCTGACCCCCTGATTATAAATTTCAATATGTCTCGTATATGCTACATATTCCACATTTGGTTGTACTTGAACAAATTGCGAAGGTACGGCCAGCCGATATTAAAGAGATATTGTAATTGTGATGTTACGAATACTCGTACGACTTGAAAAATAGAATTGTTGAAAAAAAAAACATATGCAGGGGACCCGTACTTATCAGAATAGATGCGGTAAACAGAGCTGATGTTACGAAGAGACTCGAACGTATTTCAGTAAATATTGCCCTAACTAGTAAGGGTATGAAATTACGTCCACATTAAGTTGTATTGGAAATTACCGATAGGGCGATATTGAAAAACGGTGTGAAAGACTGGTTACAAACGTCGTGGTAAACGCATAAGACCACTTTTCGAACTTTTCGTACGGATCTAAAAATCTTACGTTTTTTGTAGTTTTTGAAGAACTGATTTTTTTCTGAAAATTCAAAAGTTTTGAAAAAGAAAATGTTTTTTTTATGGCAGAATTTTTTAATAATTAAATTTTTTTTAGGAAATCAAAATTTTAGAAATTAATTTTTGGAAAACTAAATTTGTTTTGAAAATGGAAAATTCAAAAGACAATGAAAATCTTTGAAAAAATTTTTGAATTTTCAGAAAAAATCAATTCTTCAAAAACTTCAAAAAATTTAAGAATTTTTTTTCAATAGTTCTATTTTTTCAGTCGTAACATCACATCGCAATATCACTTTAATATTGGCTGTATACCAAATGTGGAACATGTAGCATATAGGATATATTGAAATTTATAATCAGGGGGTCAGAAACAATTTCTTGTCACTGTAGTGAGCAAATATTTGCGATGGAAAGACATTGAACACATCGATTATTTAAGCAGAAGGATAGCATCTAAGGTAGGAATCCTAAAAAGACTCCGATTTCTTCCCCTCAGGGGTTTTTTTTTATTAAAGAATAGCTGTTTCCACAGGATGCCGTGGAAACGCGCACGGGGGCCTCCGTCAGGCCCATTGTGCTCGCTCATATTACCTACTGCATCGCAGCCTGGGGAAACTCTAATCAGACTTTACTCAATAGAGTGTTTGTATTGCAGAAAAAAGCCCTAAAAGCTGCCAATAAGCTACCTAAAAGGTTCTCAACAAATGAGTTGTTCAAGAGAATTTGTCCGACAGTTCTATCTGTGCATAATTTGTTCAAATACAGGACCTATTCATATGAAACTGGACAAGCTACTATGTTTGTCATTTTCACACTCACATTGAATGACTGAGAGAATCATATAAGGCGTCCAGTTTCTTATGAAGTTAATAAAAATATCCGCCATCACTCAGTAGAGTTCCCTCGAGTTCATCAAAAGTATAATACAAGGTCATCAAAACTTAACTTGCATATTCCAAGGATGAATTCGAGGAAATTCGGTGAACGCTGCTTATCGTTTTTTGGTCCAGTTATCTTCAATGGATTACCTGAATCCATTAAAGTAATCGCTTCTTCCTATAAGTTTCGTCGTGCATTGAAGGAATATTTTCTATTAAACCAGTAATAAGGAAGACAGAGTGATCCTCCACTCAATTGTATAAATTATACCAACTTATAACGTTGTGAAAAATATTATCATTTGTTTCAGCCAGTCGTAAATCCCACAAAAATATACATTCTGCTCACTAGTCCATCTTAGTCTACTTTCTTTCTATTTTAAACTTCATTCTTTTTTTTATTTTTAAGGTTCTTAAATTTCAATCGCAATCAAATTTATGCGTTTTAGTGATATAAATTCAAGTTAAGTTGATGATATTTGCATACTTTGTTCAATTCATACTTTAAAATTTTGCTCACATAAATGTTACTCTTCTAAGCATAATATCACAGATTTTTCGAATTGTTAAACATACTAAATCTGTGCTAGTCATTCAATTACATTCTTGTTTAATAATTACTCAATTCTCTTTTGTCTAGACTTAATGGTTGGTATTTAGATGATGGTACTATTGGAGATGTGCTGTCAGTGATATTAGAGGACATTAGGAAAGTATTAGATTTTTGTGATTTGTGAGGCTTGTCATTAAACAAAAAGAAATGTGAAGTTTTCTTTGTTAATGCTACTAATGAGAAGGAGGCCCATATGTATTCAGAGATCTCAGCATTATTGCCAGGGATTAAAAAAGTTGATGAGTCTTCTCTTGAGATATTAGGCTCACCAATCTTTGAGTCAGGTTTAGAAAGGTTGTTTTCATCAAAAATTGAATCGATCAAGTTAATGTGTGATCGTTTAAAGTTGATGGATGTTCACCCCGCATTGTGCATTTTTAGGAAGTCCTTAGGTAGTTGTAGATTTAATTACTTATTACGATCCTCAAAGGCCTTCCTATTACAAAAGCATTTGAGTGTTGTTGACGAGATTTTCCGTTCAACTCTTGAAGCCATTACAAATGTTAGGATGTCAGAATTTTCTTGGGATCAAGCTACTCTTCCTTTAGCTTTTGGTGGATTAGGCATTCGGAAGGTTGAAGATTTGGCATTACCAACCTATTTATCGTCTGTTTATTCTTCGTCTGATCTTTCGAACAAGTTATTAGAAAAATTTAGTATTCAAATAATCGATAATAACTTTTTAGGGCTTATTGAGGAAATTCCTCAATATTTTATTACAGGAAACGACGAACAGAAAAAAGAACAGAGGAATTGTTGCTCAGGCAAGACTACTTGCGTCATCTGCTATCTTCAAAGTGGCTGCAAGTGGTCCCATCGAGTAATACTGGTTTGCTATTAGATAACAATTCTGCAAGAATTGCTATTGGTCTTCGTTTAGGTTCCCAATTATGTGAGGAATATAAGTGCATTTGTGGCTTTATGGTTAAAAAGGACGGCTTGCATGGTTTGTCATGCAAGAAGAAAGCAGGGATAATTTCCAGGCATGACGAAATTAAAAAAATTATTTCTCATGCATTTTCTTCTGCAGGGTTCCCAAATACAACCACCAGGAATTTCTAGAGACGATGGCAAACGATCTGATGGTATGACTCTAATTTCGTGGAGTCATGGAAAGTCTCTTCTCTGGGACGTGACAGTTCAAGAAACGTTAGCCCCTTCCTATGTCATTGAATCTTCTAAGAAAGCGCGTTCAATAGCCGATAGCGCGGAAAGATTTAAGCATAATCATTATATATCTTTAAAAGAAAACTATTTATTTACTTCTGTTGCTTTTGAAACCCTAGGTTGCATGGGTCCAGAAGCCAAGAATTTTATAGGCACATTAGGGTCATTGATACGGACAGCTTCTGAAAGATTTCCTCGAAAGATTTCCTGTTGCAGAAAATTTCAGTTGCAATTCAAAGAGGCAATGCAGCATGCATCTTGGCAACATTAGGAAAAAATAGAGTAGATGAATTTTATTTATTGTAATTTGTTGTTGAAAAGATCGTTTTTTTACTGGCTGCGCCATTGTGAGTAGCCTTTTTTTCGCTAAATAAATGTTTAGACTCGTTAAAATGTAATGTAGTTCATTTAGAGAACAATAAACAATAAAAAAAAACAATACGTTTTGAAAAATTGTATGGGCTTGAAATAGTTGTTTTGTGAGTAAGCAAAGCATACCTCTAAACATATACGACAAAATATAGAACAAAACTGATCGGATATGGCCTCAAAACCCTTTTGATGTACACGCGAACATAATACAAAAGAAATCAAATGTTTATAACGAGCTCTTTGCCCGCCCGACATTTTTTGAGCCCGCCCGAAAAAATAATGCCCGATGAGATGCCCGAAAAATTTTAGCCCGCGCCCGCGGCCTCAGGTGGGCATCATACAGCCCGAATTTTGGGGCCGCCCGCTCACCTCTAAGGCCTATCCTTAGTGTCGCCCCCACCAGAGCCTTTTATAAGGATTTTGGACTGGGGGGATTTTTCATCGAGGGGGCCCAAATTTTGTGTTGAGAGGGTTCAAATTTTCTATTGAATGTTCCAACTTTTTCAATAAGTAGTGGTTGTCTTTTATTCATGCTTTTATTTTGTTTGTAATGGACAAAGATCGTGTAAAAATTGTGAGCGAGAAAATTTGGCACTGTTGAATAGATAAAGTAAACGACACAATATTAATTCGTCTAGGAGGAAACGTGACACATTTTTAATTACCAGTATAATTTGGCGGCGTGCCGCGACATTTGCGAGAATTTTGGATAAAAAATCCGTACTTATTATTTGACTCTTTGTTGTAATGTAATGTAAATGCCGCAGGCCAAATTTTTTTCTTTCAAATTGCAAAATTTTGGGTACAGCCTTGTCAGAACTGTTGTCGACTGTAAGCTACAAAATAAAAAAAAATAAAAAATAAGCCTATTTTCAGTGAGAAAATCTGGCATTTTTTGTCCAGCTGAATATTAGGATCATTATAAAGCGCCGCAGGCGGTTTTTTTTTGGGTTGAAAATGAGTTGAACAATGTCAAACTAAACAAAAGAATAAATGCGTGTTGTCGGCTTTAAGGCCTATTTTCAGTGAGAAAATCTGACATTTTTTGTCCAGCTGAATATTAAGATCATTATAAAGCGCCGCAGGCGGTTTTTTTTGGTTGAAAATGAGTTGAACATTTTTTACACTTGAAAATGAGTTTCACTGGGGTGCGCTGGGGTGGATTTATAAAAATTGGGGTGAACTGACATGGACCTGGCTGGATTTTTCCTCCGAGCTTGTATGTTATAAAATTCCCAGGCCCCCACCACAAAACAAACTTTTTAGACCCGTATGAAGAACAGTGTTCTTCGAAAAGGGGTCTTATGCGTTTACCACGTCGTTTGTAACCAGTCGAATTTCGACCCGGGAGTAGGGGGAGCACCGATCATGGTCCTTAGATGACGCATCAGCAATAAAAAACATATGAAGGGAGCCCTATGTATCAAAATAGATGTGGCAAACAGAATAGATGTTGCAAGAAGACTCGGACGTAAAATATTGACTACCTCTTAAGTGTATAGAATTACGTCGGCATTAAATTGGATTGGAAATTGCCGAAAGGACAATATTGAAAAACCCGTCCGAAGAAAACGCGCAAAAACCTCTCTAAAACCTTAAAAAAATCTCAAAATTTAAAAGAAACTGCTCTAGGGCCGATCTTAGAATCGACATAGAGCACTTAGGAGAGGCCCCTGACCCATACTGCCGTAAACAAAAATGTTCGCATCTATTTTCTTTGCAAAACCGCACAAAAAACCTCATAGTTAACGAAATATTCACGAAAAATTACCAAATATCATATGTGGTCGCGTAGCGTGAGTTGGGCCCGCACTTCAGCCCGAACCACTCAACAGATTTTCACTAATTTAATTCTCTTGATTTCTTGGATGTCCACATCTTTCATTCAAAACCTTGAAGAGCGATTTCCGTTCTAATTTCGCAGAGATATAGGTAAAAAAGCTCCACGAACCTTCAAAAACCACGTTTTTTACCACTTTTTCGACCGTAACTTAAAAAGTTTTCAGCCGAATTTGCCCAAATTCACATCCGTGATCAACTTGGTAACTATCTTTCAGGGAAGAAAAAGTTTTTGAAAATCGGATAAGATTTACCCGATTTATGTAGAAAAAACACGTTGGGCTCTAGTAGAGCTTCAGTTTTAGGGCCCTGGCTACAACCGTCGTGGTAAACGCATAAGACCCCTTTTCGAAGAACTAAAATCGAGTCTCTGCTAGGGCTCTATGTGTTTTTTGTCCATAACTCGAACAAATCCTTTCCGATTTTCATAAATTTTAATTTGTTTGAAAGACCCAAGCATAGCCGACAATTTATTGAAGAATCTTTTTTGAATTTGAGGCCTTGGACTTAGCTAGGTCACTAAAATCGAGTATCTGCTAGTGCTCTATGTGTTTTTTGTCCATAACTCGGGCAAATCCTTTCCGATTTTCATAACTTTTTCATAATTTTTTTTTATTTGAAAGACCTGAGCGTAGCCGACAATTGATGGAAGAAACTTTTTAGAATTTGAGTCCTTGGACTTAGCTAGGGCACTAAAATCGAGTCTCTGCTAGGGTTCTATGTGTTTTTTGTCCATAACTCGGGCAAATCTTTTCCGATCTGCATAAATTTTCTTTTGTTTGAAAGACCCGAGCATAGCCGACAATTTATGGAAGAAACTTTTCTGAATTTGAGTCCTTGGACTTAGCTAGGGCACTAAAGTCGAGTCTCTACTAGGGCTCTATGTGTTTTTTGTACATAACTCAGGCAAAGAGACCAACTGTCAATTGCTGAGGGGCTACAAAAACTAAATGATGATTTCGGCAGCATCAGAGAATGGTCGCGAGCTAATGATCTGAAACTCAATGTGAAGAGACGAAAGCCATATGCTTCAACAACTCTAGTCTTAATCTAGAGCTACCCGATATCACTTATATCATTTCACTTACTGTTGCGAGATTTTTGCTTTTGCACTGGATGAAAAATGTAAGGGTATATTGTCCAAAGCTTTCAACGCTTGCATCAAATTTGTTTTCGGTTTACGACGTAGGGATGGGGTGAACGAATATAGAAACGAAATATTGGGGTGTGACATCATAGGTTACTTGAAGTATCATGCCTTACTATTCCTGCATAAAATCATGAAGACTGGATCACCCGACTACATTTTTGAGAGACTGCGTTTTGCGAGATCTTCTCGTACTCGTCATATAATTCCAGCAAGGACAACGGTTGCCCGTACTCAAAATTCGCTTCTATTCAAGGGTATATTCGAATACAATTCTCTTCCTGTAAATGCCAGGAGGTTACTATCCATTGATGACTTCAGTAAATACGTGATTGACTACTACCGTAGACATAGTTTGGCGATGTGTGACTTTTGTGCAGGGTTCGGTGATGGTGGATGTCTTCTTACAGTGTGTTAATTTTGGTGGTGCAAAATCACTGATATGATACGGTGTAGTGTCGACATTTGCAATCTCCTCTATTTGGTGTGAACGTTTTTGTGGATTTTAATTCTCTTTGGATATTTTTTTTATTTTTTTTTTTAAGAGTGTCTAGGGAGTTTATTTGGTTAAAGTATATACAAGAATTTTTGGCCAAGAAAAGGTAGTCAGGCGAAGCGCAAAGCGCAAAGCCGTCATTCCGACCTGTAAAAACTTGGATCTTTTCAAACTATATATCCTTAAAACTAAATAGAAGACTCTTCTTCAAAACAAATGTACATATTGACAAAGTTAAACAAATTCAAAATTTAAAACAAATGTTTAAAAAACAAATCAAATGAAAAGAACGAAATATTCACGGACTTAGAAATGATTAGACAACATAATAAATTTTTTCTATTTTTTCCTTACAGTCATATCAGGGATGGTTCATAAGATTGAGGCGGCGTTTCCTCGCTGATTCGCAATTCTAATGCGAGTTTTCTTTACAGAAAGTCACTTATAGATAATATATTTCGTCCAGGCAGGCATCTGTTGGAATTGTTCCTAATATCGCTGCGGCGTTACCCCTCTGGACTGCTACACTTATTCGTTGAGTTAGGAAACTTGTTGACCGTTTCTCACACGTTTCTTCATATTTTGCATGAGTTCTCCAATACGACTGATAAGTTTCAGCGCGTCTTCGCCAAATGTGCCCAGCGTTTCGACACACACCGGTACCACATGAAAGTTATGTTCTAAATTAACGTAACGCGTTCTTTTGTATGCCTCACGTTTATGGGCGGCGTGGCCTGCTTTTTTGGAGTTGCCTTTCACGCATGATTTGGCGAGTGTGTCGGCACACGTAAAGTCCCACACCATGGGTTTTCCGTACCTCCACGGGACCAAGGTAAGGCCATCTGGTTTTTTTCCGTCAGATCGATTGCAGCCGGTTGGTTCAAGTAATGATGGAACTTTGCATGTGATAAGTGCTCGCTTAATCAGTTCGTTGACCATCGCGTGTCTGCTGTGACGTCCGGCGCTTTTTTTACAACATAATCCATGATGCCCCATTTCATCGACAAGGGTTCCACACACGCAAGTGTGTTTAACACACACCGGGAGTCCCAGTCGCAGAGATACAGTGATTCTAAATGACTGATTGTCAAGCAGGGTGCCCAGCGACGAAAATGGGAACGTGTTGAGCCATGATTTTTTATTTTTATTTTTTTTTATTCTTACTTTTTTTAGATTTTGTTACATATTCATCCAGTACTTATATTCAGTTTGATGAACCTTTATCATTTTAATTAGTATTATTCTTATGAGCTTTTTCTTTAGCTTACCTTGTTAATTTTAAGGCCCCTAGCCTTTACTTGGTATATAAATAAATGTGAATTGAATTGAATTGAATCTTTCCCGATTTTCATAATTTTTTTTTGTTCGAAAGACCTGAGCATAGCCGACAATTTATGGAAGAAACTTTTTTAGTTTGAGTCCTTGGACTTAGCTGGGGCACTAAAAACGAGTCTCTGCTAGGGCTCTATGTGTTTTTTGTACATAACTTGAGTAAATCTTTTCCGATTTTCAAAAATTTTTTTGTTTGAAAAATCTAGGCATGACCGACAGTTTATAAAAGAAACTTTTGCCTGTGCTTAGGGCTCAAGTGGGCCATGTCGGTCCTTTGCTATGTTGCAGAGGAAATTGAGGGAAACATTCTTGGCTATGGAATTGCCCTAGCCCAAAAAATGGTTTTTTCTATGTTGTAGAGTAAATTTTGTAGAAAATTTTTCTATATTTGGGGGTCAATTTTGTGCCTTCGGAAAGGTTTTTTCACACCGTTTCTATTCTAATACGTACGGGTCCATTGCATATGTTTTGCTATTTGGTTGAGCAAATTGAGGGGATTCCGAAGCCTCTCCTAAGTGCTCTAGGTCGCTTTTAAGATCAGCTCTAGTACAAAAATGTTTGTTTTTTTTGAAAATTTGTTTGAAATTTTTTTTAAAACCTTTTCTGAAATTTTAGAGGTTTCGTGGATATTTGGAGACCTTTTTACACCGTTTCTTCGGTCGGGTTTTTCAAAATTACCCTTTCAGCAATTTTCGATCCAATTTAATGTGGACGTATTTTCATGACTAAACAGTTAAATTTCTTAACTTTTACTTGGACACGTTCGAGTTTTTTTCCAACATCAATTCTGTTTGTTACATTTTTTCTGTTCAAATAAAATAAATCTACTATAAGGAAATATAAGGAATTGTTAACTTCAATTGATTTTAGTGAAATATAAGAAATTGTAAAATGATGTAATTTACTTGTTAGGCACTTAATAAAATCAATATACATTGTTAACTTCAATTGATTTTTGTGAAATATATGGAAATGTTAACTTCAATTGATTTTAGTGAAATATAAGGAATTGTTAACCTCAATTGATTTTAGCGAAATATAAGGAATTGTTAAATTCAATTGATTTTAGTGAAACTAACAAATTTTTTGATTGAATTTTGATTGAATTTATTTAGCGATTCAATTAGAGAGAGAAAATGCTTTCAATTTGTTATTTGCTTCATATCGATGCTCATACCTAGATCCATGTCCATAATGTTGCGGTAACCTCAGAAGACTTCCGTACTGTGCCATGTTGTGATGATAGGCATGGGCCTGTGCTGCATGCGCATGAGCTGCATGCGCATAGGAACCATAATGTGCTGCATGAGGGACCCATGGATCGGATGAATAACTACCGTCGGTAGAGTATAAGTCAGAAACCTATAAATAAGAACGATGAACCAATTGAAATTTGAGAATCGCTGGCAAACAAAAAGTAGTTTTACTTGAGGATGTGTTGGTGCTGGTACTGGGTAAATGTAATTACTGTTCCAAAATGAAGCCGGTAAATTTCTAGTTGTCAATGAGCTACAGCCTTCTGAAATTCAAACGAATTTTTTATATTAAAATAATTTGTCCATTCACAAGAGTAAACTTCATTATTTCGCTATAATTGCTGCCGCTATAAATGGTTTTGTTTTATATGCCTTTCATTTCTTTAGAATAAGCTTGCAATATGAACAACAGAATCAAGTTTTTTGTCACTTGGTGCGGTCCGTTTGATCCATGCAACTTTTGTTCTGTTTAGCAAAATTATACTTTTTATCCACATTTTTATGAGGTCATTCGATTTTCTCAACTGCTTCATTTGACGTTATGTATATTTTTCGAACTCACTCACCCGTATAAATAAGTTTAATATAATATATAATATATATAATATAATATAATATAATATATAACATATAACTAAAGGTGAAGCTTAAGATTCGTGCATACAAGCTTTACACCCGTATAAATAAGTTTAATATAATATATATATATTATATATTATATTATATATTTATTTTATATATATTTATATATATTTATATTATATATTATATATATATTATATATATATATATATATATATATTAATATATAATATATAACTAAAGGTGAAGCTTAAGATTCGTGCATACAAGCTTTGAACGGAATATTTGCAATTAATTTATACCGTCTTTTCTGCAACAAATTCAGTAGTGCACCAAGTCTTTTCATTAACGGGAAGTACAAATTAATACACAAGGAATGTGTCTTTAGCACTCGCTTCTTCTGAAAATGCAGTCACTTGGAAAAAAGAAGGAGAATGAAAGAAGTTTTGGTCGACCTTTAAAGACATGAGACATGGGGGATCAATCAGGTTGCAGAAAATCGGTAACGGTACCTGTAACCTGACCTGAAACCCACAGGTTATATTCAGAAAATATCATTGAACAATGTGGATAGTAAAAATCTTTGCAAAGTGCCAGGGCGGATACAGCTTTCGCCCTGACTGATGTTTTCGAAAATTCTCATGTAAAAATCGCGAATCGGGGAGTCGCCGCGACCAACACAGGTGGATCCGTGCTAACCTACAGTGCATTAAACCTACAAAAACTTAAAATATGCTGTGGAGGTGGTTAAGGGGAACGTTTTTCACAAGAACTACTAATAAAAAACTTATGGAGTTCAAGTAGTGCTCCAAGTGAATTCTATCGTTGGAAGAGGAATGAAATTTTTTTTTCACACATCGAAGGGGGAGTTGTTAGAGGTAGTGTGACAAGGGGAGGGGTTCTGAAAAACCTTCATTTATGAGTAACATGCTTTATGAAAGGCCTCAAAGAAGAAAAAACTGGACTTTTGGAAAAAAAAACTGTTCTCCCTAAAAGCGGGCGTCCTTAATATGGACGACCCCCATGTGACTCACACACTGATGCCTTTGTGTAACACTTTTGCAATAAAAATGCATAACCGCATTTAATGAATAGATCACAAAATACCGATTGCACCAAAATTTTCTCATCTCGTCAGCTCTAAATATTTTTGGTTCTTTTGTAGAATATTCAAAGCATTCAAATGATTTCAGGTCAATCAGGTCAGGTTCAGGTCAGTTCAGGTTCGACCTGATATCATCAGGTCAGGTTCAGGTTGAGAAAATATCGACCTGAACCTGACCTGAAAATTTCAGGTCAATAGGTTTCAGGTCACAGGTCCGACCTGAACCGACCCATTCCGAACCTTAACGGCAAAACAGACTTCATTAGGTATGTGCAGCGAATATCTCTTGTGATAAATTTAACTTGTGGTTATTTGGTTAAATTTTACAGGTCGGAAAATGTAAACAAACAAATCGAATGAATTGCAACATTGAATTTTAACGTTTTCTTAACATTTCTTAACATAACTCATATTTTGGATGTCTTTCGACAATAAAATAATAAATTCAAACTTTCCGCTTCATTTAACGTAATGAATTTATCAATGGGTGTCTTCCGTTAACAGAAAATAAACAGAGATAAATTTAACTCGAGATAAAAATGCCAAAACTGCATCGAACGCACTCAGAAATATATTTATCCGGATAAACGTATTAAAGCCTCGGGGCTTGTTTTTTGCTAAAGTTATCTCAATAAATGACGCGCGAAGTTGTTGTTGACGTTGGTGGTGCGATGTCTCGTAAAGCTGCATTTATAAATAATTTAATTTTTTAATTAAAATTAAGTTTTAATAATTTGCCGTTCGATTTTCTTCTTCTTTATTTTTTGTTATTCAACACATCTGATGCACACAACACAAATATTGGCACAAAAATTCAAATTTGCCTCCAAATCTGCCTCGCCCAGCGTTATAATTTTTCTACGCTTTCAGCTTTCATACGCAAAAATTTGATTTCCTGTACAAAAATACGCCATACATCCCATAAAGTCAAATTTTTGCAGTGTGAAAGCTGAAAGAACAGAAAAA
>CM055404.1:155591092-155604827 GCA_029228625.1 Pseudolycoriella hygida | reverse complement strand
CTTTTACGAAATGCCACGAGAGCGAATGAATTTTCCTTTTACGAAATGCAACGAGAACGAATGAATTTTCCTTTTACAAAATGCCACGAGGGAATGAATTTTCCTTTTATAAAATGCCACGAGAGCAAATGAATTTTCCTTTTACAAAATGCCATGAGAGCGAATGAATTTTCCTTTTACGAAATGCAGTGAGAGCGAATGAATTTTCCTTTTACAAAATGCCACGAGCGAATGAATTTTCCTTTTACGAAATGCCACGAGAGCAAATGAATTTTCCTTTTACGAAATGCCACGAGAGCGAATGAATTTTCCTTTTACAAAATGCCACGAGAGTTTGGATGATCCTGGGCGCCCAGGGAGGGGCTTCCGCGCCCCAATTCTTGTTGTTTTGTCATCAGGAGACCTCCCTCTATCGATCCCACCCTCAAGCACCCCAATACCAGCTGTTTCCGTATACTGCATTTTTGCCGTAACATTAAGTTAACTATTATCTAGAAATTGCTTAGTTCGATAATTTTGTAACCTTTTTGTCAAATGTGCCTGCGAATAGTCGTTTCCATATATTTTGGCTATTCGCCGACGCCGACGAATAGCCATTTTCATATCTTTTGACTATTCGCCGACGCCGGCGAATAGCCATATTCATATATTTTGGCTATTCGTCGGCGCCGGCGCATAGCATCTACCTTAAATTAAAGTAAGAAGTGTCGAAAGGGCTAAGCTTGGGTATACGAGATAGAGGTTTGGTGTCAAAGGGAAAATTGTTGGGTTGGGTCGTTGGATGTGTGCCGAAATGGCGGAAAATAGGCGGGGAATCAAAAAAAAACTTTTGATATGTTGTGCAGGCAGTTGAGGGAATCATTTTCGCCCATGGAAGTAGTAGCCGCCGCGCTTCGGTTCGGCGACGGCGGCGGCTCAAAAAAAATCTTTTGATATGTTGTAGAGGCAGTTAAGATGATCACTTTCGCCCATGAGGGTAGTAGCCGCCGCGCTTCGGTTCGGCGGCAGCGGCGGCTAAAAAAACTTTTGATATGTTGTACTGGCAGTTGAGGGAATTATTTTCGCCCATGGAAGTACTAGCCGACGCGCTTCGGTTCGGCGGCGGCTCAAAAAAAACTTTTGATATGTTGTAGAGGAAGTTGAGGGAATCATTTTCGCCCTTGGAAGTAGTAGCCACCGCGCTTGGTTCGGTGGCGGCGGCAGATATGTTGTAGAGGAGGTTGAGTGGATCATTTTCGTCAATGGAAGTAGTAGCCGCCGCGCTTCGGTTCGGCGGAAGCGGCGGCTCAAAACAATGCAAAACATTGCAATCACAACGAAAACCCTTTTAATTATTTATTTATTGGTTCTAACGTCTACTAAAAAAAGCTGACACAATTCAACTAGTTACGATTCAGTTTAACAAATTTCCATTATTTCAATTCAGTTCAACCATTCAAAACATTAAGTCCGCATTATAACTTCGTCATCATGTTTCTCACAATTATATTCAAGTTCAGTTATTTCAACTTTATCAACAGTTCAGTTGCGTCATCACAGTTTAAATCACATTTTAATAATACAATAAAAGTTTTCTTAACGCTAAATCAATTCATTTTCTCAATTTCGTCGTCTTTCCTGCTTTTAAGTATCACAGTTCCTCTAGTGTCCATCAAGTGTCACATTTATCGACTGCTTTATCACAGTTCTATTAAGTCTCTTTTAAAAGGGAAACGTGACGCAAGTCCTCGTCCCTTCTTCCAAAACAACTGATATCACAACAAAAACCTCTTTTAAAAGGGAAACGTGACGCAAGTCCTCGTCCCTTCTTCCAAAACAAATGATATAAATTTGGGTGACGCTTGCACAAAAATTCTTTTGAAATATTTTCACTTTTGATTAAAAAAATGCGTCACAAATGCCGGACCCCCAGTGTTATAGTTTTTCTGTTCTTTCAGCTTTCACAATGCAAAAATTTGACTTTATGGGATGTATGGCGTATTTTTGTGCAGGAAATCAAATTTTTGCGTATGAAAACTGAAAGCGTAGAAAAATTATTATTTGTAACTGGAAGAAAATAGTTTTACCTTAGATTCCTAAAGTGTCACACTTTTCTGATTTCAAAACTTTTGTAAGAAAACATAGAGACTTGCGTCATACCTCCCCTGTAAGAGGTTTTTTGCGGATAGGGAGCGTCCATAAATGACGTCTGCATTTAGGGGGTAGGAGGGGGGTCATAAAAAAAAGACGAAAACAGACAGGGGAAGGGGGTGTTTGACGAAAACAGACGTCATATTCGGTAATGTCGCTCAATTCGAAACTACCACCGTTTTCATGATGAAAGCCGCTTCTCTAGCACACCGTAGTTGTCCCACCCCATTTTCGAACAAAAATTTTTTTCGTCTTTTCATTTCGAGAACCACGAAAATTGTAATTTCTCGATATTCAAACATAAAAACAACATGCATGTAAACAAAGAACAGAAAAACTATAACATTGGGGGGTCCGGCATTTGTGACGCATTTTTTTAATCAAAAATGAAAACATTCCAAAAGAATTTTTGCGTTTCAAAGCTTTAAGCGTCACCCCAAATTGATATCAGTTGTTTTGGAAGGAGGAAGAAGGACTTGCGTCACATTTCCCTTTTAAAAGGGTTTTTGTTGTGATATCAGTACTTTTGGAAGTTTCGGCTACTACTTTCATGGGCAAAAATGATCCACTCAACTTCCTCTACAACATATCAAAAGTTTTTTTTGAGCCGCCGCCGCCAAACCGAGCCGCGGCGGCTACTACTTTCATGGGCGAAAATGATCCCCTCAACTTACTGTACAATATATCAAAAGTTTTTTTTTGAGCCGCCGCCGCCGCCAAACCGAGCCGCGGCGGCTACTACTTCCATGGGCGAAAAAAATCACCTCAACTTCCTCTACAACATATCAAAAGTTTTTTTTGAGCCGCCGCCGCCGCCAAACGGCGAAAATGATCACCTCAACTTCCTCTACAACATATCAAAAGTTTTTTTTTGAGCCGCCGCCGCCGCCAAACCGAGCCGCGGCGACAAATACTTTCATGGGCGAAAATGATCCCCTCAACTTCCTCTACAACATATCAAAAGTTTTTTTTGAGCCGCCGCCGCCGCCCAACCGAGCCGCGACGGCTACTACTTTCATGGGCGAAAATGATCCTCTCAACTTCCTCTACAACATATCAAAAGTTTTTTTTTTTGAGCCCCCGGCCCATTTTCCGCCATTTTGGCGGTCACCCCTATGCACTACACACCCAACCCAACATCTTTCCCTTTGACACCAAACCTGTATCTCGAACACCCAACCATGTCTTATTCAAAATATGCTTCCGTACACACACACACACAAACACATACATATGGGCTTTATATGGCGCCTTCTAAGAGCCCTGGCGCCCAAACGAGGCCAGTACCCCCCCTTTTTTAAAATCTCATATGGCGTAGAATGCCCAGCCGAAGGTCCCTGCAAAATTTCAAGAAAAGATATCGAGCCGTTTTCGAGAAAACTCCAAAAAGGTGGGTTTTCATACAAATGGCTCTGGAACTAAAGTAACTAAGTAACTAACTAACTAACTAACTAACTAACTAACTAACTAACTAACTAACGTAGGATGTTTCCATTAACTTTGGTTTCTATGAAAGTGCACATTTTGTATGGAAAATGACGATTTTCTAAAGGTCATATCTCCGGATGCACTAAACCGATTTTAATGAGTGAAAAGACATTTCGCCTTAGAATTTTCCGTAGAATCCAGGAAAAATATTTTCCGGGGGGTACGTCGCAAGGGGGGGGGGAAGTCAAAACTTAGCTGTATATATTGCTACCGCGTGCCCATGATTATTAATTGTTTATTAGAAACATTTTTCCGTGTGATTGGATCGACAGATGCTTTACACATTTTTTGTCAAAAATTGCCGATATTTTGATCATGCTAATTTTCGATATATCGATAATATAGAGAAATTCAACCTTCAAAAGCCATTAACAATTCTTCAAATTACTTCCAAAATGTTAAACAAATCTGAAGAGAACTAAAATGTTGCTGATCTCTTCGTTTACGATAGCCTCAGTACACCTTGTCTTTTAGATCATGTGTATATCAGCTCAACTGGTCATAGAATGACATCAAAACTAAGATAAGTTCGATCCAAATGGTATGGCTTAACAAATTGAAGGTAGAAGAATTGAGAATTTGAGATGTAGAATCTACTCTACAGATGGTGTAGTACAGAAGCATTGTATTCTATGGGTGCAATAGTACCAAAACGAGAATTTACTCATGTTTTGACCACAGAAAAATTGATATTTTGATACATCGATATTTTGATAAACATGGATAGTTATTGAAATATCGATAATAACTTTGATTATCAATATCGATATATTTTTTTTTGATAATCATTATCGATACTTTCCAAAGAGTCCCATGCCTAGTTGCCAATGCGTGGGTTCGAAACTCAGCGGCAGATATATTTGTTCCGATTTTCAGATTTTTAAACAAAAAACAAAGCTTATTGAATCGGTCTCATCCGATAAAAGTTAGAGTAGCACATTGTTGGCAAAAGGCATTTGACTCCTACTAGAATGCTTCACAGATGCCACTGAGTTTTTCGCACAGCTTACCATTGGTACAGTAAAAAACATTCCGGTGTTGAGAGGTTCTCAAAAAATAGAACTACAAGTAGCGAAACTGGTAAATAATGATCCAGCCTCAAACCCTTCATGGGTTGTTAAGGCATATTATTTTCAGAAGGCAATTATCAAACATTTATATGTAGATCAACATATCCTATACAATCTCGTACCCATTCTCGTGTACAACTCCATCACGTATTAGCATCACCCTTTCCTTTGTACCCCCATTATAGCCAGCCCAGCAGCTTTCCCTCTTATACCAACCTATCAATAACTAGAACTGCTATAAAGATTTTTTTTACTCCCACTTCCGTGTCATGTGCATATCTTACATTTTGTTGGACACCCTGCATGTCAAACCCAACAACTTTCCCTTCAACACCAAAACTTTTGTTTCAACCAAATTATGTACAGGAAGAGAATCACAAGCTTGTGCATCTTTCTTATTTCTCTTTTATCTCTTTTTTCACGTATTCGCTTGCATTCTGTGCATGTAAAACTTGGTTTTTCGGTGAAACGAGTTAAAACGAAACGTTGCACAATCTTACGATTCTTCTCCTGTAAAAAATTAATTTTTTTTTATTTTCTATAAATCGCCTTTTTGTTGGGAGCCCTATACACTCGGAAACTTTTTCTAAATCATTTATTTCCTTACTTTCATGTGTCTGTACCGAAGAGGCTCAAAAAATATGAACCAAAAAAATCTTGCAAATTAGCTATTGAGAATGGACAACGTCCGAAATGCATATAGCACAATTGTTAATTTGTAAAACCAAATAAAAGGAGTAGAAGCAAATTTGTTTTTTCCTAAAATTATTATTTTTATATACAAAAAAAACTTACCACATTCCCCGAATCTAGAGTTTTCTCAAAAGTACGTATGACAGTGGAGATATCATAAATTCCACACCATCTTCGGTTTTGCGTAAATGTTTATTCTTATTTTTTAAATGTGTTTGTTGTGAACGTAATAGCCAGTTAGCGAAAGCCGGTTGGCCGAAATAAATAAATAAAAATAAAATAAAAGATTTCTCAAAACTCAAAACTACTCCCAAATCAAGAGTTTTCTCAAAAGTACGGCTGACTGTGTGGATACCCCAAATCAAGAGTTTTCTCAAAATTATTATATCAATAGATTTCTCAAATAGATTTCTCTCCACGGTTCCCTCAATACGTTAGCGGTTTCCTCAATAATTCAGCGCTTCATGTAGAAGCGCTTCGACAAAATGTTGAAAAAAACTTTTGAAATAACTTAACCGTCATGTAGAGATGACGAATCAGCAAAATAATGTCCGGTAGTCCGTCTCCACTTTTTCCAAACGACTCAACCGACCACCCTAAACTTTTTCTCCCTGAAAGGCACAACATTTTTGCTGAGATTGGGTCAGCGGTTTGGGCACAGCGACCAATCGAATGGACGAAATTGAGTTTCGCGACCATATACGAAAGCATTCTATATTAACTTTACTGTCAAAACAAAGTGGTACAGAAAAACATTTTAGAGAACACGTTTCACGGTTTTGGGAAAAAATTACCCAATCTTGGCCATTTTAAGAATCAGGGATGACTTAATCTCTAAAACTATTGGAGTTAGAAAGTTGCTTCCAACGGCAAAGTTGTAGAGAATAAAATTTTAGAAAACACGTTTTTAGTGTTTTAAGGATAAACGGGCCAATCCTGGGATATGACCACTTCTAGAATCGAGAGGGATGACTCATCTCTCTGAAACTATGGCAGTTAGAACGTGGCTTCCGAAAGCAAAATTGTAGAAAATAAAATTTTGGAGAACACTGCTTGATAGTTTTAGCATATGACCACTTCTAGAATTGGATGAGATGACAGATATCTCTAGAACTGTGAGAGTTAGTAAATGCTTCTTACGGCTTATATATTCTAGCTACGGCTACGCTTCATAACTTCCGCTTGCCATACATGAAAATTCAGTTATGAGCAAAAATTTTCGCCTAAATCAAAATTTTATTGTATTCTGAGCGAGCTAGAAAAAGGCTTAAATTTTGCAATGTACTTTGTTTGTTTATAAATTCCATTGCCAAAAAACTATTGCAACTCGAGTTATGTCTTCGATTCACAAAAACATTTCAATCGTTCATTTATCAACATGGTGACATATATATGACACAATAAAAGATTTATTAAATTTTTATTCATCATACGTCGTTCATGTAGCGCACCTG
The DNA here is from genome assembly GCA_029228625.1 of Pseudolycoriella hygida. Lineage (NCBI taxonomy): Eukaryota > Metazoa > Arthropoda > Insecta > Diptera > Sciaridae > Pseudolycoriella > Pseudolycoriella hygida. Next base: position 155,597,992 of record CM055404.1, on the reverse strand, counting down.
CACTGCTATCAAGTTCATAAATACAGACGAAAAAGCACATTGAAAAAATGATTAAATTACTACGCAATACAACCGTCATCGTTCGAATACAAATTACATCTACTCATGTATAGATACATTCTAGATTATTATTGGGCCCGTACGAAGTATACAAAGGTCCTATACGTTTACTACAAACAATTTTATTGTAACGTGGGGTAGATCGAGGTGGGAGGGGGGAGGATGCATCTATTATCGTCTAGAGATGTCGAATCAGCAATAAAAAAACGTCCGTCTGTCTGTCTCTACGTCAGTCTCCACTTTTCTTCCAAATGGCTCAACCGATCAGTCTGAAAGGTACACGCCTCCCATGATTCAAGTTCGAAGATGAGCAAAATCGGCTAAGTGGTTCCGGAGATATGGTCGAAGAAGTGGAGGTCGGACATGAAGTTTTCGAGGATCTGTGAAACTTCTTTGCAAATATCTCAGCAAGTATAGCACGGCAATTCCTCATTTTGGTGTCAAATGAAAGCAAACTGGGAAAAAATTTTTGTGGGAATCGGGTCAGGGGTCTGCTCACTGGGACCAATGGAATAAACGAAATTGAGATTTTTGGCCATATACGAAAACAGTTTTTCGTCTAAATGTCCTTAACTATGCAATATGGAGATTTACTGTCATAGCCAAAGTTGTAAAGAATTAAATTTAAGCGAACACGTGTCTCAGGGGTTTGGGAAATATGGCCCAATTCTGGTTTATGGCCACTTCCATAATTGGGCAGGATGACCCGAATCTCCAGAACTATGAGAGTAGTAAAGTTTGTTCCAAAGGCGAAGTTGTAGAGAATTAAATTTAAGCGAACTCGTGTTTCAGGGTTTTGAGGAAATGTGGCACAATCCTGGTATATGGGCACTTCCATAATTGGGCAGGATGACCCAAATCTCCAGAACTATGAGAGTTAGAAAGTTGGTTCCAAAGTTGAAATTGTAGAGAAATTAATTTAAGCGAAGATTTTAAGGAAATATGGCCCAATCGTGGCATATGGCCACTTCCATAATTGAGCAGGATGACCCGAATCTCCAGAACTATGAGAGTGAGAAAGTTGGTTCCAAAGGCGAAGTTGTAGAGAATTATATTTAAGCTAACACGTGTTTCAGGGTTTTGGGGAAATATGGTCCAATTCTGGTATATGGCCACTTCCATAATCGGGCAGGATGACCCGAATCTCCAGAACTATGAGGGGTAGAAAGCCAAAGTTGTAGTAGAATAAAATTTTAGAGAACACGTGTTTCAGGGTCTTAGGGGAAAATGGCTTAGTCCTGGTATATAAGCTTTTCTAGATTTAAGTTGTCTGAGACGTATTTCGGTAGGGCCTTTGACATTACCTTGGGTAATTTCTATGGATCTTTGAAATTCTTAGAGTTATAAAAGAACAGAAAACGTTGGATTGTTTGCTTATTTGTATATTTAGATACGTGCGAGTCTCTTTGCCACATTTATTCTGTTTGTTACATCTATGCTGTTTGCCACATCTATTCTGATAATTCAGAGAATTTGTTGTTGAGTAAACCCAACTATGAAAAGTCATTCGACACTTTTCAAATCTCTACGGATTAAAGCATGCAAACTTGGAATCCATCATAGGATACAACTCATTACGTATTACTTTTACTATGAACGTGTAAGCTCTTATTTGAATTATTTTGTCATTGACATGACGCTCAGACATTAACACATCTAGAACAGTTGCGTTTGGAGATAATTTGAAGAGATCAACATTTCGGCATCTAGTGCCAATCTTCAGTCAAGTCATGCACCTTGATATACTGATGGACGTGATTGACAAAGTGCTGACGTATCTATTTGTCTCGGCTAGAGGTATTTTTTGGACTAGCGTAGTGTAACGGAAATGGTTACAGCTGCCATCTGTTGAAGTTTTATATTAAACATTTCTTACTCTAACCCTGAGTGTATTGTCTCCAAAGTTAACTCAAGAGCTTATTACGTTCATGAAAGACTATGCGATCTTGTAGTGGAAGATGCCAACATATTGTAACTATGTAATGTGAGGGTTTAGTTCGATTTAAACTGTTGCACACATATTCTGATACGTACGGGTCTTTGGTTATGTTGTACATATAAATTTAATGCAACGTGAAAACAGAAGCAATGTCAATAAAATAATTAAAAATGTTAATTTATGATTAGAATTGCTAATTTTGTATTTTACCTTCTGTATCACTATGTCTGGTTGTGGTGAGATCTTCTTCTTTGGTAATGGAACGTTGATGATGAGCAGCTAGTGGTACTGTTGGTATTGTTGTTGCAGCCGTTTGTGGTGCATTCAATGCTATCGATGGTGGTAATATTGGACTACATGGTGAATGCGAGCTAGCTGATGCACTCGATGAGGTGAGTGGCACACCCGATGACGAATATAAATCTTGATTAAACTGAAAATAGAAAAGTAATGGGATGGAATAAGTTTATTGCAACAGGAATGCAAAACAATTTTCAAGACTAAAATAAGCAGAAAAATCAAAACTTTTTGTTTTTTCATATCTTTTGTTAATTTCAGTCTGTAAATGTTACAAACAGCTTTGTTTCTTTTAAATTATGCCAAACAATTTGTATTACGGTTTTACTTGCTATGCAAGTATTATCACAGTCTTCTTCGACTAAAGTCTGTATCATAAATTCTAGAAGAAAATTCTATTCTATTCTTATTATGGTAGCATTTTCCAACAACAACAGCATCACCTTTCGGCGATCGTATAGAGGTATATAACATTTTGCACTTGGGAAGGGAATGCAAAACGGTAGGAGAACCGGTTCCGAATACCGGTTCTTCGAGAACCGAAACGCGGTTCCTGTTAGCTTGGAACCGGTTTATGTTTATATTATTTCAGCATGGTTTGAAAGTATTGATTTCGTTCCTGATCATGATATCTAGGGAATGCAATACCGGAAACATCCAATACCGAATATCGGTACAGCCGGCCGAACGTAAGAAGGGATAAAAATCAAATATTTATTAGATTCCACAAACATTTGTCCTACATTATCTCAAGATATATAAACAGAGAAGGTAATGCAATTCAATAAACTCGCAGAGCCCAAGTTTGAGGTGAATTTATACAAGTAATGTTGTTTGCAGATCAAGTTGCCTGCATATTAATAGCATATTACAATTGAGGTCATGTAAACAGCCGGTAACATAAGGGCGAAGTTTGCAAAATCGAGCCGAAGGCGAGATTGTGTAATCGTCCTTGTGTTACAGGCTGTTTACATGACCTCACTTGTACTATGCTTTAACGTAGTAGCACTCGGTCGTTGAAACAAGCAATTAAACATTAAACATTTTGAAAACAAAAAAAAAAAATAACTCCTAAAATACAGCGCACGCTATTTGAGTTCTTAGAGTAGGCTAAATATCGAATGAACTATCGTGCTGCGTTCATTTTGTTATTTCGTTTGTCGATGTTATAATAACGCAGGCCATGAACGGTGTATATAGCTCAGTGAGCAATGCTGTGGTGTTATTAACTCATTTTTTTCCAGAATTTCCTGACATTTAGTGTGGGTAAGGGAAGAGAAACAAATTCTCCGTTAAGAAAAACGTAAATGTTATGTTAACCATTTGATATAAATGTTATGTTAACCATTTAATATAAATATTTGCGATTGGGAGGGAAGAGGTAAAAATAACCCTCTGTTAAGAAATGTTACATTTACTTCCTGCTCAATTTTTGTATAGCAAATCATTGAAATCTAGTACAATCCCATTTTTTCCAAGGAGGAATTCATTTTTGGATGAATTTCTTTAGTTCATTGCCAAACTCCCTGTAGTTTTTGACAATTTTTTTTCAATTTTTTTTTGTGTCGCGTGCATTTCATTAAATAATTAATTTAATTAATTTTAATACAGAAAAATGAACTAAATAGACTTTCAATCGATATCGACCTACAAATTTTACAAATTAATAACATCATGTTTTCAAAGCCCTCGGGATATATTAGTCTGCGAAAGAGTTGGTGCCTAGCGGAAAAATATTCAAATGTTTGTTTGACGTAGAAAGTGGGGCCATGACAAAATTATGACAAAATTATGGCGAAAATATTGACTATGATTTTGCAATTTCCAGCAAAGAAAATGCTTCCATCTCTTTAAATAATTTTTGTCGAATATAGCTAATGCTTAGCACGTAAAAATCAAAGGTACTGACGCTACCATGTTTATTTTTCGACTTGGAAATACGATGATTGTTGCGCCACCACAAGCAGCTGATTACGAACTACGAGTGTGGGATAAATACAAGATATATATACGCACAGGTAGTGCAAATCAGAGTTTCCACGGAGTTTGAGGTGAATTCCTCATCGTAATATTTGAAAGTGTGACAAATTTATGTGATTAATGTTGTTGTGCCTGTTTCATTCGTATACAATTTTAATATGCAGGCAACTTGACCTGCAAACAACATTACTTGTATAAATTCACCTCAAACTTGGGCTCCGCGAGTTTATCTGAATTGCATTACCATCTCTGTTTATATATCTTGAGATAATATAGGACAAATGTTTGTGGAATCTAATAAATATTTGATTTTTATCCCTTCTTACGTTCGGCCGGCTGTACTGACACAAATGGTTATCGGTATTCAAGCAGAAAAATCAATTGAATATCTTAAGTCACTAGTAATCATTGTGTCATTTACAAATTTGATTTATTTTATTACCTGAAATACTGAAACAAATATATAAAATAAAAATGAAAATAATGTTTTGAAGTTTGAAGTTATGGATCTTCCAGGAAGATGGGAAATTGTAGAGAAAATTATTAATTAGACTTAAAACAAATGTTGCTTATTCTTAATGACCAATTATGTCTACAATCTATGTTTCGTTACTTTCGTCACTTTAATAAAAACCTATTATTTACAAACAGACCTTTGTTCGAATTTTTTTTTTCATCACATTTGTCTAAACTTTCCTTTTTTCTTAGCTTTTTCATATTGCTTGGAAATTTACCAAAAATGTTTATTTTATTTAGAGTTGAAAAAATAAAAAGAAACTTTGCGTAGAAATGCACAATGATAGACAATCTACAAACATATATTATGCTGATTTCGGCGTATCACGTCCTCATGTAACAAATCATATGATTTCTTCAGTACACCTATGTCATTATAAGGACTATGTGCATATCAGAAGAACACACGGCGGAATGTGTAGTCAACAACACAATACATTTGCTTTTATAGTCACTTTGTTTGCTCGATCATAATTGTTGAGCTAGATCTGCCACAACTAGCTTATTTCTATTTTGAGAGCATGCTAGATTTGCATAATTCCAACATGCAAATGTAAGAACTGCCACTTCTTACAGTTGGATAAAGTATCAAATTCGACCATTTAATAATTCTTGATATTGAATATCAGAAATAATGCTTATAATAATAGCACTTATTCCCTTGACTGAAAATCAGGGTCTTACAAAAGAAATCCACACAGTATGCCATTTCTGTTCACTATAATGAAAAACGGAAAATCAAGAGAAGAGGTAACAACGCTAATTAAACTAATTAAACCTTAACCGATGTTCAAAAGTTTTTTTTTTCTTCCATAAAGAATCTCAGTATTTAGTCAATGTTCTGTTTATATAAAATCATAAATCTCGAAAATATTCTCAAAAAAGCTGTTTCAGGAATTTTCTCCTTGCCAACACGATAACTCTTCTAAATCTCAACGTATTTTGAAAATTTTTGTTTTATATGATGAAGAATTAATAATAAATATAATATTTAATATAAATATATTTAACATAAATTAAATTTTACCAAGAATCTGGAGGCTATTCTCAAAAAAGGATTTACCTTGCCAACACGATAACTCTTCGAAATCTCAACGAACTTCGAAAATAATTTGTGTTTTATATGATGAAGAATTAATATACCGAGGTTAAGTTCGGAATTGTACTAAGAATTTCGAAGTTATTCTCAAAAAACGATTTACCTTGCCAACACGATAACTCTTCTAAATCTCAATGGATTATGAAAATTTTTGTTTTATGTGATGAAGATTTAATATCCCGAGGTTAGGTTCGTGAACGGGCGGAATTACACCAATAATCTGGAAGTTATTCTCAAAAAACGATTTTTCTTTCCGGCACAATAACTCTTCGAAAATATATAATATATCAAAATATAATTTTATTTGTGATTTACCGTGTGGACTCATTCCAGACCAGTGTGGACTCATTCCACTGAAAAAAGGAAAACTTAATCATACTTGCGAATCATACTTCCGCCACGTTAGCTATCCACAATGTGATTTTTTTTGCGTGAAAAAATTTTTTGTCGAAAAGCTCCATTTAAAGTAGTCACAAAATATTGTATGGGTGGGATAAGCCTAAAATATTTTTTTTTTAAATTTTTTGATGCGTTTCTCCGGTAGGTAAAAATCATCAAAGTTTGTATGGGAAAAAAAATTTTGTATGTCATCATCATCATCATCATCACACTTTATAGACCGTTTGTACCTTTCGGTGTGAGGTCTTTACTACTGATCATGGACCACCCTTCTCCATACCCCCCTATCCTGTGCCAAGGAGATGGTTTGTTCGCCTAGAGAAAGTCCCCTAACTTCTAAATCGGATGTAATTGAGTCTATAAACCTTCTCCTTGGCCTACCCCTGGGACGCACACCCGGGACTTGAGCATCCAATATCCTCTTTGGTAGCCTGCTATTACCCATCCTCTGAACGTGCCCGTACCACCGCAGACGACTAATCCTTGCCGCCTCTTCCACTGATGTAACCCCTAAGTTTTCCCTGATGTCGTCGTTCCTAATATGATTGTCCCACTGTTCCCTCCGATTTACTTTTGCTATGCTCCTAAGAACCCTCATAGCAGAAACCTC
>CM055404.1:155555668-155583092 GCA_029228625.1 Pseudolycoriella hygida | reverse complement strand
ACTGACGTTCCCTGAAAATTTTAAGGAAATCGCGCGGGCGGTTCTCGAGAAAAAAAAGTAGATAGATAGATACATAGATACATAGATAGAGACATAGATCGTTGACACACCACACAGGAATAAAATTGTTATTAATTACAAAGGTAATTTGACCACTTTTCCTTAGGAATTGGTCATCTTTGATTGGCGATATCTCAGCCAATTTTCAACCGATTTTGATGAGTGAGGGCTTGTTTGAAAGCTGCTGCGACGTAGTTTTTTTTTAATAATTTGGAGGGGAAGGGGGGCGAGGGGAAAAAACTCAAAACTTCGCCTATACATCGTGTCTTGTCCCAAATGTTTTTGTATGGAGGTTTTTGGGTTTGTGGACGTTTTTTTTTGGGTGTGGGGACTGCGTCACGCTCTCCGCTACCGCTCCGAGCATGATATCGCTCTCTTTTCCGAAAATTGGCTTGGGTCTAATAAAAGAATAAGTTTTCCGGGGTATTGTCTCTATCAATTGGATCGTCATTCCGGCGATCACGGGGGTGTAGCAATAGCAGTAAACAGCAAACTTCAACACAGGCATGTATCGCTGCTTCCCACAAACGTTATTGAATCAATTGCAATCAGTGTTAGCACCCCGTTTGGAGAAATTATGTTCATTTCGGTTTACTTCCCTGGTGGTAACACTTCGAATCCGATACTCAACCAATACAGGAGTGATATTCGTGCGCTAACTTCTATTAAACAGCCGTATATGTGGTGACTTAAACTCTAAACATCGAATGTGGAATAACACCAGAGGAAACGGAAACGCTGCCGGCTATATTTTATATCAGGAACTGTCTAGGCGCCCATTCAATATTCTGCACTCTCCGACCCCAACCAACTTCCCGCCTCAGAGAGGAAGAAAACCATCAAACCTCGATATCGTACTAACTAATGATTTGCTCCCAGTTGACCAAATTCAAACTTCGGATGAACTAATGTGGGACCACCGGGCTATCATATTTGCGGTAAAGGCTGAATCCCGAATTAAGATCCCTCATTCTGCTAAAAAACTGGAATAGAAGGAAATGGCAGAGAACTGATGACCCTTACTTCGCTAAAAATTGTATTTCGTTAACTCGTGAAATTTGTAAAAAACTTGAACAACTAAGGAATAAGAATTGGTCGTCCAGGTTAGAAAATTTTGACTTGGCTTCAAAAAAGCTGTGGCAAACCACGTAACTACTAAAAAATAAGACTGGAAACTTACCTCCCCTAAAAAGCACCAATGGAACAATGTCTTACATAAATCAGCAAAAATCAGAAGAGTTAGCCGCCATATTCAACAAGTCCCGTATGCTGACATTAAGTCTTGGGAACCAACGCACACTAATTGCCGTAAATCGTTCAATTAAACGCATTGAAAGGTCCAACATTAACACCACTGAACTTTCCAAATTGTTGACTAAACCGAGTGAAATTTATCATATCCTCAAGACGACCAAAATGAAGAAAAGTCCTGGCGACGACCTGATTACAAACCGTATCCTCAAACAAATACCAAAGCGTGCCGTTGTACTCTTGACGATGATATTCAATGCATGTTTGAAATTCAGCTACTTTCCCACGATATGGAAATTAGCCAGAGTTGTAGCAATCCCGAAACCGGGCAAATGTCTAACGATCGCATCCAACTTCCGTCCTATTAGTTTGCTCAGCTCAGTGAGCAAAGTACCAGAAAAAATATTATTGAGCAGAATTCAGGTTCACGTAGCAGAAAAAGACATTATTCCAAACGAACAGTTCGGATTCAGACCAAAATATTCAACAGTTCACCAGCTATGCCGAATCGTCCGACACATAAAGCACCATCTCGCTCTAAAAAAAATTAAGTATTTACAATATTAATAGCTATCTCTTGAAATAAAGAAAGCTAAACAACATGCTTTCAAACTGTTCTTTGTAAGAGATTGAACTAAGTGTTACGGTGTGAGAGACCTAATACATTGCCGGAAGTAACAAATCCGGTATTGCAAAGTTATTGCTAGAAGTAACGAATCTAGGATACAAAATTATCGAAAGTGAAGTCTAGTGCTTCAACTAAAGTAACCGTCTAGAAACAAGTGTATTTAAGCAAAGGTAATTCGAATGGTTGCTCATTCTGCCTTTATGTCAACTGATATACACATAGTCATGACATGACATAGGTGTACTGATGAAATCACATACCGTGGTATGTGAGGGCGTGATACGTAGAAATCAGCATTTTGTTATTGTCCATTGTTTCGTCAATTATATAGTGCCTGTTATTGGTAGGACGGAAGTCAGCCGGATAGAATATTCGGTTGATCGTTTGGTGGTCGGTAAATGAGTGAGCCAACGATGGATTGTTCAATTCGTTTTATTGTAACAGTGTGATCGTTGATATGCTACAAATTTCTAATGTTCTTAAATTATTTTATGTTCTACTCTAAATATTTCACGGACTTACATATTGTGACCACTATTTGATAACTTATCTATCTATCTAGGGTATCGATAATTTGAATCGAGATTAGCTACTTCACACAGTTCGGGATTGGAACCGCGTGATAATAATTCAACCGGTGAACAATCGTTTTTTCTGTAATAGCATATAAATTGTCACTGAGCGAATATATATAACTGAATACTCACGAATTTTACTATAAACTATTATTCACAAGTTATTCAATTAACTCTTAAACTATAAATTAGTTTAAATTGTTTTCTTTTCGGTGTGGGAATGGAATTTTGATTTCTTATTTGACATCTTAAATCTAATTAGAGCGAAGTTGTATCGCATTGCGGTGGCGAGATGCGAGAGACGGAACATTCCATCTAGTTGTCGTTTCTGGCAGTAACAGTGCCCTTCATAAAAGATGGAAAGTAAAAAATCCCTTTTATTTAGTTCGTGCACTCTACTATTTTTGGTCAAAAATCCAAGCTATACAAAGCTATCAGAGGCTCTGTTTTTATCCATGCGTGCTAAATGTTCCGCCCACCTCAACCTTCGGGTTTTCAACATCGCCACTATATCCGGCATTCAAAATTAACGATCCAATTCAAAGTTATATCGCCACCTCCCCCCTCGCGCATTGCTCCAAGTATGGTGCGAAGTACCTTGCGCCGAGCCTTGCGCTCGAACGTTATGACCAACTGAACGGTGTTCTGCACCATCTTTGTCATTCTATTGTTACCACAATGAAAGCACTCAGTTACTGTAGAACACCGTTCAACTGTTTATCACTTTTCTTCATCGTCCAAGATTCGCATCCGTAGATTAATACTGGACGAACAAGCGTTTTGTAAATATGGCGCTTCGTTCTCCTTGATATTGACTATAGTCATTTATCATCAGACCCAGCTTGGATTTTCAGATTTTCGTGAAATGTTCAACTGCTGCTGCATGTGTATGACTGGCGAGATCCAAGTCACACGTATTCATCAGTAATTACGCGAAAAAAATCAATGCTTTCCTATCTCGCCTCTGTACAAAATTGCGTTCGGACCTAAATAAGTTTTTACAGAACTTTTCATCAAACAAACCCTCAAAATCATTCGTGACAAAACAAAACATTGCTTTTGTTTCTTCAAATTTACGCATCTTTACAGGAAACATAAATTCTTTTGTTTTGGAATACGATAAAAATGCAATTCTGACTCGGAACTATATGAGTGTTCATGTGTTCAATGATGCATCGTTTCGCATTGCACTGAATTTCTTAAATCTTCAAAAAAATCGTTAAATTCTAAAATGATTAGAAATAGCGTTCTTGTGAGTTTGATGGAAAATAAGTAAGAAGGCGCAGATGCGAAAACAAACCTATATCAAATAAATAGTAAATTAAAGAATTAAAACGCAACTTTCCGTGTCTATCACGGTTTATCATACTCTGTGTGTAGAATACCAACTTGCAGACATTGCAGAACTGTACAGTATCGTGTATTGAAGCACCAGACATAGCACGAAAAACATGCAACTTTTCTTGATTTTACTATGATATTAGTTTTCTTATAATGATGTCGTAGGCGTGGTTTCATAATCCACTCCCCAAAAAAGTACATACAAACACTTGACATTGTTTGAAGAGAAAATTCAATGTGTCCCCTCCTTTCATTATACAATTATTACCTCCCAGTTGATGTGCTTCTTGTTGTGACAAAACTGCTTCTATGTGTTTGAAAATTTAAAATTAACTCGATTTCAGTGCGCATTTCGGTCTCGTTCCAAACAAGCCTGTTTTAACGAACTCCGCGATCCGCCATCATATAAATTTCAGTATAGGTAATGAGTGAATTTTTAAATTTTAACAAATTTAACGGAAAATTTCGAATATGTTTATTTCGACGTGGTTCAATGTCGTAAATGTGACATACCTGTGATTTATATGACATAGTTCGAATTGATAAGAATGGTTTTAATTTATGAAATTATTGGAGTGAAAGAAATTAGAACATACAAAGTGTCTTGTATAATAAATGTATGTCAGAATTGAAAAAAAGTGATTTAGTGATTGCAAATAAGAATTTTAAGTAATATTTTTATATTGCTTACGAATCTTAAGTGATATTGATATATGTAAAAGTAAATGTTGGAATATTTTGCATTTACAATTTACCAAAGAGTTCTTGCAGCTGTTGATGTTATATTTCAGAAGTTTTGTTAAAGATTGTGGGAACGGTCGAAAAATGCTAATTTAAATTTTGTGTTGTATTTATTGATTAAAATAACTTTTGTCATAAAATATAGCCGGAAATAACACCTAATTTTTGAGAACAAACTCAACAGTTACACACATGAAACATAAATTCATGTTACGTTTCAGCTTAAAGGTTATATTCTGATTTTAATTGAGAGCTTTGACTTGCAACTTTCTTAAGGGCATTTCAATACGTACCTTCCGCTATTTTTCAACGGATGTTCACATTACATTTTGCAATGCGACCCGAACAAGATTAGTGAGTAGATTACATTAGCGCCAAAGAAATTTACTAACAAAGAGATTGTATTATATAGAAAATATTATTGAATTTTGAAGAGTACTGGAGCGCAACTGGAACGGCTTTAACTGAAAAAACGACGCAAAGCCGAGATTTTCCTTTTAAGAAAAACGTGCTTTAGATAAACGTGGTTTAGATAAAACTTTTTTATGGATTAAGTAGGTCAAACCGTTCTTATCGCCCTGCCTGAATGATAATAATGCATCTAACATTCTTAGAGATTGCATAATTCGAGGCGTGGCGTTTCGGAAGTCGGTGGTCAGACTGAACTTGTTATTGGGCGCAAAAGGCTGTTGAGGTCTCAAAAGAAACAAACGATGAAATGGTCAATACATCGTAATCGGACTTTTCGTAAGAAACTGGACACCTTCATCGATCCTTTCATAACTGATCTGGCTGTATAATGTACGATTTCATCATACTTAACGTTTTCATATCTCTTTGCGCCATGATTTTCATGTAAAGTTTACATTTTTCATCAAAACTTCTCGTTGTGAAATTCAACGCATAATTTCGCTTGTTTGAAAATTAACTTTAACATTCCCCATAGCATAGGATAGCATAAGGTGAGTAGAAACTCTGACTAGATATTTCTTGCACCTAAGCCTAATGGGCCTGTTGTGCATTCCCACAGGTATTAGAGGTCGTCCCTTTTTATTCGATTGAGGTAGTCAAGGACCGTTTTTCGTGAGTAGTTTTTTATTGATTTGGGGTTCGCTATAAAAGATCCGAAGTGTTTTGCTCGAGCCATGATAAAGGCGTCCCCCATTAGTACCGCTTTCTTAGTGGTAATCAAGTGCTTTGAGTGCGTTGCAAAACAGCATCATTTTTTTTATTTGGCGCCATAAGGTGATTGTGTGATACGTACAGTTACACAGTCTCGTTTTAAACCTATCAAATGCATGCTGCCGTTTGACGTTTGAAAAAATTAAAAGTTTTAAATTTTGATTTATGCGAACTTCACGTCTGTCAGTGCGCTTTTCAAAATTTGATTGACATAGGTCACTAACTATTCAACGTAAACATTTATTTGACTAATGTCAAAGGGGTTTTAAAATTTGAAAAAAATGAGGTTAATGGTTTCAATAAGATTTATTCGCTAGTGTCATATCGGTCACGAGGATGTCACTTATTCATCCGATTGCAATAATTCATTATTGCCGAAGAAAAAACAATCGATTTGTAACTCGATTCGGCCATGCAACGCGAATTGTCTATGTTGCTAGATCGTATAACAAACCGAAAATTAAAAAGCGACATCAATAACATGAAATTCAAAAACTCCAAAAAATCGGTGTAAATTCAATGTAAATTTTTATGGTAAGTGACCCCTCGTGGAAGAAACACACAAACAAAAAATTTCAATTATTTACAAAGAAAACCCGGATCGGAACGCAAAAACGGTAAAAATAATCAAAACGTACACAGAACAAAATGAAACACGCCATACAACCGAACTATATTCCAAGCAAGGACAATTTTGCACAGAAAACTTCATCATTTAAAGAATATGGATGAAAAACCAACAAACATCGTGTAGTGTAGTAGCTCGAGTTGGGCAACAAAAATTGATTATGAAATTGAATTTTAGCAAAATTGGTTAAGAACTTTCGACGTTACGGTTGAAAAAGTGGTCAACAAAAAACAAAAACGTTTTTTTTAAATTACCACGAAAATCGCTCTTCGATGTTTTGAATGAAACTTATGGCGAAAATTAATTTAAAAAAATAGGTTAAGTGGTTGGGGCTGTAGGGTCCTCATTGATCTGTTTGCGACGTTGTTCAAGTGGACTGTATTCGGATATTACGTGCAAACAAGTTGGAGGTTGAACGAACAGTGATTTATTATAATGAAGTAAACTTAGAACTAGGTTTTGACCGTCAGATGCCACACCATCTGAAGGTAAATATTACAATGAAAGAGTTAAATTCGAATATGAATATTTGAATTGAACCGCGAAATGTTCTTAACAGAACACTCATTGTGGGCCCAACTAACAAATTGTATGAAACTAAAGTGTACAAATTACGGTTGGGAGATTTGTCATAGCACCGAATTCCATTGGTCAGTACTGAGGATTGTGGGGTCAGCAGGAGTTGAGATCGGATTTGCGTCTTCAAGTCTACATTTTTTTATAATTTTCTTTGCGTATGCCAATTGATTGATGTGAATAGATCCGTTCTCATTTCGCGAAACTTCTATGCCAAGAAAATAGTCTAAATTTCGCTCAGCTTCCTCGCAATCACAATCAAAATATTTGGAAATGACAAAATCCGAAACCAATTTCACACTGAATAGGTCATCGTTTTTTTTATTATTTGCAATAGAAGTCGTAAACTTTAAACGCATTTTCACATTGTAAATATTTTCTGCAGAGCAAAATTTTTAGTCGACCGATTCGATTCCTCTCACCTACTACATCCCATGAGAGAAAAGTAACTCATTTAATTTCTGCAGCCATTGATTTGCCGATTAAAAAAATACACAAGAACTGAAGTTGCTTCATCCTCTACTGCCAGCGCCGCCGCCGTATCTAGGGGTGCCTTCCTTTCTGATATATATTAATGTTCGGAAGAAAATCTGCCCCTAAGGAGAGGACGCTTCTATACTTTTTTCTTGAATACTCTTGAGCCTTCGACTACCTCTGAATCACAGCAAAATTTCTTTATATTTAATGAAATTCATGAGAATGGCGCGCTCTATGGACCCTACTGCCTGAACCAGTGAATCAATTTTCATCAACTTTTTTTAGTTAGTTTTTGAGATCCATATCTTTCATTCCAAAACTTGAAAAGCAATTCCCGTTCGTCGGAGATGTAAGCAAAAACGTTTCTGCGACCTTCAATAAACAAGGTTTTGACAACTTATTCGATCGTAACTTCGAAAGTTCTTGACCGATTTTGCCCATCTTCAATCTCAACATTCCTTTTGAAACTATCTTTCAGGCAGATCTGATTAAAGTAGAGGAACGGAAGTAAATCCTCCGGGCCCGTGCCTGAAAAGGTGGCCCGGGCGGCCAATTTAGGGGCCCATCGTATGGCTGAAGAAAAGAAAGACGGATCCAAATTTTTAAAATTTCAAACACCTTGATTTAGTAAAAAAGACTAGTTAAGAGCCTACAAATTTTCGCCTACGGCGTTAGACAAACACGAAATCAATCAATTATTGCAATTCTTACTTATAATGAGTCCTACAACCAAAAACTCTCGCCTGCGGCAATTAAGTCGTTCTTCGATTTACCTATAGAACAATAGAGAGCAGTCCAAAATTTTCGTCTGAGGAGCCGCATCTGATGCGGCTATTGAGCAATTCTTCGAATTACCTAAAAAAACGAGGAAAACCAGTTCAAAGTTTTTGCCTGCGGCGCTTTTCTCGATGCGGCGATTAAACGATTCTCCGATACCTAAAGAACGAGAACAGGCGGTTCAAAATTTTTGCCTGTTGCGCTTTGCATGACAACCTAACTTGCACCAGTTGAACACCACAATTAAAAAAAAATTGTCTGGGGCGCTGGACTCAAAGAAAAGCTTCCAACGCAGTAACAAAATTTTTCTTTGACAGTGTAGAACTTTGTCTATTACAATGTACATCGTTAGTTTCAACCCAGTAAGCAGTTGTATTTGCAAAATGGACGGTCAGTCAAAGTCAAATTGTTTTCCTCTGTAAGAAAACCAAAATATAACTCGATTGTATTTATTCCAATTGGAATTGAGTTCGTGTTTTGTGACTTTTTTATTTGAATAAAATGTGTATGTGAAACAAATAACCGTTGCGGAAGTTAACATCGGACTAGACTATAATGACTTCATTGTACCCCTCGTTGAATACAAGAAACTCGACTATAATAGGCTAATTATACCCCTACTTTCAGTGCAATAACTGAGTCATTATAGGCCCCGATGTGATCAATATCTTAATTTGACAATTTGGAATTTCTGCGCTCAAGCAAAAAAAATAGTCAAAAAAAGCCGATTTTTGCGTGACATGGGCCATTCTCAAGTAATGTTTCCCTGAAAACAATCCCCCAATGATGTCATTAAAGACATCATTTATGATGGGGATCAAAAATGTATGGAATACGACATTTTTTCACATAGAACACAGCGCCACTTTTCTATACATCAAAATATATTCAACCGGATTGTTTATTGCTTGAAGTTTCATTACACATCGAGACACCATTTTTCGATTCAAACAAAAAAAGGGTTTTCACCAACGGAAACGGAATACGGCACAATTGTAGAAATTTCTAAATAAACAAAACTCCTTCCGAGTTATTAAATTTTTAGGCTTAATTTTTGAAATAAATAAAGTTTGTTTTTCGACTCGTAAGCAGCTTTTGCTTATTTAATTATTATTAAATTTTTAGGCAAAATTTAAAATAAATAAATTTTTTTTTCGATTCGGAAGATGTTTTTGTTTATCTAGAAATTACTTGAAATAGTATATTACAATTGAGGTCATGTAAACAGCCCGTAACATAAGGGCGAAGTTTGCAAAATCGAGCCGAAGGCGAGATTCTGTTATCGTCCTTGTGTTACAGGCTGTTTACATGACCTCACTTGTACTATGCTTTAACGTAGTGGCTGTTGAATTCGGAAAATTTTACTTCAAATTTAAAATAAAAAAAATACTTCATGTTGAACTCCGAATAATTTTTGGAGAAAATACTTCATTTTTCAATTTGTAAATTCTATTGTAAATCTAGTATATTTAAATTTTAACGTAGCATGAATTGAGGATTTTTTCCGTATAAATATGTTGCTTTTTTCCTGAAATAAATCATTCGAATACGAACAGTTGTGAGTTTCATTACTAAGTAGTAAATCTGGTGTCTGCGGACTAGGAAGAATATTCCCCCAGATAAAAGAGAAACAACTACTAAGTAGTAAATCTGGTGTCTGCGGACTAGGAAGAATATTCCCCCAGATAAAAGAGAAACAACAACCAAGTAGTAAATCTGGTGTCTGCGGGGGAATATTCCCAGATAAAGTAGAATAAGACGGCCTGGGTGGTGTTGAACGTCATAGTAAAAAGGGACGGCCTGGGTGGTGCAAAACGTCTACGAGTTTGGTCTACATATAATTCTCTGGTAGAGATTATCACTGTAGAAATAGTATTTTATATGGTGACCCCTCGACGTGACCGTTACGTCGCAGTACTGTGTAGTTGGAGATACACAGTCATTTAAAAGAAAGATAGAAGAACATTTTTTGAACACAAGTAGTAATACTTGGTCGTTGTAAGTCTACGGAGCTATTTCCGGAATCGGCTTCTACCGAAGTGTTGGGTTGGAAAAGTGGTAGCATCGAGTCAATAATTCAAAATTGTTCTTAGTTCCTAGAAAAATGGAACGATTGAAGATAACACGAAAACCGTTAAGAGCACTGTTAACTCGAACATGCAATGAAATCAATACCTTATTGGCAGCCGAAGAACCTCATTATGAAGAATTGATTTCTAAGAGTGACAAATTGGATGAACTGTTGGAAAAAATTCATACGCTAGACCAACAGATATTGGATAAACACTTGGATAACAATAATGAGGCATTATACGAAGAAGAGATTTTGGCCGTCGATCAGTATAATTCCGACGCGAGATTGGCGAAAATTAAAATTGATCGTAGAATTCATAAGACAGAACCGCGTGAGGCTCCTGGTGAATATTCAGCATCAGGTGAAGGTAGACATAAAAGAAAGTTCAAATTACCTAAAATTGAACTTTTAAAATTCAGCGGAAAATTGATCGATTGGCTCTCGTGGTGGTCTCAATTTGAAAAAATTCACACTGACGATGAATTACATACTACCGATAAATTCGAATATTTACGTCAAGCAATGGAAGCAAACACAAAGGCGAAAGATATCGTGGATGGTTATCCAGCAACCGAAGAGAATTACCCAAAGGTAATCAAGTCGTTAAAAGAACGCTTCGGAAAGAAAAAACTATTGATACAGATCTACGTTCGTGAACTATTCCAAATGGGATTACAGAACCTCAATAAGAGTGTCATGATTACCAATACATTCGACAAATTAGTGAGCCATGTCAGAGCTCTAGAATCGTTAGGAGTTACAATGGAACAAGCAACATTGTTCCTCTATCCGATGGTAGAGTCCAGTCTACCTGAGGAAATTCATACCGCTTGGCAGAGTAGTCCACTTTATGAAAAAGATGGATTAGCGGAAGATCCTCCAAAGAATGAATTGGACTATTTGTTCATATTTTTACAACAAGAAGTTGAAAGAGAAGAGCAGAGGCAACTGGTGAAAGCATCATTTATTTCAAAGGATTTGTCGAGTCAAGCCGATAAGAAGAAAGAAAACAAAAGCGGGAGGAACTCGTCAACGGCGGCCAGTTTGTTCAATGGTCAATCTAAACAAATTACGTGTATTTTCTGTAGCAAAGGTCATGAAAGTAAAGACTGTGCAGCTACTGAATTTTGGTCAATGGATGATTTAAGGAAGAAAGTTCGGGAAAATAATGCTTGCTTTTACTGTTTGAAACCTAAACACTCAGCAAAAAATTGCAAAACGTTCGTCAAGTGTCATGTATGTTCGAAAAGACATTTCACAGTTATGTGTCCGGATCTGAAAGAAAAGAGGTGCCTCAAGAGTGCTGAAACGTCATCGGGTTCCAATTCTGATTGTGCGGACGATGTTTTGATGAAAACGATTATGGTGTATGTTACAGTCGGTGAGAAAAAGGAAAAAAGGTTGGCTCGAGTATTATTCGACGATGGGAGTCAACGTTCCTATGCAACAAGTATGCTGTTATGGACAATACACAGCAAACCTTTCAAGACTGAATATTTACGAGACATTTTGTTCGATGGAACAAGAACCAAGTGTCAGAAGTATAACAACCACAAAGTTTACGTCGAAAGTTTGGATGGTACAAACGGTATGTTCATGGTTCTCAGAGAACGTCCTGTGTTAGGTGGTCAAATCACTCGCATTCCAAAGGGATATTGGTTGAATCAAATGAAGACGAAAGGAATTGAGTTCAACGATCTGATCATCGGAAATGATTCTGTTGCAGAAATCGACTTAGTTATCGGAAGCGATTACTGGGGAACAGTGATGGAAGGTCGAAAAGAAACGTTGCAATGTGGATTGTCGGCATTTGAAACAATGTTTGGATGGACTCTATGTGGTATCGTACCTCGAATCAATGTAACAAACGATCTTATTTCAATGTTCATGGCGGAGCAAGAAGTAAATAAATTGTGGAGTTTGGACATCATCGGCATTAAAGATCCAATCGAAAGGATGACTCAAACACAAGAAGAAATGGCTGCTATGAAAATATTCAATAAAAAATTAAGAAGAAACTCTGATGGTCGTTACGTTGTGAATCTTCCATGGGTGGACGAAGTACCGAAAATACCGAACAACAAAAGGGTGTCATTATCAAGATTGATGTCATCAACGAAGAAATTGCACATCAACAATCAGTTCAAAGCATATGACGACATATTCAAGGCTTGGTTGAGTGAGGGTATCATAGAGAAGGTGGAAGGTAACAACGAAAGTGGACATTTTTTGCCACATCATCCAGTATTCAAGGACAGTCTCACGACACCTGTACGTCCCGTGTTCGACGCATCATGCAAAACACAAATCAATCTTTCATTGAACGATTGCTTGTATAAAGGAAAAAATTTAATTGAGTCATTACCTGGCAAGTTGATACGATTCAGAATGAAATGGGTAGGCGTTCTGTCAGACATTAGAAAAGCCTTCCAAATGATTGAAGTAGACGAAAATGATAGAGAATACTTGCAGTTTCTCTGGTGGGAGGATGATACTCAGACAAAAATATCAGTATTTCGTCATTGTCGAGTGGTATTCGGCCTCAAATGCAGTCCATTTCTTTTGGCCGCCGTTCTGAATGTTCTTCTTACATCAGTTAAAGAATCAGAGGAAGAAACAGCGGAAGAACTTAAAAAAGCATTATTCATCGACAATTGCATCACATCATTGGATTCATACAAAGAGTACGACAAATTTAAGGAATCTGCAGTTAAAATCTTTTCTTGTGGGAAATTTGATCTTCGACAATGGGAGTGTGCGTCACCTACAGAAATAGGAGAGATCGTCGAACCAATTGAAACAAAAGTACTTGGTATGATTTGGAATAAGAAAATGGACACGTTAAGTATCCAAGTACCTGAGCTGGATGAAATAAACAAACTAACCAAACGGAATATCGCATCGGTGCTGCATAAATTTTTCGATCCACTGGGAGTAATAGGTCCAACTCTCATATCGCCAAAAATTATGTTACAACAAGCATGGAAACAAAAAACACCTTGGGATTGTGAATTACCAGAGATTTGGAAAGTAGAATTCAACAAGTGGTGTTCAGAAGCCAAACTATTAAATGAAATTAAAATACCACGCCTGTGTATGATCCCACATGTGACTAGTCGTCAATTACATACGTTTTCGGATGCTAGCAAAGAAGCATACGCGGCTGCAGTATTTCTGCGTACAGAATTCAACGGAGACGTTAAAACCCAATTGATGCAAAGCAAGAGTCGTGTTTCACCGTTAGCAAAAGCCTCTATTCCGCGATTAGAATTACTGGGATGTTTGATCGGCACTCGTCTAGCACAACATTCATTAGAGGCCATGGAGCTTGAAAACGTGCAGAAATTCTTCTGGACCGATTCGACAACAGTACTTGCATGGATCGAACGAAATTCAGAATGGGGAACGTTCGTGTACAATAGAGTCAAACAGATTCGTGAAATGACCAGTTCAGATGAGTGGAGACATGTGCCGGGTAAATTGAATCCCGCTGATTTGCCATCCCGTGGGTGCAGTCCGAAAGAGTTGATTCATTCAAAATGGTGGGAGGGTCCGGCTTGGCTCAAGCTTCCGAAAGAGAAATGGCCTAATAACGAACTAAAATTTGACGAAGATGAAGTCGACAGCGAGAAAAAAAGAAAGGCTTCAACAACGATGTTCGCTCTTGAAGAAAAGGGTTGGTTCGATGTAAAATTCAGCAGATTTTCAACTAAAAAACGAGTCATGGCTTGGGTTAAACGTTTTATTCATAACATCAGAAACCCTGATTCGAAAAGGGATCACAAACATTTAACTATCTCAGAGCTAAAGAACGCCGAAATTGAATTGGTACGAATCATACAGAGTGAAGTTGATCAAGGAACAAGGGAAGAAAAACAAATAAAAAAGTGTATGGCACCTACAATAATCAAGGACAAAGGATTGTTGAGATTAAAAACCCCCATAACGAAACGAATGGACACCGATGGATTTCGATATCCATATTTATTGCCGAATAAGCATCCGTTGGTACGCGATCTCATCATGGAAGCACACTACAATTTTTGTCATGCTGGTTCTCAATTCATTATGACGAAACTGAGAGAGAAATATTGGATCACTCAAGCAAGGAAAACGATATCAAACGTTATCCATAGTTGTATGAAATGTAAACGTTTTCATGCAAGAAGAATGGATACCATACCAGCTGCATTACCAGAAACAAGAGTGAGAAGTGGTGAAATTTTCGATTCAGTCGGAGTCGATTTGTTTGGACACATTACACTTAAAAATGGAAAAAAGGTTTGGGTAGTGTTGTATACCTGTGCCGTGTATCGAGCGATCCATCTAGACATCACCAAGTCGATCAGCACCAAAGCATTTATACAGTCACTCAAACGGTTCATTTTGCAATATGGGCGACCGTTGGACATGTTGAGCGACAATGGAACGAATTTCATGATCGGTCAAAGAACCTCTTCGCAAGGTGTTGGGCCAAGCAAGTATCAACTTAGATCAGCTACATTCATTGCTTCTGGAGATTGCCGTTGTAATCAACGACCGACCATTAACATCAGTTACGGAAGATCCAGAAGACTTGGAACCATTGACACCGAACATGTTTCTTCGTGGTACAAAAAACGCAACACTTCCTGAAGAAGGAGAAATTACAAGTAAAATGATTCGCAAGGAATGGGAACGTATGCAGCATTACAAACTGTTGCTTCAATCACGCTTCAGAAAAGAATACCTTGGCCAATTGGTTGAACACAGACGAACGAATAAGTCATCAGTGATCAATATTGGAGACATAGTCCTTGTCGAAACAAATAAGAAAAAACGTTATCAGTGGCCAATGGCACGTGTGATTGAAATAATACCATCATCGGATAGAGAAGTTCGACTTGCGAAAGTTAAGACGAAATTCGGTTGTATCATTCGTCCATTACGACGTTTGTTTCCATTGGAAATGACACAGACAGATTCAAAACTGGTCGGTGAACATTTGATACTAAGACCGGTATCGGAACATCCGAAGAAGGGAGAGGAACCAGAGAGAGTTGAACAAAATGAAATACGGACGCGTTACGGCAGGAAAATAAAGGCACCTATTCGATACACCGATTGGAATAAATAATTTGAAATTCTTCAAATTGATGGGAGTATGTTGAATTCGGAAAATTTTACTTCAAATTTAAAATAAAAAAAATACTTCATGTTGAACTCCGAATAATTTTTGGAGAAAATACTTCATTTTTCAATTTGTAAATTCTATTGTAAATCTAGTATATTTAAATTTTAACGTAGCATGAAGTGAGGATTTTTTCCGTATAAATATGTTGCTTTTTTCCTGAAATAAATCATTCGAATACAAACAGTTGTGAGTTTCATTACTAAGTAGTAAATCTGGCGTCTGCGGACTAGGAAGAATATTCCCCCAGATAAAAGAGAAACAACTACTAAGTAGTAAATCTGGTGTCTGCGGACTAGGAAGAATATTCCCCCAGATAAAAGAGAAACAACAACCAAGTAGTAAATCTGGTGTCTGCGGACTAGGAAGAATATTCCCTCAGATAAAGTAGAATAAGACGGCCTGGGTGGTGTTGAACGTCATAGTAAAAAGGGACGGCCTGGGTGGTGCAAAACGTCTACGAGTTTGGTCTACATATAATTCTCTGGTAGAGATTATCACTGTAGAGATAGTATTTTATAGTAGCACTCGGTCGTTGAAACAAACAAGTAAACATTAAACATTTTGAAAACAACAAAAAAATAACTTCTGAAATACAGCGTACACTATTTGAGTTCTTAGAGTAGGCTAAATATCGAATGAAATATTGTGGAACAATGTGCTGTGTTCATCTTGTTATTTCTTTGTCGATGTGATAATAATGCATGGCATCAACGGTCTATATAGCTCAGTGAGCAATGCTGCGGCGTTATAAACTCATTTTTTCCAGAATTTTCGGTTCAAATCCTAGTTTTTCTTACATTTTTTTTTGTTGTGTGCATTCCATCAAATAATTTTTATACAGAAACTCTTATAAAAATGTAGTAAATAGACTTTCAATCGATATCGACCTACAAATATTGCAAATTGATCACATCATGTTTTCAAATCCTTATTTCTCGAGATATATTAGTCCGATTGAGAAACTAAGTACTTTACAGGAATCCTATGATCACGCACGACAGACTGGCAAAATCCTTTTGGGCAAAATTTAATTATTTTGTTTATGTTCTAAACAAAATCAACGACACATGAACTTTTTGAATCGAGTAGCCTTGTTATGCTCTTACAACTAAGTGTTTGATTTCTAATCGTTTTTCGTTACATGAATCCGTGGGATAATGGTTAGCGTACAAGACGCAGCTGTGAATGTGCCAGGTTCAAATTGCGGTATGGAGATAGTTTTTTTTCTTTATAAAAATAAGAAGAGTTCATTCTGGATGAACTGGACCATAATGGCTCATTACGTAGGTCTCATCACATCTGCCTAGCATGTTAAATTGCATCTACATAGCAATGAACCTGCAGCGTATACTCAATGTACCGAGTGCGTACACGTTAAAATTCTTTAATATATGTCCCACCGAAAACTTGTCATTACAAGCATATGTCCACCCCACGGAAATTATTCATTACATGTTTGTTAGGGCCCCAACCGTATATGTATATCTGCATGTAATGACACCGATTCAAACAGCATACAGTGGGGGGTGCTTAGTAAGTCATCCATTCTGGATCATTTCGTGACAGTCGCAAACTCATTCGTGTATTTTTACGCAACTCGCTCTAAAAACGGTTTTTTAACAGTTTTCAAAGCTTGTTTCTTGAGTTTGGCTCATTTCACAAAATTGATCCCCCATGTAATGACTTACTTCCGCACCCCCACTGTAATCTACTATCATTTATCGTACATTTAATTGGATGTAAGGTTTGTGTATTATATTTTCCCTCCTGTATACACTCAATAGTTCTCTTTCAAAATAATGAATACGAACAACACTTACAGAAACTAAAGGCAATTCTCGCCTAATCTCTGCCTTTACTTATAATATTTCTTCGCAGTTACGCATTTTGCCAATTTATAAAACAAACAAAATAATCGTAGCGACGTAGAACACCGTGCAATTGTGCATACCGTGCACATTGTATTATAATATTATTATTATACTAATCTAATGGCCAAGATTAAGTTAAACAATTCAAACTTTTGATTGGATAGGTGTTTCTGCGTACAAATTCAAAGTTTATAATGAAGTATTTCTTTTGGTAATTAACTCGATTCTTTTTAGTTGTCAGAAATTTTCAGTAAAAATTGTTTGCATACAAATTGTGTTACACGGTCGGTGGGGATCAAAGTGAAAACTATCTACTTCTGTATTGAATACATTCATTAACTCACATAAATAATGCTACTCAATAACTACTTTTAAACATCGTAAATCAATTAAGATTGTTTTTCTGTAAGCTTGGAGATTTAAGTTTTTTGTTTAACTTCAAACCAGAAAAATTGCTTTACTGAATATTGGCGTTAGTAAAATGGATAGAGAAAAGGGATTGTTGTGAAAATAAATAATAACCGTTAAAATTAAATAATATAACCGTTCAATTAAATACAAAATTGTTAGTAACTTGTCATTGAACTCTGATAATTAGGAATATAAAACTGAATCTATAATGTGCTTTCAATATTAAACATTGTGTGAAAATTTGTTAAAACGATAATTGATATAAATGTAGATACTGTCATTTCCATAATATACTGTTTTAATTTGAAAGTGATTCTTTCATACTAGTTTTTATACGAAAGTATGGATAATACTATGATTGAAAGTGATTTCTGTTGATTCGGAAGTTGTTTGAATTCGTTCAAATCGCAATGGCAGTATCCTGCCCAGAAGTTATGTACGGAGCTTATTACCCATATTTGTATGGTCGAGCTGGACCTAGCAGATCATTTTATCAGTATGAAAGGGTAAGTTGAATTTGAATTTTTAACGCAGAGGTAAAGCATCATGTTGTCAATCAGTAGTTATAATAACAGGTATAGACTAGTTGAACAAACGTCTATCCCCGCTAACAAAAATTCACAAAAACGCAAAAAATATGAAGGTAACAAAAACTCACAATTCTCGAACACTCGAAAACATAGAAAAGAAAATTTAGAAAACACAATGAAAATTTTAAAAAACTGTAACCAAAAAAGCATATGCAAGGGACACGTTCGTATCAGAACAGAAAGCCGCGAAATAGACTTAAATAAATATTGCCTTTGCCTCTTTAGTATACCGAGTATATATGAAATATCGACTTTTAATCTTTTTAATTATTGTATTGGAAATTGCGGATGTAACAGATTTAACGTAAAAGGTTGTACACCAGTGAAATCCAATGTTACACAATTGGAGAGTTTGGTTGTTTTAGTGGTAATATACAACAGCCTAAGAGGCAATATTGAAAAACCCGTCCGAAGCAACTATGAAAAAAAAAATTTCCAAAAAAATTCTCAAAAAATTAAAAAAAAAGTCATAAATACTTCATATAGACAAAAAAGTTCCCCTCAATTTAGTCCACAACATAGCAAGAGAATTTTTTAGGCTCCAACCAGTTAAACGGCCCTATCTCGGCGGCGCTCAGTCCGAGAAAAAAGAATTTGAAAATCGATTGCGTTTTACTCGAATTATCGTGTTGACAGAAGCGCGAACAACATTTTTTTGTATTTTTCTCTTACACCCGATAACAAATAGTATTGTAGGTTTTTTGAGCTTAATGTTAAAACATAAAGAAAGACCCGTACGTATCAGAATTAGGCATGTCCGAAAAAAAAAGTTTTTTCAAATCGATTCCTTAACCTCACACAAAATATTGTTTGACCTAAAAAACGCAAAAAATATTTTTTATCACATCGGAGGGGATATTCCATATATTAAGTGTTTCCGTATATAAGGGATATGCCGTACCTTATTTTATGTATTAGGTGCTGCCTAGGGACTTTCATTTTACTTTATATTATTATTATCCTAAAACAAAATGTTTTACTCTAGAAATTTTTAAAGAAAAAAAAACCATGCCCCGACGAGTCTCGAACTTCGGACCCTCGAGTTAATATCAAACTATTCTAACCACTCGACCACCGCATCTTCATAAAAAAACGAAATGTTATTTGTATCGTTACAGCTAACGTGATTGAATTTAAAATGTACATAAAGCGTACCACACAGTATGCCTGTGTTTCGAATTACTACATATACAATGAATTTCGTTGTTATCAAAGACAAAACGTACGATCGTAGTATGCATGCGATTGCCACGTATTTCTTTTTTTCATTATAGAAAAAAATCACAATTTTAAATTAGATCATTCACCGTATGATGTGTGTATGTTACAAAAATCGAAAAAAATCGAATTACAAGTCTAAAATGTAATTCCTCATTGAAAAAAAAAATTGTCCACCAAGATTTGAACATTGGGCACTGAATGTGAAAAAATTTGAAAAAAAAAAAATCCTACGCTCTAGCCCGCACGGCTACCTAGGCTTCGTGTACAAAATGCTATGGCCGATATGATAAATAGTTATTTGGATCACAAGGGACGAAAGTGAAAAATTTCAACCGTGTGCGAAATTTGCAGCCCGCGCCGAAGGCAAGGGCGGCAATCGCACAGGTTGAAATTTTTTACGTCGTCACATGTGATTCACACAACTTTTCATTACAACGAATAAAAATCTTGTAATTTTCGAATCCCAAATAGACGCGAAAATTAAAAAATGCAACTCGAAACGAAAGCTTACTCATTAATAAATTCAACAAAGGTCAATAATTTATTCATTGGAATTGTTATGATTTAAACATCACTGCAGTAATAGCAGCAACAGCATATAAATAATAATAATAATATGCCTTACAACTCATGAAGGGTTAGATGCTAGATCATTATTTACTAGTTTCGCTGTTTGTGGTTCTACTTTTTGAGATCCTTTCATTACCGGAAAGTTTTACTGTGCGACAACCCCATTGCCATCTATGGATGTAACTAGGAGAGAAACTAGTAGGAGTAGAATACCGGTTCTCCCAACAATGCCTTTTCCGGTAAGCCGTACGATGGCACTACACTCAACTTCACTTAACTGGAACGATTCAATCAGTTTCGTTTTGTTTACAAATCTAACAATCGGTACAAATCCGTCTGCGGCTGAGTTTAAAACCAACGCACTGGCAACTCAATCTCGTAGTAGCAAGCAGACGTGTTAACCACTGCAAGCAAGTGTCATTAAATGAACAAAATGTTTGAGTTTTGTATTATAGATTCCACGGTTCATTTTTACCATGGCTGTATGTGCACCTGCTTAGTTCGCGAAATTGCCTAAAATCAATCGTCCATAGCACGTACACAAATAACCATTGTGATTCTCACGCGAAATGATCCACATCCAAAATTAATGATACACATCCAAAACTCATGATACACATCCAAAACTAAGTGATTCACATAACAAGAACTACGAGAATATTGCAGTTTTTCCTTACAAAACTAGAAAGACAAAACTAAAAAAAATAATATTTCCTTCGTCAACAATATCATGTTTAATTCCGCATAAAAAGTCTCGGTAGCACTGGCGCACAGATTTGTTGCACTTTGATCGAAGTAAACTCAATGAAGTGTCGAAGTTTTTTGCGGTGTCAGTTATTTTCGCACCTCTGTTTAGAGGACCGAAAAAATTTTCGTCCCTCTGTTTATTTTCGCACCTCTGTTTAGAGGGCCGAAAATACTTTCGGTTCCCATAGCATTCTAAGTCCTACTGAGAGTTGCATTTTTTAATTTTCGCGTCTCATTTGGGAAGAGAAATATACAAGTTTCGTATTCGATGTAATGAAAATATTATATGCTACTGAAGAGATACCCTCACATTACACTCTTGTACATAAGACACATACACGCGTTCGCTTCGCTCACTTGTTCGTGTCTTATGTACTCGAGTGTAATGTTTGGGATATCTCTACAGTAGCATAATATATATTTTAAATTTTTTGAAAGAAAACTGTCGGTGGTAAAAATCAAAAACTTCATTTTTTCAAATTTCGGACTTTAAAGCGTCGTTTGGTTTTGGTTTGGTGCGGGCTTTTTGGAAACTAGACGACAAACTGTAGGATATAGGATATTTGGAATTTTTTTTAGCGATTTAGCGCTACCGCGATCGCTACAAAAGACGCAAAAAATGACGACAAAAGCCTATTAAAGTATCTGGAAAGTGTTAAATTGCTACGAAACCTTATTAATATCGAAGATAACATCAATATATATTGCACCCTACGAAATTTGAGGAAATTTGACGAAATTTGAAGTCATTCGGTGATGATTTGGTCAATGTAGCGCTAAAATTTCACTTTTTCATATAAATATGATGTTACACATCCTCCCAAAAAAGTCGTAATCTAAGCTGATTTTGGCATGTGGGGGCTTTTCGGAAACTAGGCGATAACCTCTGTGATGTGGAATAATTTGTGAATATTTTTTTAGCTATATAGCGCTACTGTGAGAGCTACAAAAAACGAAGAAAAATTACGAAAAAAGCCTCTAAAAGTAACTCAAAAGTAAAAATGAGTAACATGAAAGATATCATCAAGCCCTGTTGCTACTCGAAAAATTTAAGGAAACAATAAGTCACTGAGTGAAAATTTGGTCAAAATAGTGCTAAGTTAACTTTTTCATATAAATATGATTTTGATGATTTTACGATCCTCCGGAAAGTATCGTTATCTTAACAGATTTCGGAGTGTGGCTTCCCGGAAACAAAAGAAATAAGAATAGGTAGTGAAAACAGTTCTGTAAGACAGTTCTGTGAATTTTGAGGAAATTAGAGGTTACTGGATAAAAAATTGTCAGAAAACAGCTAAAAATTCGTAAAAATAGGATTTTATAGGCCTTTGATGACTTTCAAATCTTACGAAAAGTATTTTGACCTTGGCCGATTTTGGCTAAATGAGTTAAAAACATGTTATCTGGCAAAAATAGTTTCATCGATGTAAATGTGAATTCGTTTCAAATTGGGCTAATTCAAAATGAAATGTTTGGGTGAATATCGAACATCAAATGTTTTCGTTACTGGCAGTGATCTTATTGGATGTACAATGATCTGATCATCTTATATTTTTACTAGTTAATTTTCTAACTAGCTGTTGGCCCAGCTGGGTTCAATGTATACACAACAAGTTGTGTATGTATTCTGTATAGATATGGTAGATATTCTAATTATTCGAAGTCGAGTAAAACTCCCAACCGATCGACTTTTTTGGTTGAAAAATGTTTTCGGAGGGGATAGATCAGTAAATATTTTTAATTATTTAATACAATCAGGTGCTAATAAAATTAATTCATTTTCATTAATTGATTCATTAAATTATTAATTTCATTTCGAGTACTAAACACATCAAACACCGAGGGGTAGTCACGTCGATTTAACATCATATAAATGAATGCACTTGGCTTGCAGTAATTACCACTTCACATCTAGCTATTTGTGTGTCTGTAAATCAAAAACAGTCAACTACATGACATGAGTTTTTAGGCTTGTACGAAGTAAACAGAGCACACGTATTTGTCACGACATTTGTACCCAGTCAAATTTCGACCTTATAAATCTTTTTCCTCCCTGAAAGGTGATCGGTGGAGTTTGAAGATGAGCGAAATCAGTCACAAGCTTTCTAAGACACGGTCGGAAAATTGGTCAACAGCATTCCTTTGCTTGTCCGTTTATACCTTTGCAAAAAATCATGGAAATTGTTGAAGGTCGTGTGAATGGTCTGGACTATAGGATCCATACACAGAGCCTAACTAAGACTACTAACATTTTTTAATGCAGGTAAACATTTCTTTCAGAGGTAGGGGTCATTAGATTGGCTCATAACTCAATTTTTTTCGATTTCTTTTCGAATTTTTTTTTACTACACTTGCAGAAATCAAAATGTCCTTTTAATTGGTGGCAGCACATTTCTCCGCCGCAAAAAACGCCCGGGTTGTTATTAACGCCGGCCTAAGGGTTATTAACGCCCGCACTCCGGCCGCTAATAACACCCGGGGCGTTAATAACACCCGCACTCCGGGCGCTAATAACGCCCAGCTGACTAATAGGATAAACGCTACAAAATGGCACTTTAATAAATAATTTTATTCATAGAACATGTAACTAGAAGAAGTTGACTAAGAGGACAATTTTCATTATACAGAACGTCAATAGAAGGAGTTGTTGATAGTTAAAGCCTTATCCTTTTAGAAGACAGACTTATTTTTCCTAAAATAATGTTTGAGCACTGCTCACTTCTATACAATAATGTTCGTTTCGCCACATTTCACTGGATTTCGATTTTCATAAAATACATTTCAGATGAAGTGCTTCAAGGCGACTCACATCGACACGCACTCAAATTTTCCTTATACAGAATGTAACTAGGAGTTGAGTAAGAGGAACATTTCCCTTGCACAAAATGTCACTAGAAAGACTTGACTAAGGGGAAAATTTTCCTTATACAGAATGTTTCTAGAAGGGATTGACTAAGAGAAGCATTTTCTTTATACAGAATGTCACTAGAAAGAGTTTACTAAGAAGAAAATTTTCATTATGTCACAAGATGGAACAATTTTTTCCTTGATACATAGAAACGCTCTTCTATTTTTAAAACATATGAAGGGACCCGCACGTATCAAAATCGATGTGGCAAACAGAAAAGATGTTGCAAAAAGCGTCTAACGTACCTAAGTGAATATTACTTTGACTCTTAAGTGTATGAAATTAAGTACACATTAAATTGTATCGGAAATTGCCGAGAAGGCAATTTTGAAAAACCCGTCCGAAGAAACAGTGTAAAAAAGTCCCTCCAAAAGTACAAAATTGACCCCCAAACAGACAAAAATATTCATGTTAATTTTTGTACAACGTAGCAAAAAACCATTTTTTTGTCTAGGGCAGACCTATGGTCCTCAGGAGAGGCCTCGCACAAATACTTACATAGACAAAAAAATTTCCCTCCATGTTCTCTACAACATAGTGAAAAACCATTTTTTTGTC
Organism: Pseudolycoriella hygida; assembly: GCA_029228625.1. Lineage (NCBI taxonomy): Eukaryota > Metazoa > Arthropoda > Insecta > Diptera > Sciaridae > Pseudolycoriella > Pseudolycoriella hygida. Next base: position 155,558,733 of record CM055404.1, on the reverse strand, counting down.
TAGGGCAGACCTAATGTTTTCCTCAATTCAAACTTCAGCCCTAAGTACAGGCACAGGGTCCAAATTTGTTTTGGAATATAATTCGGTATAAATCGGAAAAGATTTACTCGAGTTATGTACAAAAGACCAAAAACCACTTAAACGGCCCTATCTGAGCGGCCCTTGGGCCGACAGAGCCCAGATTCAATCCCACAAAAGATTTTTAAATTACCTTTCAGGGGAAAAAAGTTTTGAAAATCGATTGAGTTTTACTCAAGTTATCGCGGTGATAGACAGACGGACGGATGGACAACGTTTTTATTGTTGATTACAATACAATACATTTATTTAACGTCAACTAATACAGTCGACGGTATTTTCAATACAATAAGATAATATAATATAATATAATATACAAAATCATAGTTTTTAGGTAATTGAGACATTAAAAAAAATTAATATAATGATATTAATATTAAATTAGAAAAAAAAAATTAAATTCAGGTGGTTCGTTTCCTTTGCAATGGTCCACCTGAAAAAGAACGATTAGCGATGTAGTCGATTAAGACTAGATTGATTGATTGATTGTTTATTATGCCAATATATGTGTAAGGCCATAAAACCTTTTATAATTTACATATAAAACGCGAGTCGCAACGAAAGGTTATATAAAACAAAATAGTAAAGATTTCATATTTGCTTGCTTAAAATTTATAAATTTATTCTAGTTAGAGAGGAAAACTCGAAAGTAAAAGAAAAAAAGAAAGATAAAAAAAAATATTACCACAAATCCCAGCGAACGAATCACAATACAACATAGCATGACTGATACCATCCAGTTAGGAGCATGTCTGAAAAGTTGTGAGGATGAATTTGTGGTGGAATAAGGCGGGATGTGGATGTAAATCCGGGAAAGTCACGAATATAAATACGAAATTAGGATGTACGGGTTGGTAGTGCATTCACAAACCATAATATTCCCTGCACGCACGCTTAAAGCCAGTTAACGAATGCCTGCATTTTACCGCACCAGGCAGTGCGTTATATTTCGCAACACCACGGACAAACAAGGAGCGATTCACCACGTCTTTGTCATTGCGTGGCAAAAGCAGATTGAACGTTCGACTAGACGATCCGAAATTAAGCCTTTCATACACATAATCCGGCTCCTTCATGATCACAACTTTGTGCAGAAAGGTGGAAACGAGATAATCGAGATATGAAAACAAGTCTGTTCCAAGAAGCCTATTACTGAAGTCCGATACAGAGTCATACCTACCAATGTTGTATACAAAACGTACACACGCATTAAACGGTTTTTCGAGGATCTTCTTAGCACTAGCACTCAGCTCTCCGATAACAGGGCAACAATAGGTGAAATGGGGCATCAAGAGGGACTTAACAAGAAGCTTCTTCGTTTCCTGCGGTATATAACGAGCACTTGTCCACATGTTGCGCAAGCCAGCGAAAATCTTAGAAGATATTGATTGCATTTGTTGTGTCCATCCCATACGGTTATCAACTGTCAATCCCAGATTTAATACATGTTCTTCATACTCTATTAGCTTCCCATCAAATACAACTTGTGGTATGTCCTTTGCCCAAGAGTCAATAGAAACTACCATCGCCTTAGTCTTCCCAGCGTTAAGTTTCAATCTATTTTCTTTCGCCCATGCTGACACCGCAGCTAAGTCAGACTCAAGGAGGCGCATATCACCGAAAACATTGTCTACATGAACCGCTTTATAAAGCTGGAAGTCGTCCGCAAATAGATGACACTTGCAACAATTCAACTGCTGTGGAAGATCATTAATGAATATAGCGAAAAGCAGCGGGCCTAAAACTGAGCCTTGGGGCAACCCACCATTAAGCTTGAGGAACTGGGATTGGAAATCATTGACAGCCACACACTGTACGCGATTCGAAAGGTAACTACGAATCATTTTCTGCGCATCCGACGAGAATCCGAATCCCGTGGATAATTTTCCAATCATCAAGTCATGCGAAACAGAGTCAAACGCCTTCGAGAAGTCTAGAAGAAGAAGAACTGTAGCTAAACCTTTGCTCATGTTATCCCGAATGTCAGTAGTTACTTGCAAAAGTGCAGACGCAGTGCTGTGCCCCGATCGAAATCCCGATTGGAACTTGAACAGCAAGCCGAGTCGGTTAATGTGCTCCGTCACCTGCTTCTTCATCAACTTCTCAAGAGCCTTCGACAATGATGGTAGATTGCTAATGGGCCGATAATCATCGAGCAATCGTGAACGAGAGTTCTTGCGTAAAGGAAGGACTTTCGCTTTCTTCCAGAAAGCAGGAAAAACCGATTTAGTTACAATCGAATTAAAGATATGCGTCACTAAGGGCAGAATAACAGGCAGAAGCGCCTTGATGAATGAAACCGGAATCAAGTCCAAGCCAACGGAATTCGACTTTATGCTATTAATCGACTCAGCCACTTCAAGATCAGTAAAACAACGAAAAGAAAACGAACAGTCTCTCTTCAGAGGCAACGACAACACTGGATTTCCCGCCACCGCAATTACTCGAGGAAAATCAGAGTAGACTGGCCGATTCGTGAAATGGCAGTTGAGTTCATCAACAGTATACGGCGGAACATCCTCATCTGATTTGGACACAAAGCCGAAGCGACGCATATTACTCCACAACTGTCTAGAAGGAGCTACAATTCGTAGCTTCTTCGCGTAGTATCTCTTTTTGGCTAGTGACAGTACTTGCGTGGCACGATTTCGCAGCACTTTGAATTGTCGAAACTTTTCGTCCGTACGTACTCGTTTCCATTCTGAATAAGCCAAGTCCCTATCCACAATCGCCTTATCAACCTCGGAGTCGAACCATGGATTGTGTGATCTTCGAGAGGAACATGGTGTCAATGGGGCATGAATATCAAGCAGTCGTAACATTTCATTGCTAAACGAACTGACGAGCGTGTCCACATCGGTGACACAAAAAAACTTCATCCAGTCCACCGCAGATGCATCAAATAGAAGGTTTTCAACGTTCATTTTATCCAGGCGCCTAGCCATACGTGGTGGCTTCTCAATGTGTTCCATGTTGCATTCAAATGA
>CM055404.1:155524983-155539562 GCA_029228625.1 Pseudolycoriella hygida | reverse complement strand
GTCAAAATAAAATAAATAAAAGCAACCACTATAAAGGCAAAACTAAAACAAAAAAAAAATAAAAAAAAAAAATGTTTTTGAATCGAGGAGAAGAATGAGTAGAAAAAAAATTCAAAATGAAATCAATTTACTTATCATGAAACTAGATTTTACGACGAACGATGTTGGAATGTAGTAACTAATTTTGCGAGCGAAGTTTGTGTATAAGTCTTGGATGTTTCTGTCTATTGTACTTCTTCCTTGGTGCATCAGTCTGCCTGTCATTGTCGTTGTCTCTTTGACGCTTATTCGTCTGTGGTTTGGACGCTTGAGATGAATTTTCGGAACCAATGATTTCGCTCAAATAACGAATTGAATGCACAGCAACCATTTTATCGCTTGGAAGTACTGTAACGTAACATATCTCTGGTGTGGAATTTCGATATTTGCCCATTGCGCTTAGCCGATGCACACTCCCTGAAGATCTTGTAGTTATGGGGAGTGAGATTCTCTTTAATATAAATTCTTTCATCTGATTGGAATCCCACATCCTTCAAGCACAACGACTTATGAGCCACATATTTTCCAATGAAATTTACTTTGTCGACCGATGAATTAAATTTGACCAGAATCAGTGGATGTGCTGAATTAACATTCCTTTCATTGTCGTTATTGTCACTAACACTGTTACCGTTCCTGTTTCCTGGTTGTAGCTTTGCTTTATGCAGGCGGAATGAAGAAAACGACTCTGTTGAAATGTCCATTCCAATGACGTCGGCAATTCTTAACAGAATTTTATCACAGGATTCATCAACCACTAGTGGAATACCGGATACGACCAATTCGGCATTCCTTTGCATCCGTGCAATCGTGTCCTCAAGACGAGTGATTCTCTGTGATTGTGTCGAATGAATCGCGTCTACACGTTCCATGTTGGTTTTGAGGTTAGTTTTCAGCGTATCGACTTGTTTGTTGAAGTCATTCCGGACACCGGAGATTTCGATTTTTAGGCTTTCGACAAAACCATGGGACAGTTTTTCATTTTCATTGGATTTGCGACAAGTCGGTTTGACATGTGTTCGATTTCAAGAGTCGTGAGACTTGATTTGACTAATCAGTTTATGATTAGGAAGAGAACCTTCGGTTCGTATAAGTGAAAATAAATATTATTCATGATATTATGTTCTCACCATTAGTTTCATCATTACTTTCAGCTAAATTATTGTCATCTCGGTCCGCTTTCAGGAAGTCGTTATTATCATTAATGTAATCATAATCAGAAAGAGATTAATTGTCAATAAATATAGAATAATAATAATAATAATAAATTAGAAGAAGTTGAGTAACGTATGTTCTAAGTCAAATTATATTAGAAAGGTGGGATATAATCAACAATTTTATCACAAATTTAGCCAATTCCCAAAAATATTATCTGGTAGATTAAGTAGAGCAGTTCGAAATTGGTTATGGGGTAAAGTTGGGTCAGTATTTCTCGCAGCAATGTTGAACAAACGACAGGCATTGCTGAACGAAGAATTATTGATTTTTCTTACAATGATAAAATTTGGATATCGCAAAGAGCGTGTGCCTTCATTCAGAGTAATTAGTGATCTTAGGTATGGTGAATTGTACTTGCCCATAATTATTGAATGAATAAAAGGGATGATCGCGTTAACCCGACGTCTCACTAACGTCATTAATCCTAGCCGTTCACATCTATAGGTATAAGGGGTTAAAACATATGATTCCGTTAGGTGGAACAAAACCATTTGTTTTTGCACACTCTCTATCTTGTTTTTATGAACCTGGTAATTGGGCGACCAGATTATCGATGCAAATTCTAATATGGAGCGAACCAGCATTTGGTATATGATTTTTAACGTATCCTTTGAGAAATTTTTTGACTGCCTTTTTACGAACGTCGTGGTAAACGCATAAGACCCCTTTTCGAAGAACTTCGTTCTTCGTACGGGTCTAAAAAGTTGTCAATAAGAAACGAAAAAATCACATGAAAATTTTATGAAAGTCAATCGTGATCGTTGACGATCAGGCAATGTAAAAAGGTTGGTGGTTTGTTTATTGGAAGTCTAAACGTGAATGGGGGTTTTCGGTGTCGCAAGAATGAAATGGTAGAATTGGCTGAGGATTACGGTGTAGATATCTTAGCATTGAGCGACATTAGAACTAAGGGACAGCGAGAAGAGCAGGTGGGCGGCTATAAAGTGTTTTTGTCTGGCGGTCAGTCTGGTAGGGCAAACTGGGGAGTTGGAATGGCTATCAAGCAGGAATTAGAAAAATTTGTCTTGAATGTTCGCTGCGTAAATGAAAGGATTATGTGGATATCTATTAAGTTAGCTGGGGGTATTTATCGGCTGGTTAGTGTTTAAAGCCCATGCGAGGGTAGCAATGCTGGCGACCTCGACGCCTTTTACGAGCAGTTAGGAGATGTTGTGGCAAAAAGGCGAAGTGAGTGTGTGGTTTTCTTGGGCGATTTTAATGCGAGGATAGGAAACAGTAAAACCAATGCAGGTTATGAAAGGGTGGTAGGCAAATTCGGGGAAGATACTTTGAACTCAAATGGGAAGCGGTTGTTAGATTTCTGTGATTTCAATGGGTTAGCAGTAACCATCTCTTTCTTTAAGCACAAATGGATCCACCGGTACACTTACGTCAATGAAAGTTGGGATCATAAGTCAATAATTGATTACGTAATTATAGAACAGGACAAGAGGCAGGAAATATGTGACACGCGTGTTTTCAGGGGTTTCACTTTCGGCTCGGACCACTCTCTTTTGGGTGCACATCTGTCGGTTGGTAAACTCTGTCAGGCTAAAAGGAAGAAAAAGGTAGTTCGCAGATTTCGCGTAGGAAAGTTCAAGGAGGAGGAAGTTAGGGCTCGTTTCATGGCAAAGTTCACAGAAGGTTTTGAGGGGCTTCCTTCCGACTGCGGGGACATCGAGGCTGAGTGGGCAAATTTTAAGGAATTTGTTTTGAGTGCAGCTGAGGAATGTCTGGGTAGTGTCTCTAGCGGAGGTAGGAACAAAAGGACGGGTTGGTGGAACGCCGATATCAAAAAGGCTGTGTTGGAGAAAAGAAAGCTTTATTTGGTTTGGTTACAGGATAAAACGGATGAGAAGAAAGGAGCTTACAGGGCTTGTAGTCAGGCGGTTAAGGCTCTAGTTAAGAAGCAAAGGACCTCGCGTGGAAGAGGTTCGGAGAAGAATTGGAAGAAGCAGGTCAAGGAAAGGGTAAAAAATTCTGGTCGGCGATTAAGGATATTAGGCGTGGTGGTGAAAAGGAGGGCTGCGGTAGCATTTTGGGTAAAGATGGCCAGTTAATTACGGATAAGGGAGAAGTACTGGAAACCTGGCGTGATTACTTTCAGGATCTATTTGCATCTGTCAATCCGGTAGTGGCACCTGACAGGAATCAGTTTGCTAACTCGGAGGGTGAGGAAGAAATTACATTAGAATAGGTGACACGAAAGGTCAGCAGGCTGAAGGCAGGAAAATCCGCAGGTGTAGACGAAATTAGGACAGAATTTATTAAGAATAGCGGGTCTGGTGGGATCCAATGGCTTTGTAGGATTTTTAATTTAGCCATGAAGTCCTCAGTAGTACCCGCTGACTGGAGCTTCGGTGTTATTGCTCCGATCTGTAAGAAGGGCAACCGTAAAGTTTGTAGCAACTACAGAGGGATTTCACTTTTGAGCGTGGTCGGAAAGGTTTATGCTAGTGTGCTAGTAGATCGGGTTAGGGTTATAGTGGAAGAGGTTCTGGACGAGGCTCAGAGTGGTTTCAGACCTCTGAGAGGGTGTCAGGATCAGATCTTTTGTCTTAGGCAGGCTATAGAAAAGCTCTTTGAGAGGAATATTGATATGTACTTATGCATCATCGACTTGGAAAAGGCATTTGATCGGGTACCGAGGCAAAAGCTATTCGAGGTGCTTAGCGAATACGGGATTAATGGAGGTTTATTGGGCGCCATTAAAAGCATCTACTCAGGGAGCAAGGCTGCGGTAAGGATAGATGGTGAAATTAGTGAGGCTTTCGGGGTTAATGAGGGCGTTCGTCAGGGTTGTTGTCTCTCTCCTCTTCTGTTCATAATTTTCATGGACAAAATCATCAAGCAGGCCAATTTGCAGGGGAATGTGGAAATTGGGGATGTAATTATGAAAATCCTGGCCTAGGCGGATGATTTAACCCTATTAGCAGATAATGCCGATGATTTGCAGAGGGGGATTGACTGCCTGAATGTAGCATGTGAGGAGTACGGGATGAAGATAAGCGTCGGCAAAACAAAGGTTATGCATGTTGGCAAATTTAGGAAAGACGTAGTGTGCAGTTTAAATGGGGAGCAGTTGGAACGGGTTTCTGAGTTTAAATATTTAGGAGCCATGTTTTCAGAGGATGGCAAGTTAGTTAGGGAATTTGAGGAAAGGAGGAGAATGGGAAATGCGGTGGCCAGTCAGTTGAGGTCTCATGTGTTTAACAGGAAGGAATTAAGTAGTGGCACGAAGTTAGCTATTCACAGATCAATCTTCAGGCCAACAATTTTATATGGTAGTGAAAGTTGGGTGGACTGCGGATACCTTGTGCATGACTTGGAGGTTTCAGATATGAGGGTTCTTAGGAGCATAGCAAAAGTGAATCGGAGGGAACAGTGGGACAATCATATCAGGAACGACGACATCAGAGGAAATTTAGGGGTGAGGTCAGTGGAGGAGGCGGCAAGGGTTAGTCGTCTGAGATGGTACGGGCACGTTCAAAGGATGGGTAATAGTAGGCTCCCAAAGAGGATATTGAATGCACAGGTCCCGGGTGTACGTCCTAGGGGTAGGCCAAGGAGAAGGTTCATAGACTAAATTAAATCAGATTTAGAAGTTAGGGGGCTTTCACTGGGCGAGCAAACTATCTCCTTGGCAGAGGATAGAAGGGTATGGAGGGGGGTGGTCAATGACCACCGGGTTGCGGCTTAAAGACCCCACACCGGAAGGTATAAACGGTCTATAAAGTTTGATGATAATGATGATGATGATCAATCGTGAGCGTGTAGCGATACATAGCTGGCCGATATTAACGCCCGGGCGTTTTTAGCACCCGGAGTTAGGGCGTTATTAACACCACGGGCGTTATTTGCAGTGCCGGTGATGTGAACGCCACGGGCGTTATTGGCGCCCGGAGTGTGGGTGTTAATAACACTCCGGGTATGCCCGTATCTAGAAAGGGGGAAGAAGGGGCTAAGCCCTCCCTGGGAACCTCTGAGCATCAACTACTGATAAATATTTTCCAACAAGCCCAATCGCTCTTGGGAGGAATTCTTTAGTAGAAAATTCTTTTTGCTCCGTATGTTTGCTAATTTGTGAAATAGAAATTTAAATTAGGGGCCGTTCAAAACTTACATAACGCTAAAATTGGCATTTCCCCCCCCCCCCTTGAAACACAAAAAGAGCAAATTTCACATTATAATGTAATATAATATAATAATCTGCCTTAACAACCCATGAAGGGTTGGGGGCTAGATCATTATTTAGTAGTTTCGCTACTTTTTGTCGTTCTACTATTTGAGATCCTTTCATTACCGGAAAGTTTTTACTGTGCCAGTGGTAAGCTGTGCGACAAACACAGTGCAATCCATGAGATGTACTAGGAACGAAACTAGTAGGAGTAGAATACCGGCACCTCCCAACAATGCCTTTCACCGGTAAGCCGTACGATGGCGCTACACTCAACTTCACATGACTTGAACCGATTCAATTAGCTTTGTTTTGTTTACAAATCTAACAATCGGAACAAATCTATCTGCGGCTGAGTTTCGAACCAACGCACTGGCAACTCGATCTCATAGTAGTAAGCAGACGTGTTAACCACTACGCTATCGAGTGACCTATGACTCTTCTACTTAATCTTTACTATATTCTGATTAATTGATTTAATTGATTTATGATTGTTTAATTTGTTTTTATTTGATTAATTTCAATTTCTAATTAATAAACTTTAGTACGATTTATAAGGTCACTACATGATTTATGTACCTGAAATGTACAGGCCAAGAGCCTTCAATGTTAATTTTTTTCAATAAATAAATAAAAAAAAGTATGTATCCGAGGCCTCTACTTGGGGCCCTAGGTCAGTACTAAGGTCGGCCCTAGCCCAAAAAATGGTTTTTTGCTGTGTTGTAGAGAAAATTGACGAGAACATTTTTCTCTATTTCCAATATAATTTAATGTGTATGTAAGGCAATATTTCTTTCTTTCTTTATTGACATCACATGTATAAGGCCTCGCAGCCTTTTAAATTAAATATGTACACGTACAATGCCAACGCATAAAAAATACAAATTACAAATAATCAATATTTAAGTGAGCACTGCTCAGATATACTACGATAGAACCGATAAATAAGACTAAAATAAGCTAAATAATCAATTAATATTCCAAACGAAAAACAACATACAGTACTAATTACAGCACAAAACAGTATCAGTCGACTATAACTCCGATCATCAACCATCAACCCGTACAAAATCCAGTAATCGCCCCACATACGTAGGAACCTGGTGCTAGATCGCCGAACAACCGATGAATTGATGACATGCGCATGGATCAGTGGGGATCTTAATCACTGTGGTGTTCTCTGCATGCAATTTTAAACCGCGTTAACGATGAGCTCCTTTTGATAGAAGGAGGTAAAGAATTGTACACCAAGACTCCATGAACAAAAAACGATCGCGACAAAACATCGCTCTTCACTCTCGGAAGCAACAGATTGAAAGTTCTCACATTGGAGGCAGGTAAGGTTCGGAATGGGTCGGTTCAGGTCGGACCTGTGACCTGAAACCTATTGACCTGAAATTTTCAGGTCAGGTTCAGGTCGATATTTTCTCAACCTGAACCTGACCTGATGATATCAGGTCGAACCTGAACCGACCTGAACTGACCTGAACCTGACCTGATTGACCTGAAATCATTTGAATGCTTTGAATATTCTACAAAGGAACCAAAAATATTTAGAGCTGACGAGATGAGAAAGTTTTGGTGCAATTGGTATTTTGTGATCTATTCATTAAATGCGGTTATGCATTTTTATTGCAAAAGTGTTACACAAAGGCATCAGTGTGTGAGTCACATGGGGGTCGTCCATATAAAGGACGCCCGCTTTTAGGGAGAACAGTTTTTTTCCAAAAATCCAGTTTTTTCTTCTTTGAGGCCTTTATTAAAGCATGTTACACATAAATGAAGGTTTTTCAGAACCCCTCCCCCTGTCACACTACCTCTAACACCTCCTCCCTTCGATTTGTAAAAAAAAAATTCATTCCTCTTCCAACGATAGAATTCACTTGGAGCACTACTTGAACTCCATAAGTTTTTTATTAATGGTTCTTGTGAAAAACGTTCCTCTTAACCACCTCCACAGCATATTTTAAGTTTTTGTAGGTTTAATGTTAGCACGGAGCCACCTGTGTTGGTCGCCGCGACCCCCCGATTCGCGATTTTTACATGAGAATTTTCGAAAACATCAGTCAGGGCGAAAGCTGTATCCGCCCTGACACTTTGCAAAGATTTTTACTATCCACATTGTTCAATGATATTTTGTGAATAGGGAAACTAATCGGTGAATTAAAAACCGGTAAAAACCGGTTTACCGTTAACCGGTTTTCAGGACCTTCATTTACCGGTTAATTAATTTTTATTGTGACTTGGTTTAAGCAATTTTTTCTTTTAAAAAATGTGTTTGAAACTTATCAACCATATGGACCTTTACGTATAGTACTTTGTTTACATGTAAATTTAAGAAAAAACGAAAGCAACGAAAGTCCAAATACTTTTACAATGGTTAATAAAAGTTCAAACAATTTTGATAAAGAAATTGGTCAAATGATCGATATTAGCAATGTAAATGATAAAGGTCATCAGACCGTTCAACAAGCAAAAAAATCTGATGCAACGGAATCAGATGTTTGGCAGTATTTCGCCAAAAACAAAGACAAAGGAACTGCAACATGCAATGTATGTAAACTTACATTGAAAGCTGCTGGTGGTTCGACCTCTGGATTAATTTCTCATGCAAAAACGCAACACCAAATAAATATTTTGAAAAGAAAATTTGTGTCAGGTCAGTCCTGCGTTCTACTTTTTCGTGTTTGTCCAACTCACTGTTATAAGTATGTGAAACAACTTCAAACCATTTCGATTTTGATTTCTACTTCAACAGATAATGAAAAGGATACAGAAAATTTAGTCGTCAACAAAAAGAAAATAAGTCGTTTCTTTCAACAGAAAGGTAAAGAAAGTTTGGAAGTTGTTCTCTCGAGAATGACTGCATTGAATGGCCTGACATTTAGAGTCTTCGAAACGTCTGGTGATTTACGTAGTGTATTGAAGGCAGATGGTCACGCCGTTCCAAAATCAGCAGAAACTGTATGCAAAATTGTCATGAACTACGCCGACAAAATCCGTGAACAAGAAAAAAATAAAATTAAGAAACTGGTATTGGATGGGGCGCGATTTAATATATCGCACGACGAATGGTCTTCTATTAAAACTCGACGTTATTTGAATGTGATGTTGCATCACGAAAAGGCGTCGATTTGGAATCTTGGATTAATACGTGTGAAGGGTTCCCAGAAAGCCGAACAAGTCGTAAGCGAAATCAAACGAAGACTTTCAGATTTTGGTCTATCAATTGACAGTTATATTATTTGTCAAATGACTGATGGATGCAGCACAATGATTAAAGTAGGACGAATTTCAACGCCAGACCAACAATTATGTGTTGCCCACGGTGTTCAGTTGGCAGTTGTCGATATCCTATATGGAAAAAAAAGAAATAAGAAATCGGCCCCTGAAAACGCTTTTAATATAACAATGGAAGAAGATGACGTTCACGATTATCAGGAAGAAGAGGAAGGTTATGTAAACGATGACGGAGATCCCGCCGACGAGTTCGATTTCAATGAAGACGCTCGTTTCAGCTTTGCAGACAATCACTTCGATGAAGATATTAAAGACAACGCACCAGAACTTCACGAGAAGTATAAGGTCGTCGTGGGTAAAGTCAGGACAATTGTTAGGTTCTTCAAGCGTTCGCCCGTAAAAAATGATTTGCTCCAAAGTTACGTCAAAGCTGAATGCAGTAAAGAACGGAAATTGCTTTTAGACTGCAAGACACGTTGGAGCAATTTAAGTGACATGTTAGACAGATTTTATGAACTACGCAAACCAGTAAAAAAGGCTTTGGTTGATCTCGATGGAGGTGATAAACTGGATTTGGACGAAATGGAAATGGAATTAGTGTGTGAAATATCAACAGCACTTGAACCCTTAGAGGCTGCTGTTGAAGCGATGTGCCGTCGAGACGCTAACCTCCCCACAGCCGATGCGATTTTGTCATTTGCATTGAACAAGTTACGTGAACTCAATACAGAGTTGTCCAACGAGTTATTTGAAGCTTTAGAGAAGCGAATAAACGAGAGAAGATCGAATCTGTCTGGGGCCTTAAAGTATTTGCACAATGGAAGCTTTTCGTCTGCAGTCGAGAATGAAAACGATGACTCGAGCACATCAGCAGAAGTGCTGGAAATATTTGACCCTCCGAGCAGAAAAACAGTAGAGAATGTTTTTCTTCAGATGCTTACGCGTTTGGAACCAATTGAAAATGATGTCGAATGTGAACAGTCTACACAGGTGGGATATATGAAAAATGAATGATTCGGTAAAATATATTTTAATTTTATTCTCGTCTTAGGAAGTCGCACAAACAACAAGTTCTCATCAACAAAAAAACAAAAAGCGTTCGAGATCAGAGCTTCACAAAGAGCTTGATAGTGCAATAGAAAAGGCAATGTCAACAAACGTCGATTTAGAGAAAACCCAATCGAAAACGTCAATTTATAAAATAATTAGGCAAGAAATGAGATTATTAGAAGCTGGTGGAAATCGCGGTGCGGTCTCTATTTGTCAAAAGCATATGATTTTCTGTTAAGTATAAAACCGACAAGCGTAGAATGTGAACGTGTTTTCTCATCTTCCGCGTACTTGTGCCCTAAGGTCCGTTGTCATATGAGCGACAAAACCCTGGATAATTTAAGTTTTTTGAGAACATATTTTCAAGTAAAAAACAAGAATGACGAGGATGCCTAGAGTATTCGTATAGTTTAATGTAGTCAAATTTACATTATGTCCTCTGTACTTTAGTTTTAGTTACTTAAGCAAATAAAAGTTGAAATTTATATCGTTTTCTATGCTGTACTTTTGATTCTGAAAAACAAAAAATTTTACCGGTTTCTTACCGGTAATTTTTGCCCATTTACCGGTATTTACCGTTTACCGGTTTTTGAAAAAACAGACGGTAAATGGATTCCCTATTTGTGAATATAACCTCAGGTCAGGTTACAGGTCAACCTGATCAAAATTTTCAGGTTTCAGGTCAGTCTCAGGTCGGACCTGAAATTCAAAATCAGGTTCAGGTCAGAAATCAGGTCATGACCTGACCTGAACCTGATCAGGTCGGCCTGACCTGTTCTGATCCTTAGAGGCAGGGTTGAGAAAGTCCCACAGATAATCAGGTTGCTTTGACAGCACAGTACGCAGTACACAGTACGCAAGCCTGATGATCAACATAACTAAATAGGTCGCACCCGACTACGGCGTTAATTTCGTCAGAGGTCGACTCATAGCGGCCCAGCCCACACACGGCCCTCACACAAGCCTTGAATGCCCTCAGAAGAACATCTTTGGTCGAAATCTACATCCTATTTAACACAGCCGAGCAATAGCTAAAGTGCGGAAGAATTAGAGATTTGACCAGCAACAGTCTTGTGGATGGCGGAACGTAGCCCGATTGCGGCCACAAGCAGCGTAGGCCTCCGAACACTTTAGCTGCTACATACTGAGCATGATTGATTGATAATAATTTTATTGTCTACTATTTTCTAGCTGACATGGAAAAAGTGTGATTATTACATGAAAACGTTACAACATATAAATAACATTAATAACATTAACATAGAACAAAAAGAAAATTACAAAAAATTTACGAACAAAAAGTAAGAAAACATCAAAAATATTACGTCAAAGTCAACATAACGAAAGTCACAAGAATAAATAATTTAAGAATCTATGTCAAAGACATAGAATGTCAAAGAACAACAAAAGTGTCATAAATAATATAATTGCCAAAGTGGCGTCTCAAAAATTTAAAAAAAAGAAAAGAAAAGTCGAAATTTCAAAGTAGCATCTGAGGCGTCGTCAAATACGTTGTCATAACCAATGTAGATGTCAAAAATATCAGCCATCATGTCATAAATTATTAAATTGCCAAAGTGAAAAGAAAGCACCAAAACAAACACATTATCCAACCATACCAAAAGTTTGGAACACCGAATCGTCTAGTTTGTGCACTTCGTTTCTAAAATCACGAGATGGAAGTGTAGGATCGACGTGACTTGCGGCAACATTAAACAACCGACATGCGAAGTTGAATGGTGAAAATTGAGAATATTCATGATCGCTTCCGGTGATTCTAATCAATGAAGATCTTCGTAAGACACTTGTACCATCGTTCAGAATAATCCTATTTCGGATAAATTGAGAATTATACTTTCCAGTCAGGACATCGTGGATGAAAAAGATCGCTGCGTTGGTTCGGCGCCTTAGTAAGGATTTCAGGTTTAGTTCAGCACACCTATCAGCATATGGACGAATCCGATAGGAGTCGGTATCTCCTTCAATCCGACGGTCACGGTTGGCGTAAAGAACGAACTGTCTTTGAACACTCTCTATAGATCTACAGATTGAATGTGAACCGCGTGATGAGGTGCCCAAACCGTACTAGCGAATTCGAGATGCGAACGATCTATGGCGGAGTAAAGCATCTTGGATGTTCCGACGTTAAATCTCCCATAGCACTGCCGTTTTACAAATGAAAGCATTGACATAGCCTTCTTTATCGTGAGTTCTAAGTGGTCATTAAAGGAATACTCGTTATTATATGTTACTCCGATGTCTTTTGTGCTGTGAACACGATAATCAGGTTGCCGTTCATATGATAGTCTGCCAAGATTGGAGAACGCTTCCGGTATATGCTAATCACCTTACATTTACTGGAGTTGAGTTCAAAGTCGTTGTCGGAGCACCATTTCACAAAATTTTTGATTGATTCTTGCATGAGAACGAAAATTTAACCGACTGTCTAATATCACTCCGAGATCCTTGACCGATTCATCATATTCGATAGTGACCCCATTGAGCTTCAATTTCGGAAAATCCCCGGCCAATTTTTTCCCGAATATCGTACGGCCTTAGTCTTTCCTGCGTTGAGAACCAAGTCATTCGCTCCGGCCCAGTGAGAGATCTCACCAAGATCAGCTGACAACTTCGCTATGTCTTCACGAATAAAGTCCCTACGAATACCCGAGTACAACCGGACGTCGTCCGCGAAGAGATGAACTCGCGATTGACTAACCACACGTGGCAAATCGTTCATAAATATCGAAAATAGGAGCGGCCCAAGGACTGAGCCTTGGGGAAGACCGATAGTCACGTCGCACAGCTTCGAGCTGAATCCGTTCAAGACCACTTTCTACTTCCTTCCCGTCAAGTAGCTATTCACCATGCTTACCGCAGGTGATGAGATAGGAATCGGAATATTTACTTTAATACGTTCGAGTCTTTTCATAACATCAACTCTGTTTGCTACATCTATTCTGATACGTACGGGTCCCTTCATATGTTTTATTGTTGATTCGTCATCTAAGCACCATGATCGATGCTCCTCCCTACTCCCGGGTCAAATTTCGACTGGTTACAGACGTCGTGGTAAACGCAATAGACCCCTTTTCGAAGCATTACGTTCTTCGTACGGGTCTAAACATAACCAAAGACTCGTACGTATCACAATAAATGTGGCAAACATAATAGACGTGGCAAACACAACAGATTTTGCAAAAAGGTGCAAACTTATCAGAATTGCAAATTGTTGCAAAGTTTTTAAAACTAATAGAATTCCAACGATCTACAGAAATTACCTAAGGTAATGTGGAAAACCCTCTCGAAGTACACAAAAACAAACAAACACTCGTGCTCTAAAACTTTATTCTCTACATCTTTTCTTCTGTAAGCAACTTTCTAACTGCCTAAGTTTTAAAGATAATAGTCATCGCTCTTGATTCTACAAATGAATGAATCCCATAGACTTGAACATTTCTCTTGAAAACCTTGAGGCACGCGTTCTCTAAAATTTTATTCTCTACAATTTTGCCTTTGGAAGCAACCTACTAAATTTCATAGTTCTGGAGATATGTGCCATCCTGCCCAATTCTAGAAGTGGTCATATTGCATAGTTGAGCAAATACAGACTACAAACTATCTGCTTTCGTATATGGCCAAGAAACTCAATTTCGTGCATTCCATTGGTCCCAGTGCCCAGACAACTGACCCGATTTCCACAAAAATTTTTTTTCCAATTTTATGAGATGAAATGCTTTCATTTGACACCGAAATGAATAATTTCAGTCCTATACCTGTTGAGATATTTGCGAAAAAGTTTCACCAACCCTTGAAAAACCCTGTTTAGCAAAAAACGATGGGACGGACAGACAGACATTTTTTTCGTTGATTTTTAACCTCTAGACGATATTAAATGCATCCCCCTCAGTCCCGCCTTGATTTACCCCATGTTGTAATAAAACGTCTTGTAGTAAACGTATATTACCTTTGTACTTCGTACGGGTCCAATAACATGAAAAAACTCCTAAGCACCGATGCTAATTTGCAGTTTCAAATATTTTCAGTAATCTTTGTTGTCTACCTACAATTCTACATTATTCAAATCCAAATTCAATGGTAATATAGATGTAAAGTAAAACCTTTGCTGGTGTAGCGAAAGGAATGTAATTATTATAATACGCTTTATTAAGATGAACTTTAGCTCTAATCAATTTAATTCGTCCTAACTTAAATTGTAGTGTCTTTATAGTACAAATGATGCGCTATTAAGATTGAGTTTCCATAGTTATTTCGCTGTATTGTTTGAGCACTTCGCGAAGCTCGAGCGTTATACTATTATATTAGAGAAAATGAAGTGGAATTGATGTTAATGTAGTTGATAAAAGAAATGTGCTGAGACAATATATGCAAATAGAATTCAACTTTATTGTGATGAATAATCTAATCAGTTGATATTATATATGAAATAACTAAAGTTAATGATTTTTCAATCAAGAATGTCATTCGTACGTTAAAAAGTAAAATAAATCGAATATATCTATTTTTTTCGCTGTCACATATGGAAAAATGTCAATACATGTATATTTCCCCCATGTAATGCGGTCTACTACATGTAGGGTTTTCATTCAAGGGACCCGTACGTATCAGAATAGATGCGGCAAACAGAGTTGATGTTACGAAAAGACTGGAACGTATTTAAGTAAATGTTGCGTTCACATTAGACAGTATTGGAAATTGCCCGGAGGGCAATTTTGAAAAACCCGTCCGAAGTAACGGTGTACAAAAATTCTCCGAACGCACAAAATTGACCTCCAAATAGAGAAAAACGTTCTCCTCAATTTTGTCTACAACATAGCAAAAAACTATTTTTTGG
>CM055404.1:155514271-155524919 GCA_029228625.1 Pseudolycoriella hygida | reverse complement strand
CCATAGACAAAAATGTTTCCCTCAATTTGCTCTGCAACATATCAAAAAACATTTTTTTATGTTAGGGCCGACCTTAGGACCGACATGAGGCCCACTTGAGCCCTAAGCACAGGCAAAAATTCTTCTTTAAATTGTCGGCCGTGCCGAGATATTTCAAACAAAAAAAAGTTTTTGAAAATCGGAAGAGATTACTCGAGTTATGTACAAAAAGCACGTAGGGCCCTAACAAAGACTCTTTTTAGTGTCCTAGCTAAGTCCAAAGACTCAAATCGAAAAATGTTTCTTCCACAAATTGTCGGTCATGCACAGATCTTTCAAACAAAAAATTTTTTTTGAAAATCGGAAGAGATTTACTCGAGTTATGTACAAAAAGCACGTAGGGCCCTAACAAAGACTCTTTTTTAGTGCCCTAGCTAAGTCCAAAGACTCAAATCGAAAAATGTTTCTTCCACAAATTGTCGGTCATGTACAGATCTTTCAAACAAAAAAAATTTTTGAAAATCGGTAAAGATTTACTCGAGTTATGTACAAAAAACACATAGAGCCCTAGCAGAGACTCGTTTTTAGTGCCCTAGCTTTGTCCAAGGACTCAAATTCAAAAAAGTTTCTTCCATAAATTGTCGGCCATGCCCAGGTCTTTTAAACAAAAAAAAATTTATGAAAATCAGAAAAGATTTACTCGAGTTATGTGCAAAAAACCAAAAACCACTTAAACGGCCCTAGCTCGGCGGCCCTTGGGCCGACAGTGCCCAGATTCAATCCCATAAAATATTTTTCGACTACATTTCAGGAAAAAAAGTTTTTGAAAATCGGTCAAGATTTACTCAAGTTATCGTGTTGACGGACAGACAGACAGACAGACCGACAGACGGACATTGTTTTTTTCGCTGATTTGTCATCTGGAGGCAACAAAAAAAGGTTCCCCCTTACTCCCGGGTTCGAATTCGCAATGTAACAAACGTGGTAGTAAACGCATCAGACCTACGTACTTCGTACGGGTCTAATAATTGGAATACGTGGTTATTGCTTTTTGTTTTTTATTTATTTTCCTAGCTTTCGACTACATTCAGTAGACTTCATCAGGGAACTAAAATTATTGTGTTGGTTACTATGTTTGTTAATGTGTGTGTTACTATTTAATTGAATTTTTCGTGAATTTATACGAATTTGTTGAATTCGGTGAATTTCGTGAATTTTTATGAATTCGGTGAATTTTTATGAATTTCTGCGAATTTCGGTGAATTTCCGCGAATTTCAGATCCTTCGTTAGATTTTGTTTTGAAAAGCTTTTATTTTGTGTGACAAAACTTAAGTTTTCTGGTCAAGTCGGTGATTGGAGTGGGGGGTAGTGCTAATGAGAGGGGACCGCTCCGCAACTAAGAATCACTACTTATTAGGCGGCGGTCCCTGAAGAGAGGGGGATGTCAAAACTAAAAATTTTGTTTTTTTCTTTTTTTACATTTTTTGTGTACTAGGAAGTGTTGGAAAGTGCTGCGCAGGGATGGGAAGGGCTGGATGAGTGGTTAAAAGATTGTGGAAGAGTGACGGAAGAGCGGAGATTGCCATGAAAATGTATTGGGCGCCTTAAGGCCAGTTCATGCCCGTATACGTCGTCAAATAGTTATTAGACTATGTAGACGGGCATAACCTGGCCTATCTATGCGAAGTTAGATCGCAGTGAAATGATTTTTGTGCTTAGTGATATTTTTATGGATGCTTTTTCTACAAAAAAAAAACATAAGTAGCTTGATTTCACAAAAAAAAAAGTTATGAACAAAATTCGAAAACAAGCCACCTCAACACTTCAGCGTACTAAGCCAAAATAATTCCACTGCGCCATTCTCTCCACTTAGTTTTGGTGCTTTTATTCGTATCAAATGAATTTACATAAGAATGTATGTGTGACGTTGAACTTCTTGGAAAGAAAATGTTGCTGTGCTTTTATTTTTTCTTTGGTGGTGCTATTGTTATTGAGAATTATGTGCTGTGAAATGTTTTTGGTGCAAAATATTCGAACACGAAATTGCAATTTGAATTATAAAAAAATCTAAACATTTTTTTTATATATCGTAGAAGTTCGAAAATAGTAAAATGAGCTACTCAATCGCAATAAATTATAAAAACATAAACAATCATTCTTCATTGGATTCCTTTTCCATTTTTATGCATTTTCACAACAACTTGTTTTCGTGGCCCAGACTTCATATAAAATCGTTTACCCTCCTTTTCTTTATGTTGGCGACATTTTTATCAAAACTTATTTGATCTAAAATGTACAAAAGGGGTATTATCAGTTATAGAAATTTAAAGTACTTCGGAATTCGTAGTTCCCCATTAAAATTATTTTGAAATGAGTCATCTGATAATGTCGAAAAAATAATATCGAAAAAAAGAATCTCAGTGAGATTTTTCGTACAAATTTCGCTTACTGAGATCAGTGAGATATCGTAGTTCGACAGATTTAGACATCAGTGGATAGAAATGAAAATTGAAAATTAGAACTTTCAAAAAGATTAAATTAAATGGTCTGTCTGAACAAAAATACAAAATCTGGTCTTTCATTTGTTTTTTAAATTTTTAGACCCGTACGAAGAACGAAATTCTTCGAAAAGGTGTTTCTTGGGTTTAAAACGACATTTGTAACCAGTCGAATTTGGATTCGGGAGTTGGTGGGTTTTTCGTTTTGTGGTTTAAATAAGACAAATCGTCAAAAAAAATTTGTCCGTCTGTTTGTCCGTCTCGATTTTCAATTTTTTTTTTTGCTTGAAAGGTAGTCGAAATGGCGAGATCGAGTTCTAAAATGGGCATTTTTGTGCCAAGAGTCGCCTAACTACGGCCGCTTAAGTGGTTTTAGTTCTTTCATAAATCTTTTTTTGATCGATGGGTTTATGAATGCCCAACAATTTATGTAATAAAATTTTTTGAGTTTGGGAACTTGGACTTAGCCCTTCGTGTTTTTTCTATATAAACCATGTAAATTCTTTTCGATTTTCTTGATTTTTTTTCTATTTCAGAGGTAATCGAAGGCTTAACAGCACTTAAAAAATTGGGGCCCCAGGAAGGTCCAACAATTTTCCAAGGAAGGCCCTAGCCCAATTTTTTTTTTGCTACAATGAAGTTTTAACATACAACAAAGTCGTATTATTCCAGCGGCATTCACCTTTTGCCTAAACACTTCACTGTGGTGATTGAGACTTTTTTACTCGGGTAGTTCACAAGCACTAATGATCTGGTACATATTCGGTACAAACTCAAATTTCTCTGGCTTAAAGTGTGTGAAAGTAACGTAACGTACGTTGTTTTATGCATTATTTAAGGAACGCACGAATTATTTTCGAAATTTGTGCAAGTTCTCTCGATTTTACTATAAAAGTGTTGTAGCCAAAATTTTTGAAACCGGATTCGGACTAAAAAATGAAGTTAAATATGGGACATTGGAAGTATGGGAAAACGTCGCCCGATACTTTGAAATTCCCGAAAACGTTGAAATATAACTTTTGAGAACAGGATACTGGCATACAATACATTAGTGACACAGAAATTTTTTGAAAAGCTGTTCTGATTGGTTGCAAAATAGAACGTTAATAACTTTCTAGTGGTATTACTATATATCGGCGCTCACCTCTAGATAAGACCTTCGTCGATGTTCATTAATTGACCTTGGTGTCCTTTCAATATTTGTGTCCACATGTAATAGCATTGTGTCCACATGTAATAACATTGTGTCCTATCCGCAAAACTCATTACATACAACTAATGTCATTATCACCGTACCAACGTTATAGTCGAAACGGTTGAAACTGTCGAATGTTCGAATGATGTCTACTTGTGTACTTTCGTTTTGATCTATTCTTCAAACAAATTCGAGAAAAAATTAAATTTTAATTGTGTTGTTGTGATTTCTTGTTTGATGGTGGGTAAATAATATATAAATGTATTGACAACTTATTTCCATATGGAACAGCGAATAAAATAGCATATGTTCCATGCTGTGAAAATAATTCATTAATTCATTATGACGCGACCCTATCGTTGTCGAAAACAGTTTCCAAAGTTTGTTGCTCGAGAGCACACTCGTGAATTCCGCTCATATCACAAAATTTATTCCTCATGTAATAAATTATTTTCCCTGCATAGAACGTTTTCCCTGCAAAGAACGTGTCTTGTATGTTAACTACCACATCAGTTACATTGCAAATATGAACCCGTAGGTTAGGAGAAAACTTTTTTTGTTGCCTACGGATGCCAAGTCAGCGTCTGTCTCTCCGTGGATACGATAACTTTAGTATATCTTCACCGAATTTTTAAGAAACCCACCATCAAACAAGAAATCACAACAACACAATTCAAATTTAATTTTTTCTAGAATTTGTTTGAAGAATATATTATTAGAAGAAGAAAACATTTATTCACGAAAAAAACATAAATAAAGCTGCTGCCCTCGTATTGAAGGGGCCAACTGGCCTTGAAACACAGATCCTATGATCCTTTGTTCCTTCCCCGTTACTCTTCTATCATTCCACCTAGTCATGTATTCTGTCTTAGTTAGATTCCCACAATTAAATGTTCCCATTTCAGAACGCATAGTTATAACCGGTACGCTGAATAAGCCTCGTCGTCTGAGCACACGTACTACGATACATCTTCTAGCCTCCGGCACAAGCCGTACACGCCAAATGAATCTCGCTGTTTGGGCCTGGACATTACGATACATCTTCAAGCCTCCGATTTAACTATGCTTATTCTAAACGAGCCCGTAAATGCAGTGTATCAAACACAACTGAAATACCTTTTTCTAGGGCATTTGTGTGAGCAACCATTAATCTGTTTGTTGGACCACATGCTTAACGTGAATTCCGAACCACGCCTATATATTGTAGCTGCATATATAGGATTTCATCTGGTGTTCATTATATCTCTGCCTTAAGATAGACTCAGATATCTGTACACAGAATTCATCGTGTATGGGTAACGTTATACATGTCGTTCTTCTGTGTACGGTTCGTTGTGGACACCAAACACCACAACTACCCATTTTTAGAAGCTTGGGTGTGCTTAAGAACGTTACTTTCATGCTACAAATTGAAGAAAAATCCTATACAGAATTTTATCCTCACCGGGCTTGAACCCGGGTATTCTTGGTGGAAAGCCAGTACGTTACCACTGAGCTAACCCGTATATATGATTGTTTATGATGAAGATAGTGTTGAATAGAATCATTTCAGAAATGTCCTTAAATTTATCACAGCTAAATTTGAACTCTTTAAAGAAATTAATCACACTTTTTCCTAGACATCCTCTGCTTCCGAACCAAATCCCGCGTATTGACCAATTTCTTTCACCGTATGTGTTTCTATAGCGCTCTGCGTAAAATGGTATGCACTTCCCGTATATTTCCCGTTTTTCGTTGACATTTGCTTCATTTTCATTGTGGTCATTGGTTTCGTAACGAATAGTGGGATCGATTATGAAGGCGTTTTGTGATTTTGAGTCAAAGGCAATAATGTCACTGAAGCGAGGTTTTCCTTCGGTGTCGACGGCATATACTTCTTCGAAGCATTCGAATCCTTTCTCTCTTAACATATCGGCGATTGTGTGCTTCACGCTATGGTGCCTTGATGTAACTAACAGGCTACTTGACGGACAGCTTCCAGCTACATGTGCAATTGTTTCTTTCTCTCTTTCGCATTTACGACAGAGGCTGGAAGAGTTCGAAACACCTGGTACTCCATTCAGGTTTGCATAGTTGATGCTAAGTTTTATGGCCGATACCCATTCTGATGAGGACAGTGTGTTCTTGTTGTATACAAAGTCATTGCTTGCGGTATGTTGACTGAAATGTATGGCGCCTGACCCTTGGTACGATAGATTGCACCATCGTTTGTATGCATCATTTCGCAGTGCAGCTCTCAGAGCTTTTGTTGTAACACCCTCAGTATTCAATGCTCGAACACGTTCTGTCATCTCATCGCCACACTTTGTTATACTTTGGAACAGGTCGTCTTCGACTTTCAACAGTTTGCTTGCGATGGAATAGTGTTGCAAGTGTACTTCCCATTCTGCCCGTAGCAATCCAAGACCTCTTAATTTTCTGGGTGCATAAAAGAGGTTGTCATTGGAACGTTGCGGAATTCCGATGATTTCATTCACTGTACGGCGGATCATCACGTCTAAGCCTTGTGTAACGTATCTGGGAATTTTGTTGATCGGCGCCGACTGTAAGGGATATATGAGCGTCGGGAAAACATACTGATTTATAACATTGAGTTTTTGGTCAGGTTTGAGGAGTGCTGACACTGACAGTTTCTCCAGGTTCTTGTACAGCTCTTCGACGGTTGATGTATCGAAAATTAGTTCGGAGTTAAATGAGCAACCAAGGTATTTGATCCGTTCGTCTGCTTTGATTTCTCGAAGAATACTTCCGTCTGATAGATTTATTTCCTCCTGTACCATCTTACCTTCCTTGATGATTATCGCCTGACTTTTCGCAGGGTTCACATTCAACCCGATTTTTGCAAACAGAATTTGGACGAGATCTGTAGTACGGATTGCTGATTTGGTTGACCCTGATGTCACCGCTTGGTCGTCTGCGAAGTCGGACAAGCACAGGGCGTCATAGTCATCGGACAGTTTATAACCGTTGTTTTCGGCAAATTGAGAATCGCATATCTCTTCGTATAGGAAGTCGATCGCTATGTTGAACAGCATAGGAGAAAATGGAGCACCTTGGGGAACGCCACACTTTGTCTGGATCGGATTGGAAGTTTCCTTGCCTATTGCTATTTCGACGCTATTGTTCGTAATCAAATTCATGATTAGATCGTGAAGATTCTTCGATACTCCTTTCGCCGTCAATGATTTTGAAATATGCGAATGTCCGATTCGGTCAAAAGCTTTCGAGACATCTAGAAATATCACGACACAGTTCTTCTTGTTTTTCTTGGCGCGTAGTAAGCAGGCGTTGATGAGTTTTGCATTGACATGACAGCCTGGAATCCCGATGACGAATCCGCGCTGGTTGCAGTTAATGCTGGTCTGGCAACGGAGGGCAGTGTCGAGCGCTCTTTCAATTAATCTTCTTAGAATTGAATAGATTGAAATGGGTCGCCAGTTTGTTACCTCGTTCCTCGTTCACGTCGCCATCTTTGTCAGATAATATCACTCGCCCTTTGCGGAACCCTAACGGGACATATGATGTCCTTAACATTACGTTACCGATTGATGCTAACGTTTTCGACACGTTCAGTTGACGTAGTGTTTTCATTAGAATTCGGTCTGGGCCAGCGGAAGTATCCAGTTTTGTTCTTTTTATGTGTACTTTAATGTCCTCCTCACACAATGTCACACCTGCTTTGGCTTTACTTGGTGGGTAGTATTCTAGCATTCGTTCGTTAATCTTTTCAAAAACTTTTTTAAAATGGTTCTCAATCACGTCCATTTTTATTTTGCATTGCCTTACGTTACCGGATGTCATCACGGCTCGAACTGCCTTCTTCCGTTGATTGTAGTACCAATACTGAGCGAGATCATATTGGTACTTGTCGTTCCGTCTTTGCCTCGCTTTAGCATCAGTACGCTGTGGATTCGATGAGCGTGACTGTTGCGCAGACAATACTTTTCTGCTTCTCTTTTGTTGGCGCAGCCTGTAAAATTTTACTGACGGATGTTGAGGTACAGCCATGAGCTACAATTCGAATCCAGTGTTGCCTTGCTGGATTGGCTAGACGTTGGTTCATCTGAG
Source organism: Pseudolycoriella hygida (assembly GCA_029228625.1). Classification (NCBI taxonomy): domain Eukaryota; kingdom Metazoa; phylum Arthropoda; class Insecta; order Diptera; family Sciaridae; genus Pseudolycoriella; species Pseudolycoriella hygida. The sequence continues at coordinate 155,517,178 of CM055404.1, read as the reverse complement.
GTAGCTTCTTGCCCATCTGTTGCGGAGCCAACACTTCTTTCTATTTTGTGGTGGCGTTTGCTTCATTCGCGTGGCGGCTTCTATGGACATTTAAACCTCGTTTACTGTCAAAACTTTGTTTGCAAACGTCGCATGTGAAGATAAGAGCTACTGGTTCCTCCGGGCTATTTTGGGAAGTTGCGTTCTCAGGAACTACTGACTCTGATGTTGTGGTAGACTTCTTTTTAACGTCACTGCTGGTTTTAATGTTTTGTGTCTGCAAGTTTGATGTTATTATTTCAGTGGATACTGTTTCCGCGGTTTCAGCTATTAGGTCGTAACATTTTTTGATGGTGATTTGCGTGGAATGCTGGTTGAGTGATGACACGTTCTCAATCTGTTTATAGCTGCCTGGCTGGATAGTCGTTGGAGCGATCGATGGACTTAGTCGTCTGAAATGGCCAGAGTCTGAGGTCTATATTTGGTTTTCCGGTCGTTCCTGCGTCGTAACATGTGTAAATATTTCTCTCGTCTCTTTGAAAGATGTGAACGATGAAACCGTAAAGTTCTGCTAGCGCTATTAGTTAACTGAACGTACTGAAATTGCCGGATTTGGTCATGTACCTTTGATACGATTGTTTGATAACTTCATTTTGCTGTTCATTTTGGCCGTATTTCTCTAAGTTTTCGATGTGTTTGTTCAGATTAAATTCAATGTTGCCAAAGAACCGCTCACAATTTTGTTGGAAGCCGATAGAGTTGCGTGAAAGAATATAGTTCACAGCATCTAGACGTAGGGCGTTCGCCGTTAGAGGTGATCTTTCAAATTTAGCTTTATTTTGTTCGAGGAAATCGTAAACAGATGAAAACAGGCAATCTCCGTCGTACGCCACTTCCACGATGTTAAAAACTCCGCATTCGTCGATCGAACAACTGTCAATATTGAATTGATTAATTTGATTTTGCAGTTTGGACCTAGTGAACCTTGTCGCCATTGTAGACTGGGCTCCTCTTCCAGTTGCTTTCGTTGGGTGTTGAGTTATTGTCTGCTAACGCACCTCTGACTTGACTACATTGCTTTAGTTGATCGGCCCATCAACTATATGAAACGCTGAGTTTAAAATCTTTGCGCCAGTTCTCCGGAAACAAACTCAATGCTGGCAGCCCTACCGTTGACAAATCGGTAAGATGTTTGACAAAGTGTTAGTGCAAACGAACGTTAGCTGAGCTACTGTTTGGAATGACCGAATCTCGAGAGCCGAAAAATCCAATTTTTCAGTCGAAAACACCATGCAGCAGTCGCACTTCAACGAACTTCTACAGAAAGGCACATTACCTATCCAGCAAACGCGATTTGAAGACGCAAAAACAGATTTATGTGCAATACTTTCCAATAAAAACAATCTTAGTACTGCAGGTATGTGTGTGTTTGTGAGTGTCTATTGTTCTCTTTGTAATCTTTGGTTATTATTGCTCCTGAAAATCCTGAAAACCAAAACGTTATGGGCCCAGGACGACACAAAATGAAGACAGTGAGGAATAATTATTAAAAATTACGTTTGTAAAAAGTATGAATTAAGAAAGTTGGGCAAACAAAACTGGAAAATGATGTTATTTTACTGGACAGTGGACAAACAAAATTATGACGGAAATGGAAATGTTAACTGCTTTTAATATGAAGCGAAGAATAGAGTTGGCAACAATGGCTGGTATTGGAAATACGGAAAGCAGAAACTTGTTTAATTTTTAGAATTGATGATGGAAAGAAATGTCATCATGGAAGAACCGAATTGGTGATTGAAACCGAAGTCACCATGGTGGAATAGAATTGATCGTGGAAACCGAAGCGATCATGGCTGGATTGAATTAATCATGGAGCTCGAAGTGATTATGGCAGAAACAAGTAGATGTGAAACAGTGGTTTTGAAAGGTAGTATACCGGTATCAGTTTTGTTGGGTGTGGCTTGTACCACCAACTGATATCGGTGTAGAATACGATTGTGGAATAAAAAAAAAAATCGAAGCTTGCAAATTACGTCTCAAACTTCTCGAATCGAATCTGAAAAATGGACGGCACTACAATTTATGAACTTAATTTAGCGATTATCGTTGACGAGGTGCTGTGCTAGATCATAAGATTGAGGAGGTGTGTTGAATTAACAATCTAATGATCTAGCAGTCGTCGAATATCGTTTAGTGTGCTTGGAAATTTTATTGATTGATTTATTTATTTTTTTTTTTAATTAATCAACAGCCTCTTACAGCCAATAACAGATTAATAATCGAAGAGTACTACCGAAAGACATCCACACTTGAATCATAAAACAAAATAAACAAAATTAAACAAAAATTAGATTAACTAAGCATTACGAAAACATAACTCTACGCATTGCTGGAGCAAATGGAAAATAAGAAAATTCAAAAAAGCTACATAACGTACGAGTTTGTCACTTTCGACCGAAATCGCTCTATACCATACGAAAACCTAATTGAATTGAAGAACTCATTTTGATGACGTTGCATGCGAACTAAAGGTACATTCATCTCGATGTTGGTGTTGAATTTAGGGATGTAGAAAATGTTCTGTTGTCTAGTGTTGCGATTAGTTAGAGTCCATGAAATTTGCTGATTGAAGTCAAACTTCAGACGATTCCGAATAATTCTATACAGAAACATTTCATCCGCATAAAGACGCCTTGATTCCAAACGGTGTAAATTCAAACGGAGGAGACGGTAAGCGTACCGTTCATAAGGCCAGCAGAATCTCCGATAAAGGATTTTGGTAAACCTTCGCTGAACTCTCTCGATCTGATCGATGTAGCAATCATAATACGGAGACCAAACAATAGAACAATATTCCAGGTAACTTCGCACATACGACCGATACAACGTGAGTAGACTCTGAGGATTCGTGAATAATTTGCCAGC
>CM055404.1:155486896-155508852 GCA_029228625.1 Pseudolycoriella hygida | reverse complement strand
GGTGTCAAAGGGAAGGATGTTGGGTTGGGTGTGTAGTGTATAGGGGTGACCGCCAAAATGGCGGAAAATGGGCCGGGGGCTCAAAAAAAACTTTTGATATGTTGTAGAGGAAGTTGAGGGGACCATTTTCGCCCATGAAAGTAGTAGCCGCCACGGCTCGGTTTGGCGGCGGCGGCGGCTCAAAAAAACTTTTGATATGTTGTAGAGGAAGTTGAGGTGATCATTTTCGCCCATGGAAGTAGTAGCCGCCGCGGCTCGGTTTGGCGGCGGCGGCGGCTCAAAAAAAAACTTGATATGTTGTAGAGGAAGTTGAGGGGATCATTTTCGCCCATGAAAGTAGTAGCCGCCGCGCCTCGGTTTAGCGGCGGCGGCGGCTCAAAAAAAAACTTTTGATATGTTGTAGAGGAAGTTGAGGTGATCATTTTCGCCCATGGAAGTAGTAGCCGCCGCGCCTCGGTTTGGCGGCGGCGGCGGCTCAAAAAAAAAGTTTTGATATGTTGTAGAGGAAGTTGAGGGGATCATTTTCGCCCATAACAGTAGTAGCCGCCGCGGCTCGGTGTCACTTACTATAAAAATCTACATCGAATTTACAAAATTTTTTGGAGTTTTTGAATTTCGTCTACATTTTATAGATTCCGTTTTTTAATTCTCAGTTTGTTATAGGATTCGGCAACATCGACAAATTTGCGTTGCATGGCAGAATCGAGTTACAAATCGATTGTTTCTTCTTCGGCAATACTGAATATTGGATGAATAAGTGACATCCCCGTGATACAAACTAAACTCCCACAGAACAGCTGTCTCTTTAGCCGAATAAACAATAGAATGTTTCGTGTCTTTCCATCTGACAGCAAAATTCGAAAATACGTCATTGATTTCTTAACAGAAAGAAAATATGAGTTCAACACGTATACACGCCAATCAATGATAAATGTTATAATTAAAGGCCTTGATCACAGTGACGATCCAGAGATAGTGAGAGAAAATTTAGTGGCTGAAGGTTTTGTTCCTTATAAAGTTCAGAAACATGTGACAGGGTATATGAGGAAGTAATATCAAATCTATGGCTCATTGTTACTGCAACCCAATACTGACACTAAAGCCTCTTCAAAATAAAAGTAATAGAAAGTGCAATCGTCAAGTTTGACTTTCTCAAGAAACCGAAAGCGATACAATGTAAGCGTTGCCAACGTCTTTTTCATAGTGCTTCCAACTGCAGTATGCCATATCGCTAGCGCGTTGTGTGTAATATACACTTGAACGATTATTACTCACTTTCCACAATGTATAAGTAATATTATTTGTTTAATCACATCACAAACACGCAGCACTTTCCCTCAAACTATAAAAAGGCATCAGTAACCCCAATACCTAAACCAGGCAAAAACGCAGAATTTTTGAGTAACTGGCGTCCAATATCACAGCTATCCACGCTCAGCAAATGTTATGAGAAATTTATTGACGAAAACATTAGAGCTTTTTGCAGCCAAAACAACATAATCTGCAATTACCAGTTTGGCTTTCAGCCTTGTAGTAGTGATAGCTAAGCTCCTTACTGACGTTTCAAAAGGCTTGAACAACGGCACACGAACACTTGCAACTTTAATTGACCTACAATCAGCTTTATATGGCAAAAAGGACTAATCTACAAGCTGCACCAGATGAACTTCGAACAGCACACGGTAAGAATTGTAAAAAGTTTTTTGTAAATTACGAGCGAGAAAGATCCGAAAACAATAACGTTGTAGCAGGCACTCCACAGGGCAGCATAATCTCTGCAATTCTTTTCATATTGTATCTGAATGATTTACCGAGGCCCACTAATTGCTTTGCTAAGATTACGAGGATCCTATTTGCCGACGACATCATCGTATACACCGTAACGAAAAACATTCAGTTAGCCACACTGGCGATGAACAGTGGGTGGCGATTCCAACCACAATTTACGCATTCATATGAAACATATGTTTTATTCGACTGCACACATACCCCTTCTCACACTACTATAAGAACAATTCCTTCAGTTGTTCATACATTCATGTCAAATATAATCATTTCGTTGCAACATTCGAATATTTGCAAGAAAAATGTTGAGTTTGGTGACCCTCAAGTATCATAGCAATAAAGTTTGCATTTATAAAAATAACCCGTAATTTACGCACTAGGAATGAATACTCTGCGCATATGTAAAATGACATTTCGATTGGCTAAACACACCTACCCAAACTTATAGTACATTTTCTGTCGTATAGATTACACGTTTTGATGAATTGTAAATTGTAGTGGTGTAAGTAACACGTGTATATGATACAAATACGAATATGTTCAGAGGCGTACGAGGATCCCGTCAGAATGTAATATGTGCGTTGGACCGTGGAATACATTTTTAATGCAGATGTAGGTTTTACAAAGATGTTTCCATACTTGCATTAATTTCGGCGAATTTCATAGAAGCTTTAGCATAACTAAAATAATTATTTTTTTCCAAAATTCACGAAATGTAACATTCGTATTTCTGACTTTTCAATTAATCCATCACTCTACCGTTGCCAATGCGTCATTTCATGTATTACATAATCAATCAACTCACGTGAAAGTAAAATAACTGACTAGATTTTGGGCATGTATTATGCTTCCCTAAGCGTTGAAATCAATTAATTTTGAAATTTCAACAATTTAAGAATTTAGTGGCATTGTGATTGTGTAAAATGACTTCAAACCAATCAACTAAGGTAAGAACATTAGTGGCAGTACTGGTAAACATCAAGAATACCGAATTTTTGAATTTTGCGAAATGAAGCCATTTTTATACAATTTATTTTTATTCCGCTATAATGTTTGACGAAAGTAAATTGGTAATGAAAATGATTGTTGTAATTTTTAGCGAGCCCGAATCCTAGGGCTTCAAAAAGAGCGTTTGGTTGAGCTCTTAGAGAATTTTTTTGTGCGTCAAGTCGGTCGTAATTATAACGTTAATGGCGTCGAAATTACGAAAGCAAATTGGCAATCGTTTGCTGATGTGCTCAATTCAATAGGGCCGCCGAAATATGCCCATGAATGGAAAACGGTAAATATGAAATGAAGGTTCTCAGACTTAACTAAAAAGCAATTATTCACATGTTCGCAGTCTTTCAATACAATGAAGTCGAGGGTACGAAGTAAGATGCTAACAGTAATTGAGTCTGGAGGTACCACGCAAGTTAGTTTGACAGCGGTTGACCAGAAAATTTATAACATGTATCCTCATAATTTGAATCATCTTCATGTTAATAACCAGGACATTGTTGGGGTGACATCAGTTACAGAACCTTCTTTGAGCGAAATGCCTGGCAATTCGCTTGTGTCGGAGGAAGCCATTGGTATGAGTTATTTTATTTGCAAATCATCACCAAAGGGAGGATCGAGGTTCAACAAAATTTTTCTTATTTGTGAGAATCGTGAATTAGCATTAAGGTGGTGTCACTCCAGTCAAGTCCGAAACGCAGTATGGTGCCGAAAAGTGATTTAAGTAAAAGTTGTAGCCGGTAGCGAGTAATTTATAGCAAGATATTTTCCAACTTTGTGTCTTTGAGCCATAAAGAAGGCAGCCTGGTGTCGAATCTTTGAGTATATCACTGTGACGGCAACCGTCAATGCACTGCAAGGAATATGGATCCTATCTGAATTGAAACCTTTTGAAATAGGCGTAAAATATGGCATCGACAATAGCGTCAAGTTCGACTGAGCTACGGTTTCACTTTTTCTTGCCTGTGAGGAGCTCGTTCCTCGTTGCATAAAAGTGTGATTTTATATTCATTTAGCAAACAGCCACATAAGAGCGGTGAAGGTCGGGCGCCCAACGGTCCAACAGCTTTCGAGTATTTATAAGAATTACAGAATGCTATTCTTTTGTAAATACATAGATGTTAGAGTATATTTAAAAATCTATGAAAATTAAAGAAAAATGTAAATTTTAGTCAAAGTTTTCAAAAATCCCGCGTAACGTAACACGTGTTCAGACCCCCCTCCCCCCTGTCACATTCTGTCACACTAGACCCGAAGCAGGGGGGGGGGAGCGTGACATGCTTAATGAATGGCCCCTAAAGAAATAAAATATTCGACTGGAGTAGATTTCACTTTCAGATTTAAAATTACGACTTCCGCCGACCGTCTCTAGTGCTCGAGATAATCTTTTCACCAACTTACAATCGGATGTCAAAATTGTTAAAATAAAGATAAGCCAAGCCGCATTAACTTTTATAGACTTCACTTGATCGTACCAACATTTCAGTTTAGATTTTTATTCAAAGGGGCCAATATTTGGGGATTGTAGAAACCCAGGAGCGCCGATTTCTGTCGATCATTGTATACTGTAGCTTTGCTTCCTTCTTGTCCTCAACTTTTGACACCTTCCAACTGAGTTTATCGTCTAGAGCGTGCGTTGATTAGGCTGAATATTTCAAGTTTATAGAATTACCTTCTAACTCATTAGACTAGGGGTCATTCATAAATTACGTAACGCAAGAGCGGGGAGGGGGATACGAGGTAAGCGTGACAGTTCTAACAAAACTGGGTCAAACTTGACCCTTTTCGCGTGACAGGGGGGCGGTGAGGGGTCAAAAAATCCTTATTTTTGCGTTACGTAATTTATGTCACTTCGATCGCGTTTTCACTAAATTTATTTACTGAAATGAATGGTCATCCTTTACAATTGATTTATATGAGGATTGTACAAAACATGGAGTAAAGCCACTTCCATGATCCAAAAGTAAAGAAATGAAGTTTGGAAAGAGACCCGAGAGAGCAGCTTCTGTTAATTCCATCCACCAATTTGAGTAACCTCCTCCCCATTCCCATACGGGATATCCATATTTGAAGAAAAGTCCGGGACAAATCCACTCTTCGATGATGATTTGCATGATGATGGCCGAGCAATAATGATAGCAAAAATAGAAAATTCAGAACACGGAGATTTACCGGTCAACGAAGAGGAACAAGAGGATTCTGCAGTAAACGATGCTCAAAGTAAGGCGCTAATCGACTGCTTGGAGCAATTTGTAGCTGACTCAGAAGTCGGTAGTTACATTGATGACGCCTTATGGAGTGTTTTGGAGAGTCATCTAAATACTTTGGGCCCATCAAAGGATATTTTGGAATGGAAGTTGGTAAGAAAATTACACAACGCGTGTTGCTTGACGTAAAATATAACAAACTATTTTTAGCATGTGAATAGTTTGAAATTACAAATACGACGTAAGGCGAAACAAGTACTCGACAATGGCGGCATTCCTCAACATTACTTATCGGATCAAGAGATGAGGGTTTACAGAATGATTCCTTATCTTCGTTTCAAACACGATTCTTCGACTGGATCTAACTGTGAAGATGGAGACGGTTTTCGAATGCTTAACGTAGTCGAATGTACGAGTTCGCAAATGACTGGCACAGCCGAACCTGTAGCGTCATTTATTGCTGCAACGGGCGAGGAAGTCGTTTCCCCAATGCTTCAAGAAGCACAAATCATCGATTCGCCAATCCTTGACACTGCTGATAATGACGATTTTCACTTTGTTGAAGTTTTTGAAGACGTCGAGAAAATTGGCTTTGGCCAACAACAAGAGGAGAATTTCTTTCCGGTTATCATTGTTCCACCAGCAAAGTTAAGAAAACTTTCAGCTTTTAAAACAAACCGTGAAATGCGAATTGCCAACCTGAAAAATACAGGTCAATCGGCACCTCCAAACTCTCAAGAAAACGATGTGGCGACAAGTCTTGATAAAAACGTAGCTAAGGTAACTTTATTTGATTACTTTATTTGAATTGAAAAGGACACCGATAATCAAAAAGAAAGACTAATTCAATTGGTTCAAAATAAGTTTTTGAAAACAGTTGGTCGTTTTGCTGGAGCTAATGGGGTTTTCAAAAATCCCCCTCCTCACTGTTGGTGCGTGCTTATTGCTCGACTAGCTCCTTATTTTAGCTAGAACTACAAGCAGAGCATATGAACTCCAGTTGGATCTCAGTCGCATTTTGTCTTTTGCATTCAATAACATAATTGAACAACAAATATCTTAATTTCAATAAGAACCTTCAGTGGAGTGGCAGGGATATTTAACAGCTGACAAAAAATGAATCGACGCACCCTATTTTACATATTCAAAGAAATTGTAACTATTTTTTGGTGTTTGAAGTGTCTGGATTATATTAAAGGAAACGCAAAAAGAAACTTGCGGTTAATCGAAGTGATAGTAATGAGTTTGGACGTGGTAGCAAAATTTTGAATAGATTAGAAGAGAAGATTGTGTCAGTCTACGGTATAGAAAACTTAGATGGACAGCAAGGACTTGGAGAGTGCGGATTTGACAACGACGAGGTAGTTTTATACGATTGGAAAAATGCCTTTTAAAACAAGAACAGAAAGCCCGGAAAATATCAAGAAAACAATTTTTTTCAGACTGTTGTTCGTTCTGACAACCGAAATCGATCTGGCTGCAAACGTAACAGAAACATTACAGAAGAACGCGATGGACCAACCGCCTCTCCAAATGCAGTTGTAAATGAAATGTCTCAGAATGAAAATCCAGTACCGAGTACCCATAATCAGAGAGTACAAAGCGATAGTGGTGCAAACGCAGCACATGTAAATGAAAGTTCTCAGAACGAAAATGCAGCACCGAGAACGCGGAATCAGTGCTTACAGAGCGGTAGAGGTCAAACAGGACGGATAAGGAACGTTAGTAGTAGAATTAATTTTGTTCTCCGTTGTTTCCGCAAAGTTTTTTCCGGTTAGAACATACTCGAACCTTCTCAATATTGGAACGCAAAGACAACATCTCTAGTATTTCATGAAACCGTTCCCAAAGCTGACAATTTTTCATAGATTTTTGTTGAGTGAATCAACTGTGAAGAGTCATTCGTTACTCTTCGAAACTCTACGGATTAAAGCCCGCAAACTTTGGCAATTAATTCTAAATTACAAATCATTACATATTACTGTATATATGAACGTTTTTCAGATAACCCTTTCGTAGGCATCGCATTATGGTAAAATCCATACCACCGCCCACGAAAAGCTCTTTATTTGAATGATTTTGTCATTTTAACAGATGGCAGTAGTAATCATTTCCGTTACAATTCGCTAGACCCATCAATACCTGAGACAAATAGATACGTCAACAGTTTATCCTTCCTGTCCATCAGCATACAAAGTTGCATGACTTGACTCAAGATTGGCACTGGATGCCAAAATGTTGATCTCTTCTAATTATCTCCATAACGCAACAGTTCTAAATGTGTCAATGTCTAAGGGTCATGTCAATAACAAATTAATTTAAATGGCATTTGTGACGCAATTTTTTGAACTCTACGTAATTTTGTTTTCAAATTTGTTTTGCGTATCGAAGCTTAATGCGTCACCCCCCTCTGATTTCAGAACTTTTGTAACTGGAAGAAGATGCTTAATGCGTCACCCTTTTCTGATTTCATAGCTTTTGTAAGCAGACATAAAGACTTGCGTCACACCTCCTCTGAAAGAGGTTTTTTTGCGGATTAGAGACACCAATACCAGCCTGCACTAACAGCAAATTGTAATCGTGCACTTATTTTCCTAGCGATGCACCAGTTATGAGATGGTCGAAAGATCCCTTAATGCACAAGACCGTCTTATCGATCAAAATAACCGAAATAACTCTGAAAGTGTCCACATGTTCACTGCAGCTGTAAATGGATTCTCTACTGCTATGAGCGCATTAACCGAAGTCTTGCGAGAGTATTTAAATCGTTAAATAATATTAATATAAATAAAGAGATCGATTTTTTAAATGTTATTCTGAAATCTTTGTATAAAAAGTTCATAATTTTGTGAAGTAGTGGATCTACTTTGAAATATTTGTAAAACTTGTAAATTTTTAACATTTTTTAACCATTTTTATAAGAGATTTTGAACAGTATTTAAATATTGTATTCAATTGTAGTCAAAAATAATGAAGGCACTTTTTTGTAAACAATTGAGAAAGCTGAATAAAACAGTATTGTATTGGAATAAAATTGTATTCGTTGACTTAATTGCTTATGAGATTTACCGGTTGAGAGGTACAACCTTCTACAGATGACTAACGAATGTTATCAGTGAGATAACACGAGAGTATGATTCTTGCGTACAAAAACAGTATTCTTTTATAGCAAAACATTAAACGTTGATGTAGAACTAGATCATAACCAAATCTAGCAGTTGTTTTGATGCTTATTTTGATCATAATACACTTCAGAGTGAGCTCTTCATTAAACTTTAGTAAAAATAGGGCTTTTGTTTGGTAATGTACGCAATCGATTTATTTTTGTTTAGTGAAATATTTATTTTTCCATTTTAGTGTTAACATTAGTGACTACAAAACGAATCGTCCAATACTTTTTTTATCTGAAAGATACATCAAACAGTATAATTAAGTTCGAGGAAGAGCAAAATCGATCAAGTCGTTGTCAGAAAACACAGTCTTCTATGTAAGCGTTGTGTGGGTGTTGTGTAAGTGTTCGGTAAATGTTGTGTACGTGGTGGGTAAGTTTTGATTGGATTTTTCGAAAAACATACGAGACCCAACTTCAATACAAAATACATTTTATTTTAATGAATAACAACTGTTGTGACAAAACAATTAAAGATCTTGTCGAAACCTTTGTATAAATAACTCAATCGATTTTCATTCCAGTAACATGTAGATCTTTGCATATATAATTCAGAAATTTTTTGTTTCTTTGAAAGCTCGGCGATGGAATCTCTTAATTTGTGCAACTTTCAAAAATCGGCTAATTCAATTTTGAAATTTTGCGTCACTCCCACAGAGAGTTGCAGGAAACGTAAACTATTGTCATAATTGTTATGAATTTTCAAACGCTGTAAATTCGGATAACCCACGTTTGTGTTTTCAATTAAATAAATTTCATCAAACTGTCTTATTGAAAGATATGAGATCGATAGCAATTCTTGGGAAATTATGGACTTTTTGTGATTTAGACCATTCTTTGTCTTTGTCCCCTCTCTACACAGATATCTAAGGTTTGATCGATTTTCTAGTCGAAAGTGTTTTTATGGAATAATACTTTACATGTGTTACAGATCGACATTTAAGTCAAAGAAAAAAAAGTGAATTTTTTGCTTTTTTCCTCTTTTTGGCAGCTCTAGACCTCAAATTTTGGCACATTTTTCTCATTTCATTTTTTCAAATTTGACTTAAATGTCGATTTGTGACACGTATTAAATATTATTAACCGTAAAAAACCCTTTCGGCTAAAAAGTCACACCTTAGATATCTGTGCCGAGAGGAGACGAAGAATGGTCTCGGTCACACAAAGTCGACAATTTCCCAAGAATTGCTATCGATCTCATATCTTTCAATGAGATAGCTTGATGCAATTTATTCAATTTAAAACATAAACGTGTGTTACATAACCATTATGACGTTTCCCGCAACTCCCAGATAGAATAGTCGCATATTTTTTTAGCTAAATTTATCAGAAACCTTTTAGAATTATTCTAATTTAATATTAGAAGAATCTAGTATCACTAGTATCATTACTAATGTTCCAAGAAATAGGGAAAAGTGTTCGTGACATTTTATGATGTTAATTATCAAAAAAATATTGAGCGACATTATCACGAATTTGACTACCTCTTTCCAGTTCATCGTACACAATCTGGATATTTTCGTCAAAGTTGAAAACTTCATCTTCAAAACATGGCTCAGCATCAATGGGATCAAAAAATTGTGCAGAACACTGCATGCGTAAATTATATACCCACTCATTAGGGGTGCAGCTTTCTATCTCTCAATAAACATCTGAAGCGAGCCTTCAGTAAGCCGATGGCTCTTTCAACCAATGATCGCAGTTTTCGGTGACTAGCACTATACACCTCTTGTATTAATGAATTCGGCGAATCATATGGTTTAAGAAGCCATGGCTGCAGCGGATATCCGTGGTCAGCTAACATGAAGTATGTCCAATTTTGATCCGTTGTGTCTGCTATATTTTTTAGAAATGAGTTGACTAAAGAGGATCGCCATAACAAGCTGTCATGTGTTGACCCCGGATATCGTGCGTTCACGTTTAAAAGACGCATTCGAACATCCACGATAAAGCGAATTCATCTTGCTTCTTCAAAGATGTTAAAGCAATATGAGAACCATCCAAAATGGCAAATGCCCCCGGAAAGTCTGCATAAGATTGCATTTCGTCGTGTAACGTTTCAATCTCCTTCTTGGATCGAGGAAATCTAATGAACTCTCCAACCATCCGATTGGCGATAATGTAGCTTATATGTCGAACGCACCGAGACGTAACTGTTTGGCTTACAAAGGCGAACCCATCAGCTCCTAACGCCGCACAAAATTGAATTGTTAGTGGAACGTCGGGACATAAATTATTGTCACTGATGTGATCACTCAATATACGCAAAAATTCGAGAGCCAGACATCTGGGTAAGCGATACATCTCTCTAAATCTGGAAAAACAAAACGAAGCAATTTGGGTGGCATTTCTTTGCAGGAACTTTTGAGATCAAGACTTCTTGTGTGAAATTCAAGTCATGGAACTGTCCGGAATAACATCTGCTTTAGCGGAGGGGCTGATCTGCCATTGCAGATAGTTAATACAAAAAAAATAAATTTTCATGGAAAACTGAAAACTCGAAAAAAAGCAGACATCATTAATGGACAGTCCTCATAAGTTTTTCACATTTCAAAACACTGATTACATACCTCTCGTCTGGCATATCAAAAGGATCCAACGCGTCACGTAATCTCTGCCGGGTTATTTTCATATAAACTTTATTGCGATGATACTCGAGGGCCGCCAAACTCAACATTTTTTTTGCAAATATTCGAATGTTGCAACGAAATGATAATATTTGACGTGTGAACAACTGAAGGTAGTATGTGTGTAGTCGAATAAAAGAAATGTCAGTTTACGAATGCGTAAAGTATTTATATGAATGTGTAAATTGTGGTTGGAATCGCCACCCAGAACAATTATCTTAAGCGACAGAATATCGAATAGACAGAGAGCTAATCAAAGGTAACATAAGGCTCGTTGAAAAAGCAAAAAATCAGTCGAATGATCTCTAAATTATTCGACCAAGGTGTCAGCGACATTGACATATTGAAGTACAATCCACTATTAAAACATTTTGAACGACGGCGATAGACTGCTCGATAATGGTTTATTTTTAATTTTCAACAAAAGGAAGTTTAGACCAGGTCAAAGTGTTTATGTCGAATCACAAAACACAACCGATTTTAAAAAAGGAAGAAGAATCCTCAGCCCTGACTATGTAAACTGATTGTTACGCAAACTTATTATAATTTTTTTTAGTCATGCGAAATTGCAGTGCAACTGCAGAACATACAGTAACAGATTTTAGAGATAGGTAGAAATAACTGCAAAATTGTATTCCATTCTTTTGGCGTTATGTTGACAGTACGTTTTTTCATCTTTCTTTTGTACTCATTACAAGACCAATTATATAAATAAAAAGAAATTTTGTAAAAAAAAAATTAATTACCGTAAATATTTTTTTCTGTTCGGTAGAATTGAATATTTGTTCTATCACTTTCTTTCGGTCAAAACGAGATTATTTCCCGATCACTTTTGGTCTATCAAAAACATTTTGTATTTGGTAATTTATCATTTTTAGTCTACCAATTGAATTTTTTGACGCTCATTTAATTTAGCAACAGGTAGTTCCGAATATTATTTCGATCACTTTTTTCAGGTAAAATTTGATTTAATTTCGGTAATTTTGTTTTTCTGGTCTATCAACGAATTTAACAGCAGGTTGTTTCGAATTTTATTTCGATCACTTTTTTCCTGTAAAATTTAATTTATTTCCGGTATTTTTTTTTTCTGTTCGATAAAAATGAATAATTACCACCCATTTATTTTGTCAAGTTGGTTTAACTTCTTTTGTTCTTCGTTGTTCTTTCTTTGAAGCTTTTGCCTCGGTTCCCGATCAAATTCCTTTTCTAATAAGTCTATGATGCACAAGTATAAATCAATATTTCTTCTGATCTTGGCACTCTCTCAGAGGTCTGAAACCACCTTTGCTTTGTCCAGAACCTTTCCCACTATAACCCTAACCCGATCTACAAGAACACCCTCATAAGCCACTCCTACTACGCTCAAAAGTGAAATCAAAAACTTTACGGTTGCCCTTCTTCAAGATTGGAGCAATAACACCGAAGCGGATACGACTGAGGACTTCATGGCTAAATTAAAAATCCTACGCAACCATTGGATCCCACGTGGCCCGCTATTCGTAATAAATTCTGTCCTAATTTCGTCTACCCCTGCGAATTTTCGTGACACCTCCTCTAATGTATGCCTCCACGCCCTCCGCGCTAGGATCATCTTCCCTATGAGGATTTACTACAGAGGCGACAGATCCTGAAAGTAATTCCGCCAGGTTTTAAGGACTTCACACTTACCAGTGATTAACTGGCCATCTCTATCAAAAATTATTAACGCAGCCCCCTTTTTCACCACAACGTATTCTACGCCAGGTCCTTCGCTTCCTTAACCACCTGCCTGCAAGCCCAGACATTCCTCAGCTACGCTTAAGACGAATTTCTTAAAGTTTGCCCATGCAGCCTCAATACCTTCGCAGTCCGGAGGGAGCCTCTCGGAAGCTTCGGCGAATTTTGCCATTTGCCATTTTGCCCCAAAGGTCCTCGTCAATGAATTTTTCCACTTGAAATTTGTAAACTACCACTTTCTTCCTTTTAGCCTGAAAGAGTTTACCAACTGAGAGATGGGTACCCAAAACGCAGTGGTCTGACTCAAATGAAAACAAGTGTGTCCCTGACTTCCTGCCTCCAGTCCTGCTCTATAATCATGTAATTAATTTTTGACTTACTGCTAATCCATTGAAATCACAGAAATCTAACAACCGTATTCCATTCGAGTATTTCCCCCGAATTTCCCCACTATTCTTTCATAACCTCCATGGGTTTTACTGTTTTCTATTCTCGCGTTATAATCGCCCAACAGAATCACACATTCACATCCTATTTTGCTAATAACATCCCCTAACCGCACGTAAAATGCGTCGAGATCGCCAACGTTGGTTCCTTCGCATGGACTATTTAAACACTAACCAGCCGATACCTACTAACTTAATAGAGATCCATACAATCCTTTTGTTTACACGTTGTTTGCACATTCGAAGCAAATTTTTCTAATTCTTGTTTTATAGCCATTCCAAGTCCTCAGTTTGCCCTACCAGACTGAACGTCAGACAAAAACACTTTTTAGCCGCCCACCAGCCCTTCGAGCTGTCCTTTAGTTCTAATGCTGCTCAACGCTCATATGTCTACACCATGATTCTTAGCCAATTCTATCAATTCATTTTAGCGACCCCGAAAACCCCCGTTTACGTTTAGACCTTCAAGAAACAAACATCAACCTTTTTACATTGCCTGATCGTTGACAGTGTTTACCGTAAAGGAATACGGCCTGGTAAGCCGAACCGCAACGGAAGTACAAGCCTCAACGAGGACAAAACACGTGCACATAATGCGATGCGTAAGTTCATTATGTTTACGAAAACGTATTCCTATCTGAATAACGAAGCTACATTTACTTGAATTAATGCTACAAAATAGCAATCACGAAAAATCGCTTTAATAGGAAAAATGCACACCGCACACCCGTAAAACGTGGAAACATTGAGGTTATGCCACCTTTACGTTACGTGAAAACCAAAATGAAGGCTTTAATTGAGATGACGCAACGAAAACATTGTAGGATCAGTGGACACAAACAGCCCGTTATAACTATAAAAAATAAGTGATGGCTTCCAAGTGTTGTGATGAATTGTGTTATCACATGCAAATTCAGGAGTGGTGAATGGAAAAAGTAGTGGTGTAGTAAGCTGTGACATGACAACAGCGTACATTTTTTTGTCTATTCAAATATGCGAACAAAACCAAGTTGTAAGTAAGTAATCACAACAACGTATATTCAAAATGTACACAAAATACAAAGTTGTGACATCAGAACGACTCAACATCAAAATATACCTTAGAGTGGAGTTTCCACCAAGAATACCTGGGTTCGATCTCCGGTAATCAGCCAAAAGTTTAATTCAGGAATGTCCACAACCTAATACCTACTTTTGAGAAATAATTTCTTGAAATCTCTCGAAATTTTAAAAATGATTTTAATAACTCGAAATAAAGTTGAAAATGCTTCATTTCTGAGTTAATTTGTATCATTTTTAAACTTTCGAGTTATTTCTAAAAATTTCAAAAAATTATTTCTCAAAAGTAGGCACTGTCACAACCTCAAGTCCGATATTTACCAATATCGAAACGACAATAATCTACTAAGAGTGTTATGATAAACGTTAACTTGTATGGACCTTTCAAAAAGCGCAAAAAAATTATAAGTGTTAGTGTAGACAGCTCACGAAGGTGTAGCTGTCAATAATGTTTTTAATGAACATTGTGTTGTCATTTTTTAATTCCAAATATTTTGTTTAAATTAATTGTTTTTGATAGTGATAAACATCTAATTGAAATAAAAATAGTTAAAATATTGAAGAATATTGTGAAAATAGGTGCATCAAGTGAAAATATTCGGTCGGAAAAAATTTTGTTATGACAGTCACAACTACAGCAGTAAAGGAAGATGCGGGAAATCGCAATAAGAATGCATCAACAACAAAAATTTAATTCTTTTTTACATATTTTTGAGACACAATAGTCTCTAAAATTATTCATGATTATGAAAAAAATTTCACGTTTCCAGTTTAAAAAGTTTTTAGATAGAAAGCAGCTAGTAAGCATAAATGGACGTTTAAGTAGCATGAAAGATATTAGCTGTGGTGTCCCCCAAGGAAGTGTACTTGGGCCTTTACTGTTTCTTATTTACATTAATGATTTAGGTTCTTTGAAATTAAAAAGTTTTCCAAATTTATTCGCAGATGACACAGCTATGTTTTATTTTAATTCTGATGTCAAATGCAATGTTAATAATGCTCAAAATGATTTAGATATTTTGTATGAATACTTTCGGCTGAATAAATTAACATTGAACGTTGGTAAATCTAAATTTATGAATATCGCGCCTAAAAATAAAATTGTACCTAAACACGAACCTATTAAGTATGACAATAATAATTTGGAGGAAGTTTGAGAATACAAATATTTAGGAATAATATGGGATAAAAATGTATTGTGGTGTAAACAGATTCAGAAACTTCGTAATACCTTGTCATGCAGAGTGGGAATAATTAGAAAATTATCTCAATTCCTGCCGAGAAAGATACTACTCATGTTATACTTCTCATTGATCCAATGTCATTTAGAATATTTATGCATAGTTTGGGGCTCAGCTCCAGCATTTTACTTACGGTCTCTTAAAGTATTACAAAACCGTAGCCTTAATTTCATATTCAGATTAACACAACAACATCCTAGTATCGAACTTAATAAACTTTGTAAGATATTGCCAGTTAAAGGAATTTATTGTCAGCAAATTTGTAATTTCGTAAAGTCAGCAATTTGTGAAAAGGACTATCATAATCTGGTCTCTGACAGAATGCACCACGATCATGATACCAGAAGTGCTAACAATCTTTATTATTTTGGTCTACCACCAGAACTAAAAAATTGCGTCTATAGTAGATTCAGTACAGAGCTAAAAGAATGGCTACTTATGGATGACCAACTTTCAAAACTAACAAAATTGCATGTCTTCTTGTAGTTATGAATTTCGTAAAATCATTTTCAAATTATTAAGTAACCTACCCAGAAAAATATTAATATTGCAATTGATTACATAAAATTATGTCTGTCATATCCCATCCCGACACCCAGGGATATTCTCGTGAGGACATGATACGTCGAACATCTAGGTGCGGGTCGCACGTCATTACAGTCGAACTCCGATACATTGACGCTCCACCCGGCACCTTATACCCACGAAAGGGATTGTATTCGCAAAATATGTTGCGTTATATACTGAATACTCTGGCAAAAATGCCTTCACAAATATCATATTGTGCAATGCATTGAATAAAATATCTGTCCACGCGAAACCTGTGGGATCGTCGTATGGCGATGTTTCTCAGGATATCGGAGATCTTGCTCGAGTTGCATTTTATCAACTCATAAATTTAAATGTTGATGGCGAATTTGACACTTTAAATTCTCTCTCTTACATTGGTTTCGTCCATTTGAATTAATTATGAAAAAATACAGTTTCGGTTAAGATACCGTCGCGAACGGTTACGTTTGTAACATTACAAAATTGCAAAAACACACCTTCGATTTACTCGGCCATTAGGAAAGATACAGTTTCGTTTCGTTTTTACATTTTCTGCAATCTTATTACATTTTGTGTAATAAGATTACAAAAACGTACGCTTGAATTTTACAGCTATTGAAAATATGAAAACGTTGTGACTTAAATTTCTTGAAAGAGCACCATAAAGTTCACCAAAGTACACCTTTGAACCCGAAAAAAAGTTGGTCGGAGTCCCAGGCTCCGTCACTGGGGTCCCAATACACATTTTTCAAGATTTTCGAAAGGATCAGTGTGTGACTTTTGCTTACATTTGTTCGGGTTCAATGGTGCACTTTGGTGAACTTTTTCGAGCTCTTTGAAAGTACACAAGTCGCAAAGGATTTTCATTCTAAATGGCCTAAAAATAGAAGGATGGTCTTCATCAGGAGGAGCTCATGTGACCCAGACCCTATTACAATTTTTTGTTATTTTATTGAATTTATTCAATTTCTTGTCAACGTTAAACGATAGGGTCCCTTCATTTTTATATTTTTTAAATTTTGGCAATATTTCAGTTAGAAATTTAGTTTTGTATTTATGGCTTAAAACGTTTACCCGGTGTGGATCGGCTTCCTAGTCGACACGACAATTTGAAGAATGTACATGGCGAATTTAAATCTTAAAACTTTTTAAATTGGAAACATTAAATTTTTTGAAGTTATGAATAATTATGAAAAATATTGTGACATGAGACTACGTTAAAAAAGCAAATTTTTTGTCTTTAATGCATTTTTATTGCATTTTTTATTTTTATTTTCCTGGGTCAAACTAACAAAACTGGTCATGTATCTTGTTTGGAAAGGTATATTGCGGAAAGCTCAATTATATTTCCATACAAAATCGAAGTTAACTGAACTTTGAAACAACACACAAAAGAATTCCGCAAGACAAGTTTCAGTAGCTGAGCCAAAATCATCTCTTATAAGAGTCTATTATATTTATGCTGTGACCATAACAGATTTTTCAAGTTTTTGAAGAGAGTTGCTCGTTTGAAATATCGCTCAAATTATTTCCCAAAAACTTATTAGAGAATACCTATGCAAGGTAGTATGCAAAAATGCAAACCGTTTTTCGGGATGGCATGTAGAGTACCACTAGCAGAATCTATTCTGTTGCATGCATAAGGGGCCATCCATTAAGTACGTACTCTAAAAAAGACGATTTTAGAACCCTTCTCCCCACCTGTGCACAAAAAGTATGGAAACAACATTTTAAATGAATGGAGCGTATGCTTTTATGAAAACGCATGGGTACTTTATGTCTTCGTACATATACTAGAGAGTTAGCGCAAATGACGTATAACTTATAACTTGTGACTTATAACTTATGGCCATATGAATTATAACTTAAAATTACAATTTATAAGATGACTTATCGCTTATACGTCATTTGCGCTAACTCTCCACTAACACTAACACACAATGGCTGAATGACGGAAATCCTTTGTTGTATGTTCTACGACTTTTTAAATTCACCATATTGTTACTACATATTTCGAACACAAAGGTCCTTCTCTTCTAATTTGACTTACCATTGAGCCAATGGCATGTGTGGTACGAATGGTCGAATACCAGCAATTACTTCGAAAGCAATTACCCCGAAAGACCAATAATCCACAGAATTACTGTATTTATCGGTGATAAGCAACTCAGGTGCAACGTATTCAGGAGTTCCAACAAGACTTGCAACCAAACTTTGTCTGTCAATTGGTTTAGCATAACCCAAATCAGTTAACTGGAATTGACAAATATTTTAATACCTTCGTTTTAAAACTTGATACGATTTTCGAACCTTATAAATTTTCTCACCTCGTTGATTTGTTTTGATTACGCAATTTTCTGGTTTAATGTCTCGATGACTTATTTTTATTTTATGAAGGTAGGATATTGCACTCAGAAGGCACTTAAGTACACTGCGGACTTCCGACTCTATTAGGCCGCTAGTGTTGTGATGTTCGTTTAGAGCAGTTCGCAAGTCTCCTCCTTCGCAATATTCCATGACCTAAATTTAAACTAGAATCTTAGTCTAGGGAATAGTAGTCAATACCATACACAGATTGCTTACGAGGACTGGTAACTGGCTTGTTTTGTTTAGTTGCATTAAAAAGGAGTCAGGCTTCACCTGTAACCCTTGCACAATGTTCTCGTTTTTTAATTCGTGAGTCATATACTGAATTTCCCGTTTCCATCGTTCTCTTAGTTTTTCTAGTGATGATTGGTCTTGACATGGACTAACCTGACACTTCTTGATTGCTAAAAAATTTTCAAATCCACTCTAAAATCATATCCCTAAAGTTGGCCCAGAATTGTATCCTAACATAACCATACAACTATTTTTTCCTGGTATATCTTGGTATACTAAAATTTCTTCTCTACGAGCGATGTTCATACCAATATTTGTTCTATACGAATATCGGTATCTTGATATACCAAGATTTATTTACAATGAGCACTCCTATCTTGGTATACCAAGATTTCTTCTCGACGAAGACCCGTAAAAAAGGGGTCTTATGCGTTTACCACGACGTTTGTATCCCCCCAATTTCGACCGTGGAGTAGAAGGGGGCATCGATCATGGTCCTTAGATGACGGATCAGCAATAAAAAAAATGTCCGTCACCGCGATAGCTTGAGTAAAATTCAACCGATTTTCAAAAACAAAGTAATCGAAATATCTTTTCATAATTTTCATAATTTTTTTTTGAATGATCTAGACATGGCTTACTGTTTATGGAAGAATTTTTTTTGGATTTGAGTCCTTGGACTTAGCTAGGGCATTAAAAACGAGTCTCTGCTAGGGCCATACGTGTTTTTCTTACATAACTCAAGTAAATCTTTTCCGATTGTCATAAAGTTTCTTTGTTTGAAAGATGTAGACATGGCCGAAAACTCATGGAAGAAACGTTTTTGATTTGAGTCCATGGGCTTAGCTAGGGCACTAAAA
The DNA here is from genome assembly GCA_029228625.1 of Pseudolycoriella hygida. Lineage (NCBI taxonomy): Eukaryota > Metazoa > Arthropoda > Insecta > Diptera > Sciaridae > Pseudolycoriella > Pseudolycoriella hygida. The sequence goes on along the minus strand of CM055404.1, from coordinate 155,489,593 downwards.
ACGAGTCTCTGCTAGTGCCATACGTGTTTTTTGGACATAAGTGGTCGTTCATAAAGTATGTCACGCTCCAGGGGGAGGGAGGGGGTCGGTCATAGTGTGACAAAGTGTGACAGGGGGGAAGTGGGGGGGGTCCGGACCCGTGTTACGTCACGCGAAATAACTCTAACCTCTAAGTATTCACAAAGGAATGGTATTCTGTAATTCTTATAAATAATCAAAGGGCTTTGGACCTTTGGCGCCCGACCATCAACGCTCGTGAAATCGTATCTCAATTCAACTAGAACTTATTGTCGTCGTCATATTTTACGCTGATTTCAAATGTTTTCAGTTCACATAGTTTCCGTATTCCTTGCTATACCGTCATATTGTATGCTCAAAGTTTAGGCATCAGGGTGCCATCTTTTTTTGGCTTAAAGAGACAAAGTGCTCAGCCTGATGTCAAGCTGATAAGTCTTTTTCCATGAATTACTCGCTACAGCTTACTACTTTTACTTAAATCACTTTTTCGTACCAGGCTGCGTTTCGGACTTGGATGTAGTGACACCACTCTCATACTAATGCACAATTCTCACAAATAAGAAAACTTGATGTTTTCGGACTTTCCGCTGTTTTTGAATATTTTTTCCCGTTTAGCCTTATGTGACACAAGTGTGAAATGGGGGGAGGGGCGGTCGACGACGATTTTTGCGTGACATACTTTATGAACTTACCCTAACTTGAGTAAATCGCTTCCGATTTTCAATTTTTTTTTGATCGAAAGGTGTAGGACTGTTTCCCGTTTTATGGAAGAAAATTTTTTGATTCGAAACCCTTGGACTCAGTCAGGACCCTCAAACCCTAAACGCTTGCATAACTTGTTGATTCTTTTTCTACTTGAGCGGTAATCGAGTACCGAATTATATTCAAAAACAAATTTGGACTCGGCGCCTGCGCTTAGGGCTGAAGTAAGCCTCAGGTCTGTCCCAAGGTCGGCTCTAAACAAAAAAATTTTTTTTTGCTATGTTGCAGAGCAAATTGAGGGAAACATTGTTGTCTATGGAAGTATGTGTCCGAGGCATTTCGTTATGGTCCTAGGTCGGTCCTAAGGTGTGCCCTATACAAAAAAATGGTTTTTCACTATGTTATAGAGAAAATGGAGGGAAACATTTTTGTCGATGTAAGTATCTGTCGAAGGCATCTCCTGAGGACCCTAGGTCGGCCCTAGACATAAAAATGATTTTTTGCTATGTTGTAGAAAAAATTGAGATGAACATTTTTGTCTACTTGGGTGTCAATTTTGTACTTTCGCAAGGCCTTTTTTACACCGTTTCTTCGGACGGGTTTTTCTATATTGCCCTCTCGGCAATTTCCAATACAATTTAATGTGGACGTTATTTCTTACACTTAAGAGTTAAGGCAATATTTACTTAAATACGTTCGAGTCTTTTCGTAACAGCAACTTTGTTTGCCACATCTATTCTGATACGTACGAGTCCCTTGCATATGTTTTTCTTCGTGCTACTCACAAGTTTGGTTTTAAGCATCAAGCTTCGGAAATTGGTTTTGACTGTAATACACTATTTCGCGCTAAGCGTTGTTTCGTTATAGTACTAGATGAGCATACTTCTGTACCTTATGCACTTAAAAATCGGGTACGTACTCAAGACATGTCTTTGCGTAACACTTTCGTTGCATTTTTATTTTAAAGCGATTAAAGTGAAAATTTAATAAGTTTGAAAGTTGATTTTTTTCATTGTTTTTCCTAGTAAAAAGTTTTGTCATGGACGATGCGCCATTTATTGGTGATTGGCATTTGGTAAAGAATCTGGGCGCTGGCGGATTTGGCTTGGTCAAATTGTGGCAAAATAGCAAAACTGGGCAAAAAATAGGTAAAAAAAATTTACGATGTAGAAAAATTCTAAAAATAGTTTATAGATTGGAACATGTTTCATTGTTGAATTGATATAGATTTTAGATATCCCTGAAGTTAGCCCAGTATTTTATCCCAAGAAAATTCTATGGTATGATAAAGCTTTCATACAGTTGCAGAAAGGTGAACACCAGCATATCAAGCTAAAATTATGCTTGATGTGCTGGTTTTCATTTTTCTGTATCTGTAATGTATTAACTTTTTTATACCAAGATGTTTTCCCTATGAACACCGCTATCTTGGTATACCAAGATTTGTTGGATAGCGAAGATAGCGATGTTCGTACAGAACAAATCTTGGTATACCAAGATAAGAGTGCTCATAGGAAATATATCTTGGTATAAAAACATATGCAAGGGACTCGTACGTATCAGAATAGATGTGGCAAACAAAGTTGCTGTTACGAAAAGACTCGAACGTATTTAAGTAAATATTGCCTTAACTCTTAAGTGTAAGAAATAACGTCCACATTAAATTGTATTGGAAATTGCCGAGAGGGCAATATAGAAAAACCCGTCCGAAGAAACGGTGTAAAAAAGGCCTTGCGAAAGTACAAAATTGACACCCAAGTAGACAAAAATGTTCATCTCAATTTTTTCTACAACATAGCAAAAAATCATTTTTATGTCTAGGGCCGACCTAGGGTCCTCAGGAGATGCCTTCGACAGATACTTACATCGACAAAAATGTTTCCCTCCATTTTCTCTATAACATAGTGAAAAACCATTTTTTTGTATAGGGCACACCTTAGGACCGACCTAGGACCATAACGAAATGCCTCGGACACA
>CM055404.1:155465370-155477494 GCA_029228625.1 Pseudolycoriella hygida | reverse complement strand
TTTGATTAAAAAAATGCGTCACAAATGCCGGACCCCCCAGCGTTATAATTTTTCTACGCTTTCAGCTTTCATACGCAAAAATTTGATTTCCTGTACAAAAATACGCCATACATCCCATAAAGTCAAATTTTTGCAGTGTGAAAGCTGAAAGAACAGAAAAACTATAACGCTGGGGGTCCGGCATTTGTGACGCATTTTTTTAATCAAATGTGAAAATATTTTGAAAGTTTTTTTGCATTTCGAAGCGTTCAGCGTCACCCAAATTGATATCAGTTGTTTTGGAAGAAGGGACAACGATTTGCGTCACATTTCCCTTTTAAAAGGGTTTTTGTTGTGATTTGCATTATTTAAAATTATTAGATCTAGGTTGATTGACGCTAAGATAAAGACGCATGTTTATAAACAATATATTAGACCAATTATTACGTTTGGTAGCGCAGTTTTGTTGAGACCCCTTGCTATCTCTTCCGCTCAAATTGAAAGGCTACGTATTTTTGAACGGAAAGTATTAAGGCATTCCTTCAATAAATATCGTGAAAGAGGAACTTATAAACATTGTAGAAATGCAAATCTTTATAAACATGCAAATATTATTAGAATTGATACTCAGATGGCAAAAAACTGCAAAAAATTTTTTGAAAAAGTCGAAAGAAATGAGAAGCATTCCTTTCTCATTTCCGATAACGATGATTTAAATTGCAAAAATAAAAATGTCGATCATCTTTATCGATTGAATAAGAATTATCAATTATTTGCTAACGGAAAATTACTACTGTTCAACAAGTCTTATTCTAATGACAATCGAATTGTATATAGCACTGATAAAAAAGAAATTTTTACTTTTTTGTTATCTTAGTTTTAAGTACCCTAATTAGTTTTAGTTTTAAGTTTAAATGCGGCATGAGTTTGATTGATAACAGATCTGGTTTTTGAAAATTTTTCCTTTTAACAACATCCCAAATTTACATCATATTAATTATTTTCTTTGGTACATTTATTTAGAATAAGATTTTTCATACAAAATTAGGCTAAATTAAAAATTTATTGTTATCACACTGTGGGAAATAAAAAGTTCTGTGAAAAAAAAATAAATAAATAAATGATCGGGACCCAAGTAAAATCATGCAACAACCCGACCCGGACCGAACCCGACCCGATTAAAATTTTCAAAACCCGAAACCCATGAACCCGAAAAAAACATTTCGGGTTCGGGTCGGGTTTTTCGAAATTTCGGGCAACCCGCTCATCTCTAGACCAGACTAAAAGTGTCTCTTACTTCGGACGGTCAAAATGGACGCTGAGGTTGCCTTTAGATACAAAGAAAAAGTGCGCCTGTATTGTGATGGTGTTGACCCAACAAGTTGGTTGGATGTACGGACCCAATGTCTCGTGCATGCATTTCAAAGGAGTCGTACAAACTGTATGAAAATGGATGGGTGCAGGAAATTATGTGTAAAAAGGTTTCGAATGGCTCGGTCTGCATAGCGATGGCAATTTGTCTTTAATAATTTTGTATTTAATTACTTCGATATATATTTGTAAGAATTGCAGGTGAAGCATTCATACAAAATAAGCTTGAAGCCTTTAAAATGTAGGTTTGCTTTGGATAGGACCGGAATAATTTTGAGTGGGCAATGTGACTGCATGGCGGGATTGGGTGAGGTGTGTTCCCATTTTGGTGCAACACTTTTTTTTATTAGAGTGGGGCGATTATCGCAATCAATGGAAAGACCTGTAAGTACAAAACTCTAATTGGAGGTTTTGTAATGGTACTCTGTGAATTGTGAACTCCTCGAATACATTCGTTGAAATATAAAAAATGTTTTTGTGAAAAAAAACCTCAGGCAAAATTCATTCGACAAAATATTAAAAAAATTAGCTTTTCAGTGAATTTTGCCTGAGAGATGATGTGCTGGGGTATAGTTTCAGAAAACAACATTTTCTTCGGCGACTTTCTCATGGCCAATGCTAGAGCACTTTCTTTGGAAGAAGAACTCAATCATGAGTACTTCGCTACTTTCACTAGCCTACGAAATTAAACAACAAATTTCGCAAACCTCTTGCATGCGGGTAGTGACTGGCAAAAATATCCGAATGGTTTATAGCTTTTAACCAGGCTTTTTGTCGGGCTTGTGAAAGAGCAATACATTTTGGACTTCTCTTCATTAGCATCGGAAATACCGAATACGTTCGTCCTGATCTACGGTCGTGTGCTTATAAATTTACTTGTTATCAAGTTTCAGCTGTTTTCAAGGTTTTCCATACAAAAAATACACTGAAAAAAGAGATAATGTCGATAATGTTGAAAACAGCATAACAAGTAAATTTAAAAGCACGTGTTTGTATATCCTCTCGAATTGGAACCAATAATTGCGCAATAGGCAAGCATTATATTGGTTATTCTGGAAGAGCAAAAATGAAATGAATTATGAGGTTATGTTTCACTTGCAAACCAAACAATTTTCATGTTGTCCCCGTATATCATATAAAATAAAAACGTTTCATTATCTATTTTTACCTTTATTAATTAATCAGCTTCTTAACACAACACTCAAAAATCAAACGAAAACACAAATCAAAGATACAAAAAGTGTTGACTTGAAAAATCCGCTCGAATTTAAATTTCAAGTTCAGTTTTATTCTGTTACATAAATTTAGGTTCAGTTTTGTTTTGACCGTTAAACACTCTTTAATAAGCTAAGTTTGACAGGTCCACTATTCTAAATTAAAGGGTAACATTGCAAAGCGTCATGAATGAGTGTGCTAATTTTGCAACCTATTTTTAATTGAAAGCTGAGTCAAGTATATGCCGGTCTGATTTAAATTGTTTCAAAAAAATGTTATGTGGATTTTTAAATAATTGTTTTTAAAGTGCAACTGCTTTAGCAGAAACTCAAACCAATTTTGATACGCCATCTTTAATAATATTCACGTAACTAATTCATTCTTCTATATACATTTAACCGAGTAACACCAGCCTTACGTTAGGCGAGACGCGCCAGGGATTCACTCGGGATTCCGATATATTTTATAAAATAGCTTTTATAAATAAAACGTCCCGAACAATTCTTTTCTGCAATTACATTGCGAATCTTTTTGCTCAAAATTAGCACACCTGATTGCTTCATGCGCTCCAAGCTCGGGTATGACAGTTCACAATAGTAACATAATTCCGTATAACTCCTTTATAATGCACTTTTTCGCATGTTGGGTTGATACTATGAGTTTTCTTACTGCATTTACGATGCACTTTTCAAAACGCCGCACCTTTAAAATTTGTGTGTGTGTGTGTGTTTTGAATTACAATACAATTTCCGCATGCATTTATAACTTTGCAGAGTGTCAATACGTTGCTCCAAGTGTCCAATGAAAAACATGTTTTAAAAACTTATATTGCGAAAATGTTAACAGTGAACTAATAATAAAATAAATAATATTTTTTAAGAAAATCCGGGAAATTTCCGAAAAACAACCACTAGCGATTAAAAACAATTAAAAAATCTCTTTTGAAGAAGAATGTTTCACGTGAATCATTTATCAATGAATGCAGAGCCTTTTTCGTGAAGTATTTTCAAGAATTGGATAAAATCTTTTACATATTATCAGCTAATAATATAGGGTAAATGCACCAGTTATCGGCTAATTCACGACTTCACGAAAAGTTCACGAAATTTACGAAAAATTTCACGAAATTCACGAACAAAAATCTTGAATTTCGGTAAAATAGCCTGAATGACCTAATTTTTCAAAAATGTGTATGATGCGCGGTACACTGCTGCAGTAATACGATTTTTATCCATGTTCAATATAAATAATCGCATGCTTGTTGGAAAGCGATAAAAATCGTATCGCTCGTCAAATAGAATTAACGCTTTATTGTTGTAACAATGAAAAATGAAATGGTAGCAGTGTTATAATCAACTTTTGTCTATGATTCGAGTTCAACGTTCGACAGTTTCTAACCCATTTAAATTCTCTCCTTTATAAAAAATCCAAAAAAAAACCTTTTATCAAAAACTTTTACTGAAAGATATAAATTCGATGTCTAAGCTCCTTCAATAATAATGTATTTCTATTTTTATACAACATATTTCCGCATAGAGCTATTATGTTGGTAATATTCTTAACTTATACTATAATCAGTCCATAGGGCTTGGGCGTGACAAACGTCTACACCATTTTTCGTGTTCTTCAAATTTCTGCATTTTTAACTTGTTCATTTTAAATAGAAAGATTTTGTTGATAGTATTGTACGTTTTTTTAAAAATGTCATTTTTTGAATTACACACTTTAATTTTCACATTTTTGTAGGATTAATATAGATAAAGCAGCCTACCGTACTTATTTTCAGAGTATAGTACTCTTTTATCGGTCTATGTACTTTCTTGATCTTCGTACTCTTTTTTCAACATCTTTACTTAATGTACTCCTTCTTACCAATTTATGTTTTTCCTAGGTCACTTTTATCGAAATTTAGCTAGAATCCAAAAATTTAAGATCTCAATATTCGTCCGAAAATCACACAATTTGAACAATTCGTCTTCGTTCGGGCTGCATCTCTCGCATACTGTTTTTATCAAATTACGAATACCGTAATACATGAGGGTCTATTTTTAAATTTAACGAATTTTAATGACTTTTAATGAAGTTAAAGAATGAAAAATGAAAAATTCATAATGAATTGTAACATTAAAATTCTTTAAAATACACTATTTGAAAAAATTGAATGAAGAAAAGAACGTAATTTCGGCTGAAAAATTTAATTTGAGCTAAAAAAATGTAAATTGAAAAGACATTTTTCCAGTCCAAACTGCCTTGAAATCATGTATTATAGAAATCAGGCATGAAATATCACTTATTTTCTTGTATTTTTCTGGAATTTTTTTGTCCTATTTTATGACTCCCTATTATAGGATGTCATTTATGGGGCACTTATATCCTTCGGCTACTTTATTTGAAGGAGCTTTTGGTTCTTAGGATATACACTTAGTGTTTCACTTTACTAAAATAACCTATTTTCAGCTATTGTTCAGCTTTTTCATGTACTGTTTTTTTCTGTTGTGTACTTTATTGTACTGTTTTTTAGTTGCAAAGTACTCTTTTCAAAAAGAGGTCGCTTTAAATGTGGACAAGCTTCGTGTTGCATGATCGAATCGAGTATCGAAGAGTAATTATGTTTGGCAATAAACTTTTTATTAATAATTTCGTCATTATAACCAATGGAACAAAATGTCGCTAGTTTTATAAATTCTTTACGTATCTTCTGTTGTGCATTGTCGAAATTTGATTATTAAAATATTTATTGTATCAATAGCCCGAAATCTGACAGTTGTTTGTGTGTGACATAACCTGAAAAAGATATTTGAATTATTTTAAATTTTATCGGTTTCGTATAATTTTTGAAGTATAGGCATTCAACAGAAATTATTTTATATTTTTTTCGATAGATTTCGTTTTTTTGAGACATTCGTTCTTCTAACTTCTTTACCGACGATATATCGACGATATCATAGCGTTTGCTCCAGAAGACAAGATAAACCAAATGTTGTTTGTTTTCTACAGATATCACCCAAGACTGAAATTAACCATAGAAGAAGAGAAGAATCAATCAATAAATTTTCTAGATATGACATTAACCAGGCATGAAGATGGCAACATTACAACCAGATGGTACAGAAAAGAGGTGTCCTCTGGCAGGTACTTGAACTTTAACGCACATAATCCAATGACACATAAAAGAGATGTAGCCACTGCGATCGCTGATAGAGCCATAATGTTTACAAGACCGGAAGAAAGGCATCAAAGTATTAAAACTGTGTTGGAAGAAAGAGTTAACAAGTTCTACAATGGCAACACTTCTAATAATAAAAATCAACAAAAACCACGCTACATCCCCACACCATATGTACCCGGACTCTCAGAAAGGATTAACAAAGTAATCAGGGAGCACAACATGGCGCTTGGCTGTAAGACAGAAAATAACATTCTGAAATTATACTCCAGGACCAAGTACACAATACCAAAGGACATGAAGTCCAAGGTCATTTACAGGGTGGACTGTATTGATTGCCCAGGCAGATATCCGGGCAATACGAAACAAAGGATTAAAAACAGAATTTCAAAACATAGAAGTGACATCAAATTGAAAAAGTTACATAAAACGACAGGTCTAACCTTACATGCAATTCAAAATGACCATAAATTTAACTTTGACAACATCACCATACTGGAACATATTCCTAGATTTCACCAGAGAGTCATTGCAGAAAAGATGCACATAGTAAACAGGGCTTATTTTGTAGAATTTTTTTCAAAATTTTTAGAATTTTTTCGGAATTTTCAGAATTTTTCGGGCTAGATTTTGGTCTGCGATTCTTCCGAGTCATCAAAATTTTTAGAATTTTTTCGGAATTTTCAGAATTTTTCGGGCTAGATTTTGGTCTGCGATTCTTCCGAGTCATCCAAAGATTGATGGTCAGAGTAGATCAAAGGTATCTGCAGGGGGCATGTTAAAATAAATGTACAAATAATTGTACAGTGTAGACGGAGACATCGAAACACGTCCACAATCTTTAAACTTGTTAGTCACCTGAAACGAAGAAGTAAAGTTGATTTGTGTCTAATTGGAGTAGTTTTTAATAGACGTACTTATTAGTCGCTCGAATTCAGCTGAATGTGGCTTGATAGCTGCTACTCTAGCCAAAGCAATTTTTAGTGTAGAGAATTTATTCAGTGGAAGTGTGTTTAGCTCCAAAGTTTCAATAGAAGTTTTACACGTGTCATAAAAACCGGTTAATAAATTGGCAGCTTCATAATAAACTGAATGAAACTCATCCATGTCCATGTCTGAAATTATTTATGAGCCACAAGTATCAAGATCGCATTCTAATGTCGATGGCGAAATTTTTACCAATGGCTTTAATGCCTCATACAAAGTGCTGTCCAATCGGCACAGTTTTGTTTCCAAAGTTCTAATTTTTTGAATAGTGCTTCAGATAATGGCAACAGGTCCAAAATTGATAATGACATGATTTTTGAAAATTTTTGAAGATATATAGGACATCCGTTATAAATGAGAAAAAATGCAGCCGAGCATAAGAAAGCCACGGTTTTAAAAGGTTTGTCAGCTTTTGTGACTGTAAGTACGAAACGCAGGCTCGCCAGTTTCGTAGTGTAACACTGAACAAAGAATAAAAAAATTCGGACCATCCGACTTCGAAGTACTTCGGATATCGCAATGGAAGTGATAAACTGTTCCATTGAGCGATCTGTTTGAGTTTAAGTGTACGATGACCCGATCTGTGAAAATGTTTCGATAGACTCTTACATTGGGCAATTGTACTAGCAATCGGATTTAGCTTTGAAGTAGACTTAAACGCTAAGTTTAATCGATGTGCAATGCACCATACCAACAGAAACGGCATGTTCAACCCTTTCATGTTGCAAGCGAAATCCTAATCCTGAAATTGGTCCACTATTTAAACTCTCTCCATCGGTGACAAGAGACGTGGTCAACGAAAACAGCTCTTCCCACTGAATTTTTGCGTTAGGCACGGTTTTTATGCATTGAAGGTAATACGGCTCATCACCTTTCTTGGGTGTACCGAAACCAAGGAATACTGGTGAAAGTGTGGCATCTTTGTTTACGACTTGTGCCATAGTGTAAATATTGTGCTCTTGCATTGAATCAGTAGAACCGTCCAGTCGTAAAGAAATAGCTAATGATTCTCGTAAGCGATGGGTGACACAGTGTAGATCGCTTTTAACTATGCAATCCAAAAACTCTCTATAATTTAATTGTGTTGTAACAGAACTATTATTCTTAAATCGCGAAATTTGTCGTGATGGCCAAGAATTTGCGTTGAAGGTACCACTGTAACAATCAATATTAAAAAGAATTTTGATTTTGGTATATTCGTCTAATACGACGTTTCCTTTAAGTGGTAAATATCTCAATTGATTCTTCAAAACTGTGCATACTAGGAGCGCTTCGGCTCGGCTTCGGAGTATTCAACTTGGAACAGAAGTCAGCCATTTCGAGTATAAGTAGTTTCTGCCCACCAATTAACTTAAAGTTTTCCTGTTTGTTCTGATATCGGCAGAGCTATAAGCCTACGTCCTCATCAGCCACCATATCAGCTGCAAAGTCAGATCCCATTACTGTTTCTATCTCTTGTAGTGCGTCTTCATCAATTCAATTCAACACATTCGTACGCTCGAACAATAGGTACCGTAACGGACGAAAAAAGTGATATGAATAATGACTTGACCAGCCTAGTTTATTGCAATCGTTTATTGCTATCAGAGTATCAAATTTTCGAACTGAAATGGACGAAAAAACTCTCGAAAATTTATTGAAAAATGTCGATGATGCTTTCTTCGGAAACCTGGAAAATGCCATGGGTTGCACCATATTGCCAGAAATAAAGAATATTCTGCCGATATCAGAACAAACAGGAAAACTTTAAGTTAATTGGTGGGCAGAAACGAGTTATACTCGAAATGGCTGATTTCTGTTCCAAGCTGAGAAAACAAAAAGTTACACCAAATATAAATTATTATTAATATTATTATAAAGACATGACGAAGATTCGGAGTATTTGATGCCGACAGGTAAATAGGATATAAAATATGGACTGCAGCAAATATTTGTGCATCTCACTCGTTTGTGCTTTAGCTGAGCCTAATGTTACAAATGCGGATACTCACGAAGTGATGAATGATCTAGAAAAGTGGATCGTCAGCAGACCTGCCTTAGCCAACGTAAATTCGTTTGTTACTATATATAAAGTGTGTAAGTCACCGTGTGTGAATTTCAGGTTTTACAAGTAAATTTGGTTTTGAAGTTCGTGAAAAATTCAATAAATTTACTTGAAGACGGAACGGTATTATGTCTGATGAAATGTCCTGTTCCCACCTGCAAACATCAGTTTACGACCATTTGGAAGGCTTACCCCACTTGTAAGAAGTTGGAAAAACCTAAAGCTGCCGGTAAAGTTCCAAAATTAGCTGCGTCGAAGTGGTATATGTCCGGGATGAGAAATCACTTGTTAAAAATGCATTCGAATCGTGGAAACGTTGATGGAAATGATGAGGTGGAAAATAATGACGGTATCGACCAGGAATCAATCGTAAAAGAGCCAATCGACAAGGAGTCTATTGGTAATGACCCAATTGAAAAGGATCCAATTGACCAGGAGACAATTAAAAAGGATTCAATCGACAAGGAGCTAATAGGCCAGGAGCAAGTTGACCAAGAGGTAATCCACAAGAAGCCAATCGATCAGAAGCCAGATAGAGCGACCGGAAATCGTGCGACCAAAGATATAAAATCAATCAAAAATGCTGGTATCAAAAAGCGAAAATGTTACGAAGGTACCAACATACACTGAATATCTTAATAACTCTTTTGTAAAAGTTAATTTCGTAATAACACAGATATGCAGAGTTCTAGACACAAGAATGGGAGTTCTAGAGACAATAGTCAACAACGTGCAAAGCGATCAAAACACCGCTCGCTACAGTCTTAAAAAATTTCAATATTTTCCTTCTGTTATTTCAATAAAAATAACTGATCTTATCTATTTTTAAACAAATGTCATGAGTTTTCACAATTTTTTTCAGAATTTTCGGAATTTTTCAGAATTTTCGAAATTTTTCAGAATTCCAGAATTAAAATTCCGAAAAATAAGCCCTGATAGTAAATACAAGAAACACGGTTAATCTTCAAAGTGACACGCATGGACTGCAGGAGTCTTATATTAACTTATTTAAACCAAAAAATTGAACTAATTTAGACCCCATGGAACGCTATAAGTTGAGGAAACTTTCGTATTTGATAATGACAACAAGATTTTTGTAAACAACTGTCTGTGATATTCGCTGTGCAAAATCGCAAAATGTAACTTTTGTGATATTAATTTATTTATTTTCGTTATTTAATTTATTTCAGAAGATAAAAGAGTCTACTTTTTCTAATTATAATATTTTAATGAAGTGAATCAATTAATTACAGCCTGATGAAGGGTCAAATGTAGACTCGAAATATCGACATATAAAAAAGTTGTTTTATTCATTGTTGCCGCTATCATCAAAGAAGACCAATCAAATATTTATAATCAACGGCAAAGAAATCAACCCAATTACTTCTACGACATATGGAACACAAAAAGACTGAAAAATCGCATGCACTTGAATTGCGCATTTTTTCTCTGAGTAAAACGGAAACTTACAACTAATGCATTATTTCCATATGTCGTAGAAGAACAAATGTCTTAAAAAAACGAAAGTGTGTGTAACGATGTGGAATGTATGTGAAGTCATGTGGAAAGTGTGTGAAACGATGTGGAAAGAGTGTAGAACGATATGAAAAGTGTATAGAACGAAGTGGAAAGTGTATGGAACGACGTAGAAATTGTGTGGAATGATATGAAAAGTACTTAGTGTTAGTTGTATGGAATAACATAATATGGAAAGTGTGTGAAACGATATGGAAAGTGTGTGGACGATGTGACACGAAGTTTTCCGAAGGTAGTAACTAAAACAACAAAAATAAACAGATTTCGATGGCTTGGTCATGTTACAGCGTATGGATGACAGTCTTATTCCGAAGAAACTTCTCGAAACCAAAGCGGAAAGTGAAAGAAGCGCAGGGCGACCAAAATCCAGATGGTGCGTTGCAGCTTTTGCCAACCTGAAAACTGTAGGAGTAACCATGTGGAAGAGGTTAGCTGCAGATAGGTCCGGTTGGAGAAGCATGTTGTAACGCGGGTTAGTTATACGTGAAGAATCAAGTTGTCGTGAAAACTAACACTAGAATAAGAATTGAGTTGATTTGAATTAACCGGTGAATTGTAAGACCATGGTGAGTAGACTTGGGCACCCGACACAATCTATCCGAAGAGCATTGTGTGAATTCGTCACTTTTAAGTTGTAGTTCACGGAGTGAAGTCGTAACTTCAATTGCATAGTGCAAATTGACTTTGGTTCGTTAATTGACCGCGGAAAGAACGGGGTAAGATCAATACCCGATAATAGTGAAGAATTGTCAAGAAGACATTTCAATACAGCTTCTAGGTACAACAATTATTAGACAAAAGAGAGATTTTAATCTGGACATGGTAGCCACATGGTATGTTCATTTTGGTTGCTAAAAGTTGTGTACAGTAAGTTAATTAAGTTAAGAATTGTGTTTTTTTAAGGTGAGTAAATTTACGAGAATTGGTGTTTTGTGACCTTTGAATAAGATTAGTGTTTTCTAATTTAATCGGTACATTCTAGTTTAATTGTTACAATGTTGGAGACCAAGACACTTAATGGGTTGTAGTGCCGGTTAAATAAGCAGGTAGTCACATCTGACGATATCATTATTTGAAGAAGTGGACTTACGGACTGCGTCACACTTAGCCCTTAAGGGATTTTTGCATGCTATTTCTATAAGTTAACTTATAAATAAAAAGTCATGTTGAAACGTTATAATTTTCAATCCTACGTCTTTTCAGCATTTTTATAAGCCACCTTATAGCTTTAAGTTATAAGTTTTGCTATAAGAAGCTTTGCTCAACCTCCCTAGTGGGTATATGGGCTATTCTACAGCATGTACCGTGGGAACGGCTTCAAGTGTCTAAAGGTCAAAAAGTCAAAACTGTCGATGTTGGAAAACATTTTTCACTGAAGCTATACTAAGATTTTTTCCATACAACAAAACCTTACTTTTCCGCCATTAAGTCCGTTGATTGTTGGTGTTGTTTCTTTACCGTCCGTTGAAGCTGTTCCCACTCTACATGCTGTAGAATAGTCCATGTATGAATATGTCATAAAACCACGAAATGTACAAACAAGTTTCAACCATGGTCGAAGTTCATATACATTCGATATGTTCGTTTTCTTTATTGTAAAAATAGTTAAGTTAATCCCTACACAAGTTAACACGAATAAGCCTAATAAGACTGCTGAACGAGTAGGTCATGCATTTTGTGAAAACGTCAATTACTTTGTTACGATGACAATGCAACACCATAATATTGTAGTTTGAAGAAAAATTATGCTACTCCTTCACCTACTACATAGTACAAACAGAATTTAGGGGTCATTCATAAATGACGTCCGGTCGTTAGGGGGGGGG
>CM055404.1:155431442-155464870 GCA_029228625.1 Pseudolycoriella hygida | reverse complement strand
GTTATGAGAAATGTGACGTCCGGTTGAGAATTTGTGGTTTTGTCAAACTGTCAAGAATTAATAACCTATAACTGGGAGCATGCCCGAGGTTGTTTGTCAAGAGAGAAACGCAGACTTTTCCTTTAGTTTCTTTGACAGTTTGTTCGAAGAAAAATGTACATAAAAATGGCAAAAGTATAAGTGTATAGTGTAAAGTATACAGTGTGTAAAGTGTAAAGTGTCCACATTAAATTGTATTGGAAATTGCCGAGATAACAATAATGAAAAACCCGTCCGAAGAAACGGCGATCTAGGGCCGACCTAGGGTCCTCAGGAGAGACAAAAATATTTCCCTCCATCTTCTCTACAACAACATAGTGAAAAACCATTTTTTTGTCTAGGACAGACCTTAGGACCGACCTAGGGCCATAAGTATATGCAACGGACACATACTTCCATAGACAAAAATGCTTCCCTCAATTTGCTCTGCAAGATAGCAAAAAAAAATTTTTTCGTTAAAGTCGACCTTAGGACAGACCTGAGGCCTACTTCAGCCCTAAGCACAGGCACCGGATCCAAATTTGTTTATGAATATAATTCGGTACTCGATTACCTCTCAAATAGAACAAGAATCAACAAAATCAGTCAATTTATGTAAGCGACCACGATAGGCCCTAGTAGAAACTCAGTTTTAGGGTCCTGAGTGAGTCCAAAAGGGTTTCTAATCAAAAAATTTTCTTCCATAAAACGGAAGAGAGCCCTAGAACTTTCGATAAAAAAAATATTTGAAAATCGGAAGAGATTTACTCGAGTTATGTACGAAAAACACGTATGGCCCTAGAAGAGACTTGTTTTTAGTGTACTAGCTAAGTCCAATGACTCAAACTTAAAAAAGTTTCTTCCATAAATTGTCGGCCATGTCTAGATTTTTCAAACAAAAAAAGTTTTATGACAATCGGAAAAGATTTACTCGAGTTATGTACAAAAAACACGTACGGCCCTAGCAGAGACTCGTTTTTAGTGCCCTAGGTAAGTCCAAGGACTCAAATTTAAAAAAGCTTCTTCCATAAATTCTCTGCCATGCCCAGACCTTTCAAACAGAAAAAAAATATGAAAATCGGAAAACAATTACTCGAGTTATGTTCAAAAGACCAAAAACCACTTAAACGGCCCTAGCTCGGCGGCCCACAGTGGTCCAAAATTCGGAAAAATCGGCACTAACAGAAGAAATCGGTTGGGTGATGCGATATTTGTGATTTAAGTTTTGTTGAATAGCTTATACATGGGCCTATCAGAATCACGAACAAAACTTCTGAAGTGATTAAAACTTGGGGGTCTCGGTCATGATCAAAGTTGAAAATTTTTTACGAAAATTGGAAAAATGTCCTGAGACTCGAAATGGAAATAAATCAGTCAATGTTTCATGTCAATCGAAAGAGGGCATCAGTAGCTTTCCAACGATACCCATATGACCTCGCTACGAGGCCTCTAGCGAGAGGTAGGAGGTCTTAAATGAAAACACGTTTTTGCCTATATCCCTGGAACCAAATGCCGGACAGAAACGAATAAGGTTGCGTTTGAAAAGCCTTTCTAATAACTTTCAAATGATATCAATATCAGCAATGTCCGACGCATCTTCGAGGAGATAGAGGTACAAAATCGATTCAGTTGAAATTCCACTAGAAATATCGACATTTCCACCTAGTCTGAGTGCTCATTATCGTCATGGAAGATAGCTCATTTGCAGTGATTATAACAAGTAATGTATTCGTGGATCATAACAAGTTTCACTTGCTTTCACTTCAGAAGTTTTGTTCGTGATTCTGATAGGCCCATGTATAAGCTATTCAACAAAACTTAAATCACAAATATCGCATCACCCAACCGATTTATTCTGTTAGTGCCGATTTTTCCGGATTTTGGACCACTGTGCGGCCCTTGAGCCGTAAGTTTTTGGTTGTAAAAGTAATTGTTACGTAAAATTTCTACAAACCACCCCCCGTAACAGTCTGTCACAAACTCTTGTATTTGTTTGTAATGTATGCAGATAGATAGTCTAATTAAGACAATTGTTTTGAAATTTGTTTTCGTTTGGACAAATTTCTTCTAAATTCATAAGAACTTTAATGCTTAATTGATGTTTTATACACAAAAAAGTGATCAAACAACAGATTTTAGGTGTTTGGTTGCCAATAAAGGCATAATAGAATGATCAACATAAGTACCTAGTAGGTTTTTTTTTCGGGGTTGGGTCGGGAATTCTTTTTTTTCAGTGTCAACGTCGTGGTACGGAATTCAAAAATATTAGACACGTATTTTTTTATAGACTTCTAAAATTTATTTTGAGGCAGAGAAACATAAATTCATTAAAACGAACGAAAGCGTTGAAAAGAGCGAGACAGATGTAGTACACAATATATCTGTCTCGCTCTTACCAACGTACCAGAAGAACTGAATTCCTGACCCGACCCCGAAAAAAATCTACCTGGTACCTAGGGCTGAGTTTTCAGCGCACCGGTTTAAACTTGGTTTGCTGAGCTTCTTCTATCTGTACGATTATAAATAATTCTACACTTATTTTAACTTGTTTGAACGTGTTTTACATCATAAAAAAATTTGAGAAAATTTAAGAAAATTCGTGAAAATTTGAGAAAATATTTTCTCAAAAATACAGGGCCTCGAAGTCATCCAGAATGAGTGTTGTGTAATGTGTTGAATTTGTAATGTATTTCTGAGTTCCAGACGTTTCAGATCATAACAACACACACATTTTGTCCGCTTTTCGAAAACCCATTCTCCCCCTAAGCGCGGACGTCCATTATGTACGTCCCAAATTTAAAAGATCGCTGCAACCTGTTTTCCGATACGATACGAACTTTTCGGCTCTGGAATTTCAGTTTTCGTCGGTAATTTCCGTTTTCGTTGGAAATATCTCTCTACGTCGGAAAATTCCGTTTTTGTTGAAAAATGCTAAAGTTGATCGTATCGGCCGATTTGTTATGGTAATAAATGCTTTCGAAGAATTATTTTACTCATTGAAACTACTACATAGGTATTAAACTTGCGGAGAATAGAGTCCGCTTCTCATCTTAAACGTAAAACCATGTGTGTCTAGCTCCTACGTAGTTTACTCCATGCTTGAGCGATGAGCATGTTCTTTCCTTTACTACATGTTTTCTTCTGGTCTTTGAAACACCGAACATAGATTCGGGTTCAACGAAGACACTCTATCGCAAATAGCCGCCTTTTCTATGATACATAATTCATAGAGCAAAAACGTTTATTTACCAGATATTCCTTGAATGTCTGTTGATGCAATGACAGGTGTTTTATCTTTCGTTTCATCTATTGTTTGAACGAATGGTCGACTCGTTGCTGCAGCCCAAGATGTATAACCGGTGGTAGTAGGCTGAAAAAAAAGATTAGGTGGAAAAATATTTCAAACTTCCTCAAAGTTTACTGTACCCTGGCCACAGCATCGTGAGATACGTATCCATTTGTTGTTAAGATTTTCGCTACAACAGGTGAAGATCGCAGTAGCTCTTCAGTAGCGTAATTGTTGGAAATCGCTGACAACATATTTGACCGATAACTGCTTGTAGGCACAATCATTGGATCTATTTTCAGCGGTGACGTTTTCGGTATTGGTATCAAAAGAGTTGGAGAACTCTTTGAAAACGATGTATGAGTTATTGCTTCAATAAAACAAAAATGAATATTTTTTTACCTTCGTTAAGTTTAAGTTCTCCGAAATCGTCTGTGCAGTGCTGTCATCATCATTTTGTGGTTCCGATTCTGAATCATCAATGGCTTCGTTACATTCACAACGGCCATCGGCATGGTTTGTACCTCGACTGCTTCCAGATTCCATTCGATTTCGCAAAAGGCTTTGCTGCTGCTCATTCGGTACCGATGCGTACATATTTGACGTGATATTGTCTTGTCTAGGACTAATGTTGTAGTCCAGCGTTAAGCCTTTGGTATTCGCTTCTTCTTTAATATCCTCTAATCCAGCAGGGAGTTCAACCCCAATGTCTTTCATTTTCTTAAACTTTTTCATCATTAGAAAAGACACAAAAGCCACCATACAACCCAAAATCGAGATAAATGCCCATAATATGTACCAACCACTGTTCGCATATTGGGATTGATTGCAATAAATCTGCATTGGAGATGACCAATTGCCGCGCAATATAGTCGCATGCTGATCTACGTACGTTACGTCTCGATGGTTGTTTGCTTCTTTGCAAACGCGCACACCTGAATCGAATTCGTGATGGTAGATTCGTTGTGGTTCAAACGGCGAATTAACAACATTTACGGCACGAACACGAAATGAATGCTTATCCACACCAACATCACATTTTTTTAAATTATATGTGCATCGGTTTCCTCTTATGTCGCTGGTAACATACTCCTTCTCAACGTCTCCGATTTTATTCACCACTTCTACTTCGTAATATTGCACTTGACCGTTTGGTGTTACTGGCGGATCCCAAGTGACGGACAGTTCATCATCGTCATCTAACATCGTTGGTAGTGTGAGATTACCAGGAATTCCAACATCTGTTTTAATTTTTACGGTGTTACTTCCCATTGAATCGTCCACAGTACATGCCATTACTAATATGTCGTATTCAGCATAGCTCTTCAATCCCGTCAATGTATATGTCATATTAGGAGTGAGATGTTGTTTGTCGACCTCTTTGAAGTGTTTGTTGTACCACACCTTGTACTTTCTCAACACTCCATTAATGTGCTCGGGAACGTCCCAATGCAACGTAACAGATGTGTCCGTTACATTCGAAAATTCTAAATTTCTCGGTGGAGATGGGGCAGCTTCATATGTGGTATTTATTAGTGGTTCACTTGGTGGTCCAGGTGATGCGCGTTGTGACGAATACATGGATATAACTGTTTTATATGTTGTGTACGGTGTGAGATTAGTGAGTTTGTAACCAAGAGAGTCACTTTTTGTAATGTTAATGTATCGTTCGGTGTTCTCTTTACAGTCTTCAGTTTTGGGATCCTTAATAGGGCAATACGTTAAGTTGAATCCGTTTACAATTGTTTGATCAACACATTCCAGAGTCCATTTGAACTCGATTGATGTGGATTCGGTTTTGGTTATCCAAATTGTTGATAATTTGCCAATATCTGAAAGAAAATTTGATAGAAAGTCCGGCAAATGGAGTTAAATGTATTGTTTGTCTACCATTAATTGATCCAGCTGTGCATCTCGCCCAGACCATGCCAGAACTCGAGACTCTTGAGTTTGAAGCTATCGCGAAATTTAGTGTTTCGTTGGATGAATGTGTGAAATTTGTGACATGACTGGAAACTCTTTCGTAGTTTATTGAACCCTGTAAAAAATGCACAAGTTTAGAAGCTTAAAATGTTTTTTTAAAAACGCATTCCCTAGATTCAAAAGAAAGCAGAGAGCAAGAGACTCCAACGTATCTAAGTAAATATTGGCTTAATTCTTAAGTGTATGAAATTACGTCCACTTTAAATTGGATTGGAAATTGCCAAAGCAAAAGAGAACAAATTTCGGTGTGAGGATGACCTTAGGACCGACCTATGGCCCAAAGGAGAGACCGCTAAAAATAAAATTTAATCTCAAGATGCTCAAAATGCTTTATAATTTGTGCAAACCTTTTTTTGAATTTATTTGTCTAAGTTGTCATGTGTTTGGTTCAGGTATTTCGCAAAAAGAACAAAAAAATTGGAAATGGAATAAAAGAATAAATGGAATAAATTAAGTGCGTCACCCCTCGCTTCCTAACCCACGCTAGATATAAGAACAAAAGTCGTCCGCCACCCACCTAAATCCAATTTTTTCGAAAAACGATCTTCCCAGACGTTGATCTAGGCTCGATTATCTACCAGAAAAACTACTACACAAGCCGAAAAAAGGAAATCAATCTGAAATGAATTTGGCTACTGTACAGTTAACCAAATGGACCAGGATTATCGAATGTGAACACAGTTTTTTTATTTTATTTCGATAATTTGATTTATTTCTATCAAAAAAGTGTTCTACGACATATCAAAATATAATAGTTTTATATTTTTAAATTCGAAAACTAAAGTCTTTTTTTTTGTTGGCATGTAATTAAAGCGATCGCTATTAAATAAGATTTTGTATAAGAAAAATAAGAATTGATAGCGAAAAATAAAGAATTGATCACTTTTCTTATGTTTTTGCGATCAATTCTTTTTTTATAGCGGTAAATTCTTTATTACTTGCGATCAATTCTTTATTTTTTGCAATCATTTCTTATTTTAGAATTATCGGTTTAAATCCTTCTCTTTTTTGATTGTATTAGTGAAAAATGATTGTCTGTATATACAATCCACATGCGAATTCGAAGGTCACACATATAAATTTTAAACTTTGATACAAAAATTTTAAAGCGATTAAATTTAATTTGGAAACATATCATTAATTGTAACAAAACAATATTTCTGAAACTAAATCTGAAAGAAAATTTTAGCTCCACGACTGGGACCCGAACCCAGAATCTTCACCTTCCTTTCCGGGATGCTGCTCCACCAATTCGTAGATATAATATATATATTTGTAATACCTATGTTCTACGTTTTATATTTATTTATTTTGTTTAATTGTTAATTATTGACTGTTAAGTACTTTTCCTTATTTATCCGAGATTGTGATACCTAATTCTTAATCAAATTTATTTTGCAAATTAAATACCGTCGCATGCACTAGTCGTACGTTAAATAAATAAATAATTCTACGAATTGCATCATTTCCTGTGGCTGTGCTGTCTAAGTAGTCGTCCATGTAATGTTTGTTTAAAATAGCGTCAACAGCTTCAGGGAATTCGTGTCGGAATCTTTCTGCATTTTTTGTCTTTAATGTAAATTGCAGAACATGGCGAACAACTTGCGCCGAAACTCCTGATATTCTTCAGGATCTCCAGTGCGACGATTTCCACGCCAGAGAATTTTCTGACAGCTTGCATCCGGTTGCCTGATTTTATTGCGATGGAATATGTCCTTAATGTCTGCAAGGAGACCAATTTTTCCGTGTCGAAATTTGAAAAGTACACTGATTAACGACTTTAAGAGGTCCGGTCTAGGTAACAAAAAATCGTTCAGACTGAAAAAATTTGACTTTGCTGCGGCATCAAAAACGATTGGAATCTTTCCAAGCTTCAATGGATTTAGCACAGGAAAATGTGGTAGGTACCATAATCACACAAATGATGTATCGGTTTTCTCACATTTTCGAAGAAATTTCTTCTCCAAATACTGATCAATGAGGTCGTTGTATTGTTGCCGTAACCCTGGATTCTTGTCTAATCTCTTCTCCAACATAGGCAGACGACAAAAGGCGTTTTTACGACTATTCGGTAAAATAATTTGGTCGTCTCTCCACAGTAGGCCAGTTTCCCATCGATTTTTGTTCAACAAAAACAAAAAAAAAAATGTACTTGCATTTCCACCTGATGCGTTAGCTTTCGTTGTCGACTCTGCAATAATAGATGTTGAATCTTGTTCGTCGACTTGCTGCTTCAGCTCTTCTGTCTAACCATTGAGAAAGCACTTTCAATGTCAAATCTTCCTCTCGATCAATGATATATTCTAACCACAGAAGACTTAAAGTCGGCGGTAACATGTGTTGTTAATCCTCCAAGAGAATCGGATTTCTCATATGGTCCGGCTTCTTAAGGGTTTCCAATGTGACGGTCAATTACTTACAGCGGTTGCGAATTCGATGATCGATTTCGGATCACTTTCTTTTGGGGGCTGAAGCGACTTCACTTTGTTGATTTCATATTTGATAATATCATCTGGTCTACCGCATCGCCTTTGTAAAACTGTCATAACAGTTTTTGCATTTGATGCTGAAACGAGTGGCGGCTCGACCAATTCTCTGGCTTTCCCTTTCAAACACTTCCTCAATCTCTCGATCGGTGTACTTACAACTTTCTGTCGTATCGTTGTAATAATCGAAGTTTGAGAGCCATTTTGAGATGTCACCATGAAATTCTGGAAGGTCGTTTCTAAGAATCTGTCTCGAAACTATTTTCGTCATTATGGCGTTCTTCGTATCCATTTGCGTTTGAAACAGGAAAACAGGAACAGCAGGAGTCTCCGCCTGATGTAGTGCAAAACCACCGGGTGGTATTGGACGATCTTCAAATTTTTCTTTCACTTGTGATGATGTCCGATTATCACCGGAAAAGTTTTTTTGTTGATCTTGTAACGAATGTAATGCGCGTGTACATCCTTGTTGATCATAACTTCTTCCAAATTCATGATAATGCGGAACTTACATCCATGCATGGAAATGGTCTCTTTCCTTCACGTACATTACCAGATTTTCCAAATAAAATCTGTGATTGATCTGTCTGATCAATTACGCGCTCAAACCCTCCGCTACAAAATTTTTTGATCGGTGAAGCATTCTGCAATTCGACTCTCGTCGAGCTAGCACCATAAATGTTTTGTGGTTTGCGTAAAAAGGTTTTGTTACAGCTTTACCTCAAAGGACATGGCACAGTTTGTATGGAAAAATGTCTCCCCGTAGTATCTGCACATATACATTATCAAGTTTTAGTGTAGATGCTACGGGGAGACATTTTTCCATACAAACCGTGCCATGTCCTTTGATAGCTGTTCAATTTTAAGTTAATTAATCGATTGATGAGGATTATAAGTCGCTGGAATAGTTATTCTATGGGTAAATCTCTGTGCTGGCTGACCAAAACGTTCCATCTGGTGAACATTAGAATGTCTGTGGGCTTTTAGTAGTTCTACTTCCAACGAGGAACACTATTGCTTTTTTGCGATCGCCTTAACATTGCACTGACCGACCTCAACTCACGTTCCAATGAAATCCGGTGTTGTTCCAATGATTCTCTTTGTGCCTCGTCGAGTGACGATGCTTCACTTACACCGTCATCAGCCACATCATAACAATGTTCGGACATCTTTTAATTTTAACTTTTGAACACACAATATTTTCCAATGTTCGATTCAACTTAAACTTCCTCGGATAAATTGTTGTTCCGGCAGTTCAAATAAAAACACGGCACTTTTTCTTCAATACAAAAAAAAATACTTCATTTATTTGTCAAATGTTAAATGTTTGCGACTTATCTCTCCAACAGTTCTTTTCAAAGTGATTTAGGAGACGTTATCTTTCTCTTTTCTCCTCTCTCATGTATTGCCCGATTCAATTATCGATTTAAATTATTCACCACTTTTATCGATTCTCGAAACATTAATGTTGACAAATTACCCAAATCACAGAATCTTATGAAAAAATAAACAATTTTTCACATTCTTGGTCCATTATCGCTTTTTATGTGTTTTAAGCCTTCTTCACCCCACATTTCCCACAATTCACACATAGACTCAATACTTTAGACAGTTTTTTTTAAATCAAATTTTGTAGAGAAATGAATGTTTTAACATACAGATTCTTTCAAATTTTTTTATTATTATCATCAATTTGCAGTTGTGATTTTACAATCAAATAATTCGTAAATATTTCATTTAATTTCATTTTTCTTTTTGTATCAAATAACAGAAAAAAGCATACGTTACTATGCCGCTATTTTAGTGGACATTGTGAAGACTTTTAAACGATATTCTTCTTATCTAAAAAAAAAAAAATTTAAACGATTTAAAATTGTATGGATAATTCTTTTTCGTTGAAATTTGAAAATTACTGAAAAATCTTCCATGACTTTCAAAAAAGAAATATTCAAAACTTTTGGAAGATATAACACTGAAATTAAATCTGAATGAAAAATGAGTACCACAAACACCAACAAATACCTGTGTCTGTTTTCTTCTCATAACTCCATGTCCATGCGAACTGAATGTTGACATCATTTCGATGCCATTTAAAATGTTCAGAGATACCGCTATCAACACATAAATGTATTGATAGCATAAGACAATGAGCAATATCTCAATCGATCAACTAAGCTACAGTTTTCATGGGAAGTTTACTTCTAATCTCGCGTGAAAATATTGGTCTCATGAAACCATGAAAAACGTATACTCAACGGTCTTATTTCAATCTCAAATGCGATGACAATCTCAATCCACCTCAAATTATTAATTTTTTTTGCGATAATTATATCAGATGAACAAATGTTATTTTCCGAGACTTCATGAGTACAAACTAGTGGTCTATTTCGGATTTATTCTTTGTTAACCTTTGTGAGACTGAATCAATAGTCTCATTGAGTATGGTTAAGACCGATTGAGCATACTTTTCTTGAAATATTTGAGAATGGTTGAGACCGAATGAGTATACTTTTTCTACTTCTTGAGTATGGTTGAGACCTACTGAGCATAGCTTTCTTGAAATATTTAAGAATGGCTGAGACCGAATGAGTATACTTTTCCAACTTCCGCCCCTTTACTCTTCTTTTTTTTCAAAACTTCAATTTTCACTTACGCCAAATCACAATTTTCCCTTTTTTAGTTGACTTTCTCTATCTAAACACTTGTACTTTCACAATTTGAAACGCTTATTTTTGGTCGGTCTAATTTAAATTTAAATATTGAGAATATTAAAATTTGAGGAGTTTAAACACACCATTTAAATTGTACCAAATGTTTTAAAAATTAATTTACTCAAGTTTCGAACACTATTTGTCCATCATCAGAATTTCGTTCGAACTGATACATAAATAATCAAAACATCTTCCTTAACATGTACATTTAACTTTGATCTGTATCACACTATGTGTGTAGGATAAAGTCATTCAAAAAACAATTAAGGACAGTTCACGTTGATGTTATCGGTAGTCATTCAAAGTTACATACAGTCAAAAAATTCGTCATCAAAGCTCTCGTTAGGCGTCTCATTAGTCAGGTCGATTACGTTTTCGTTAATTTTTCTTTTCAATGTGAACAGATCCAGCAATGGTGATATGATGTTAACAGTGTCCACGTTCAGCAAGTTTTAGTGTTTGTTTTTATAAATGTCAATTGCTTTGTACAGTTCAATTTTCCATTTTTGTCTAACTTCCTGTACTAACGTCAAATCACTCAAATCACTAATGTTCATTCCGTTTTTCGAGCTGAATATGTGCTTTCCCACTGCAGTCATATTTTTCCACCTCGCTGAGTTTATGTGTTCATTGAAGCGTATGAACAGTTTCCTGATGATCATTCCGTAAGAACATCGTCCACAATGGAACAAGTCCGTGAACAATTTGGAATTTCACCTTCCAAACAATTTTCTTCTTTTATAGTTTCTGTTTTTCACACAATATAGGAAGTCCCTTTTCATTTGGATTAAGTTTTTTATTCCATTTAAGGAGGTACGTAAAGTTATTGATACAAAAAATTACATATTTTCAATTTTTTCAAAATTTTTACTTAAATCAACTGCATTTTTATTTCTACGCGTCACAAAGTTCTACTTAGACATTCATTTGAAAGCTAAGGGAAATGACTACAGCCTCTCGCTTTGGGTTTGGGAAAAAATTGTATACCGTCCCTTCCACGACTCTTTGAAAATGACCATTTTTTCGACGTTTTTGACTTCTGTAGCCAGCTACTTGCACTTGTCAGGAGTGTTGCCACAGCCAAAAGCTTTGTACCATTGGACTACTTCATCGTACATAATTTGCCTGGAATCGATTTGGTGTTGTCCTAGATATTTATCAAAAACTATTTTTTTGACCTCTGTGGAGACCTTTTTTCGAAGAGTTCAAAACTACAAAATAATTTTTTGAAAAAAAAAAAACTGTTCTTCTGCGAAAGTCTTCTATTGGAATGAAGAATCGAATAAGCCGTTGGATTCGTGTTTCATACAAGCCGAAGACACACCGCGGGTAAAAAGGGAAACGGAAAAGGTGGTAAGAAATTTGCAAAGAAGGGCAAACAGGGAACCGAGAAAAAGGAATGTTACGTATGTGGTTCGACAGAACATTAGCAAAACGACTGCAAAAAAAAGGAGAAACAAAAGGGCGATAAAAGTGAATCTAAACCCGCTGCTTTTTTCTCTTACATGTGTCAAAATGGGGGAAGTAAATCAGCGGACGACTCCTGGTACGTGGACAGCGGAAGCAGTCGACAATCAAGTGCACCAAAAGATAGGTTTCTGAACAGAAAAACGCCATCATCGAGTGAAAGGGAGATTTGATGAAAGTGGAAGATTATGGTTGGTAATCGCATGGTACCTGTGAAGGACGTCCAGTATGCAGCCAATTTGCTGTCGATTACAAAGATGTGTGAAAAATGTAATGAACTGATTTTGAGGGTTGCTTTATACATGCAGATGATGGAGAACTAATGGCACAAATTAAACCCGTGAATGGTGTTCATCGTCTTGAAAGATGTTCAAGTGTGGCTTACGTGGCCAATTGTGCGGGTAGTGAACTTGAATTGTGGCACAAGAGACTCGGACATTTGAACTATGAAAGTATGTACAAAATGCCGTAACCGGGATACGGTTCGAGAACGAGAAAATTGGACTATAAGTATAATTGCAACGTCTGTGCAGAGGGGAATCAGTCAAGGTTACTCAAAGTCGGTGCAAATCATACGACAATGTGGCCGGTCCGTCGGAAAACGTTTCGATCGAAGGATGTAAATATGTGCTGACATTTATCGACGATTTCTCCAAGAAGGTATTCGTCTATTTTCTAAAAAATAAATCGGAAGTTTTCGACAGATTCACAGAATTTGCAGCTCTGGTGGAGAATCAGACGGGAAGTCTGATCAAAACGATACGTACGGATGGAGGTGGAGAATATTTTTCGCAAAAACCTTATAAATTACTGCAAGGCAAAGGGAATTCACCACCAGTCGACTCAATGGTACACACCTCAGCAGAATGGGGTGGCAGAACGATACAACCGTACGATTGAAGAAAGAGCAAGGTGTCTGCTCTTTGAGGAAAACTTGAAGAAACATTTCTAGGCAGAGACGTCTAACATGGCGGTATTTGTCATTAATCGATCTGTCAATGCATCTTTGCAGGATAAAACGCCTGAAGAAGTCTAGTCTGATAAGAAAGTTGATCTGAGCAACTTGAGGTTGTTCGGTTCATCCAAAAAAAAGCGGAAGAAAACGGACAAGAAATCCGTTTAAATGATTTTTACAGGGCACGACGACGCAATAAAGGGTTACCGGTGCATAAATCCTACAACCAGACATGAAACTAAACATGAAAACTGTCAGATTGTCCACTTTCATAAAAAAATTCGCTGAATATATACAGTGGATTTAATCTAAATGTTACGGTCTGTGCAAAACGTTGGTTGTCAACTCTTTGGATAATTTTAATTGCACTCACTAAATATCTAATTCGGTTTGCTCAAATAGAATTTAGCGCGAACTTTTCAAAAGCAGTATAAGATCCTGTACTCTGTATAGTCTTATATTTTCAAAATATCTTTAAAGACTTCTGATCAGGCAATCAGTCATTAGGTAAATAATGTTAAATGAAAATCAATTAATTCATGACCAATTCCAAAAAATGAGGAATGCTTTGACATTTGTATATTTTTAAGCAATGACACATTACTTGCATGATGTCGACTTATTTCCTTCGATGAATCAGTGTAAAGATATGAATAATTATGTAAACTTGTGTTTTGTTTAACATTATTGTTATTGTTCAAATGACATTTGATGACAAAATTAAAGTTCGTTATTTCGCACCGAGGGAACGGGGGAAATAATGATTTTTTTAAAAATAATTAGCATTTTGTTTGCAACAATTATGAACAGAAATCCAATCAAAGAGTTAAACGTTCCCACATTGAAATTAGACATACATTAATTTCTTTTGGGTAGTATTATAATCGATCACCCAAAAATAATTTTTGATCACCTGAAAATACAATTTTGATCACCAATACAAAATAAAACTTAATTAGGGGCAAAATTAGTTACACCTACGCTGAGCTAGCCGCTTTAAAGATACATACACCTCTGGCCCTATAAAAGAGTGTTTTATTTTTCTGGTGATCAAAATTGAAATTTCTGGTGATCAAAAATAAATTTCTTGGTGATCAGTTAAACATATACCATTTCTTTTGTTCGTTAGCTCGCGTACAAATGGAATTTTGAGAAAATCACTGAAATTTAGGCCCATGCATAATATTAAACTTTCGGATGCGTATGTTCCTTGTGAGTTTTATAGGGTTTCAAATAATTTAAAATTTTCGCTGACGATTCAGGAGTCTTCTGCTCCAGCCTAGCGTTCAGTACCAATATTCAGGACATACTACACGACCTGACTCTGATCAGTGGTTTTCTTAAGGCAAATAAGCTTGCACTTAACCTGGAAAAAACGAAAGTCATGCACTTTAGGAAGAACAAAGCTCCAATCGAAAACATGGATGTGGTAATCAGCTCAGTCGAAACTTACAAGTATTTAGGCTTGATCATTGACGCCAGACTAAAATGGACCCAGCATATCTCTCACGTGTGTAAGAAGCTGGCATCCTTGAGCGGAGTGCTGTGTAAAATAAAGAGACACATTCCTAAATCTGTCTTACTGTCAATCTACTATGCTCTTGGGCATCCCCACGTGAACTATTTGATCGGAGCGTGGGGTTCTGCTAGCAAAAGAGAACTGAAATAGGTTCAAGTTCTCCAAAACAGGTGCCTAAAACATGTCTGCAAGTTCCCGTCTAGGACCCCGACCGCTGAACTATTCAATCTGCACTGCAAAGAAATTCTCAACGTCTCTAGCATGTACCAGGCAAACGTCTGTAAATTCGTTCATGAAGCCGTGAGTAAAAGGTTGCACAACTCTATAGTGTTTGAGGTGCCAACGCACAACTATAACTTAAGAAAGGAGAGAATGGTCCGGCCGGCTAGGGCGAGAACATGTAGAACTGCAAAAGCCATCACGGCTATTGGGAGCTCTTTGTATAACGCTCTGCCTGAAGTAGTAGTGACAGATAAACCGCTTAGATTCGTGGATCGTCTCAAGGAATGGCTATTGAGCCAGCAATATCCGCTTTAGAACTAATTGTCGAAAATTTAACTGATGGAAATTTCCCTGTATAATTAATTATTCTCTATTTTTTTTCTATGTAAAGTGCTATGAGAGGGCTATGGGGATGTTTGTTTGGGGCGGAGGTGGAGATTTGGCGCTCACTCGGAGGCGCCGCTCATTGCCGCTGTTTCTTTCCCAACTGCCTAAGTTCGTAACTCTTGAGATCCAACCTACTAATTTACCTAAACATTTGATTTTAAAAGATCTCAAATCTATGTTTTTCCTTTTTTCATCCTGATATGTTCAATACCTATACTGACTTGCTACTGTGTAGTCAAATTGAAATCTCTAGTTCTTTTATTTCAAGCATATATATTTCTTGACTTATTTTCTTGCATCTACTTTATTTTTTTTATTATTTAGTCAATTATTGTTTTTTTTTGCCTCTTTAAAGTGCTATGCACAATGAGAGGCTCAACTTTGTATAAAGAATATTTTTGTAAATAAATTGAAATTGAAATTGAATTGAATTAAATCTTGCGGAAAGCATTTCATTTTTGGAAAACTGGAAATATTTTATATTTTCAGAGGACTTAAAAAAATTGCAATTTTTAAAAAGTCCTTGCGATTCTGAATTTTCTAAATTTACCTTTTGCAGTTTGTAACATTTGTATATTTTCCGAAAGTTTAATGTTATGCATGGGCCTCAATTTCAGTGATTTTCTTAAAATTCCATTTGTACACGAGCTAACGAACAAAAGAAATTAATGTATATGTCTAATTCCAATTAGGGAACGTTCAACTTTTTGATTTGATTTCTGTTAATAACTGATGCAAACAAAATACTAATTATTTAAAAAAAATCATTATTTCCCCGGTCACTCAGTACGAAATAGCGAACTTTAATTTTGTCATCAAATGTCACTTGAACAAAACACAACTTTACACTAGTTGACATAAAAAAAAAAGTTGACATAATAGAGCTTGGTTCGCATCACTTTTCATCAGACAATACTAGCCGCCTGTCGGTGGCGTCATCCGCTTATTTTCACAGCTGAATACGCATCATTATAAAACTAGAGTACCCCTGTCGGTGGCGCCATCCTTTTTTTTCGTAGCTGAATAGGATTCGACACACAACTGAATCCTCACTCTATTATTCATGTCTTTGAACTGGAGCTTAATTCCAGCCACATTTTTCGACAATCTATGAACAATCTTATAAAAGTTAATAAACTGACATTTGGTTTACGGCGATCTAAATTGACATTTCATATACGATTCAAATGTCACTTTAGGTCTTTTATAAGAGTTTTCGTAGAACGTCGTAAAATGTGGCTGGAATTACCGCCCGCGTATGATTCCGTACTAAATATAACAAAATATAAATACAAAATTTTTAACACTTACGTCGCACTGATTTAAAAATTCATTTTTTGTTGCACACCAAAAAATAGTGTAGCTTACAATATCGTCACTGTCTGCCGGTGCTTTCCAAGATAAATGGTAAATGCGGTCGTGCAGTATTTTTTTTAATTGTACAGGGTGTTTAAGACGATCTTGTAGTTTCGGAACAACTATAACGCTTGCTACTTTTGAATTTCCATCGTCATTAGAACTACGAATGTGAAAGATAAGATCGTTATCCATGTACGAAGTCATTCTGTCGAATTTGGCCATCGTATTTGTAGTAATGTTCGGTCGTATATTTCTGCAATTGGATTGAATAATAAAAGTTAAGCAAAAATACCAGTCAAATGACTAACCGAGGAGCACCACGTTCAATAGTGATATTGTACGTCAAGTTGTTTCCGTTTTTCTTGGACACAGGTAATTCGTTCCAATACAAATAAATATTACCGTTGTCGTCAACGTTAAATCCACTAGCATCAACTTTTGGTGGCTCATCGGGTATTCGAGAGAGCGTTCGAAATGTGGTCGATGTAAAGTTCGACCACATTCCTTCGTAGGATGCATTCTGAACTTTTATCGAAACTCTCACATCGTACCAGACGTTCGCAAATTCCAAGCTCTTCAATAAAATTTCATTGGTCAATTGTTCATGACTTGAAATGTAAAGTTGGTTCCAAACGCCATTGCTGAATTCCGATGTATAATTAACGAGGTGGATCAAGTCTGAAAATGACATCCGATTTATACAATATAAAATATATAAATTTTGTTTGCTGGCATTTTCTGAGAGGGGGTAGTCGTAGTTAGCGTGAGAGGGAGGGTCGTTTGTACCGTGTTACGTTGTTACATCACGCATTTTTGTTGGTTCATTGGGAGCTTAGTTGAGGGCTTAGCCAGACACAAAATTGATTTATTTCATTTCAAAATGACTGAAATACAATTACAATTTAACAACCAATTCGGTTAATCCAAAAATAGAAACAAATTGGACTGGAAATTGCCGAATGGGCAATATTGAAAAACCCGTACGAAGCAACGGCGCTATAAACCTCTCCAAATCCTTAAAATATTTAGAACCGACCTAGAGCACTTAGGAGAGGCCTCTAACCCATGCTTCCATGGACAAAAAAGTTTTCTTCTTTTTTCTTTACAACACTGCACAAAAAACCCTATAATTTAAAAAATATTCATTAAAAACCACCAAATATCGAGTAGGGTCGCGTGAGTTTGGCCCAAACTAAGGACACTACAGCCCGAACCACTCAATACATTTTCACCAATTTAATTTTCGTGATTTTCTGATGTCCACATCTTTCATTCAAAACCTTGAAGAGCCATTTCCGTTCTAATTTCGCAGAGATATAAGTGAAAAAGTTCCACCAACCTTCAAAAAACCATGACCACTTTTTTGACCGTAACTTCGAAAGTTTTCAACCGATTTTGCTCAAATTCAATTCTGATATCAATATTTTGATTATCTTTTAGGAAAAGGAAAGTTTTTGAACATCGGATAAGATTTACCAGATTTACTTAGAAAAAACACATTGGGCCGTAGTAGAGACTAAATTTTAGGCCTCTGGCTGAGTCCAAAATTTCTTCCATAGGTTGTGAGGCATGCCCAGGCCTTTCAAACAAAAAAAAAATTATAAAAATCGGAGAAGATGCTCGATTTATGTATACAAAAGACCAAAAACCACTTAAAGGACCCTAGCTCATTGGCCCTTGGGCCGACAGTGCCCAGATTCAATTACAAAAAAGATTTTTCATTTACCTTTCAGGGAAAGAAAAGTTTTTGAAAATCGGTTGAGTTTTACTCGAGTTATCGTGTTGACAGACGGACGGACGGACATTTTTTTTATTGCTGATTGGCCGTTTGCGAGTTTGTTTATTGCTGTGTTAACTAAATCAACACTTGATAGATTTTTCGAGCAATTTTAATCGCTAAGATTACTTCGAATTACGGCAAACGATCTCTGCTTTTTTCCGGTCCTACGCTATTTAACCGTCTTCCACTGACCATCAGACATTCTATACAAAACACCAAAAACCACTTAAAGAACCCTAGCTCATTGGCCCTTGGGCCATCATGAATGAAAAATATCGCTGCATCGGTCCGACCGCATTGACATGGCTTTCTTGACTGCCAATTCAAGGTGTCCATTCAAAGTATAGTCGTCGTCATACGTTACACGGATGTCTTTCGTACAGTTAACACGTTCTATCACGTCGCCATTTATATGATAGTTCGCCATGACTGGAGAACGTTTTCGATGGATGGTGATAACTTTACATTTGTTGAGCACCATTTTATAAAGCTGTTTATGGCTTTTGCATTGAGTGAGTATCGTCGATCGTTGATATGCTGTTATGAACTATTTTCTTGTCGTCAGCAAAGTTGATGTCTCTAATACGACCAGGAGAACAATCAGAATCATCAAAAAAGATCACGAACAATAGAGCTGCCAGAACAGATTCTTGACCAATCCCAGAAAGTACGTCGATCACATCGGATTTAAAGAGTTTATCTTCAACTTTGGTTTTCTGCATGACAGGAAGGAGCAGAACCACAGAACGATAAGCTCTGTGGAGAAGTTCAAATACCTGGGACTGGTAATAGATGCTAGACTCAGCTGGGTGCAACATATCTCACACTTGTGCGGAAAAATGGCTGCCTTGAGTGGAGTGTTGTGCAAACTGAAGAAATTTGTGCCGAAGTCCGTCCTCCGACTTATCTATTACGCTCTAGGCCACTCCCACCTGAATTATTTGCTGGGCGCTTGGGGCACTGCTACCAAGAGGAATATTAAGCAACTGCATATCCTGCAAAATAGGTGCCTTAAGCATGTTTGTAGACTCCCTGCCAGGACCCCGACTGCGGAGCTGTTCAATGTGCACTGTAACGGCATTCTGAACGTCACTAATATCTACAAGGCACATGTCTGTAGATTCGTTCATGATGCCCTGAATGGCAGTTCGCATAACGCGATATCCTTTGAAGTGCCGAATCACAGGTATGACACTAGGAAAAAGGAGAGGGTCAGACCAACTAGGACGAAAACTTCGAGAGCTAGCAAATTGAAGGAATGGCTCCTGGCCCAACAATACCCGGGCTAGTCCTGTCTGAGTTTTTTTCTGATTTGATTTGTTTGTTTTCTTTTCTTCTTTTCTTTTTTTTTTTCTGTCGTTTACTTTAACGTACTTCTAATTTCCTAATTGGTTTGAGAAATTCTGTCCTCGAATAATGCGTGAGAGAGAGATGCGGGGTGAGATGAGATGTGTTGGCCTCGGGTGGGGGCATGCTGCGTGCTTGGGAACTGCCCAATTCACACTGCTACGAGTCTCTCCTCTTTGAGTTGTGATTTGTGCTCTTGCCTTTCTTCCATAATAATTGTATGCTACGCTTGCTTGATTTTAGTACTACCTATTACGACTTGTCTTTATTTACTTCTAAAACTTATTCTGTCATACATAATTTAAAAAAATTCACAATACCACATGAAATATTTTTCCATCTGGATTATATGGCTGTGTATATGTTTCTAATGAGTGTCTTTAATTTCTAGCTAGATTTCTTGAAAAAAAAATAATAATTATTATTTCTTGATAAAAACTATGATAAAAACCATTTTATTCATAATTGTAATTTCTTGAAATATTTCTTGCTTGTACCAAATGTGATTATTTTATTCATTAATTCTATCTTATGTTAATTAACCTGCTTCTTTAAGGTGCCATGCACACTGAGGCAAAGATTGTATATTGATTTTCGTGTGAACAAATAAAGTAATAGTAATAATAAGAATCGAATTGCATAGCTGGTATTTAACGATGGACATCTTCTACGAATAACGTCGAATGCTTTGTGTATGTCAGCAAGGAAGATGTCGGTTTGTTTGTTGTTGTCGAAGGATCCGTGAACCAATATCGATAGCTCCATCAGGTTAGATTCAACTCTTCGACCTGGGAAGAATCCATGCTGAGTCGGTGTTGAATGCGGGAAAACGTTGTACTTTAAATGTTCCACAATCACAATCTCAAACACTTTGGCACAGTTAGGAGCGAGGCATGCACCACGGTAATTAGTGACATCACTCTTCTTGCCTGACTTAAATACTGGAGTTAAGTGACCCATTTTCCAGCGATCAGGGTAGTGACATTCCATTAATGAAATCGAGTAAATCATCGCTGGTGGATGGGACAATTCATCTGCACATTCACGGAGGAACAGGGGAGCCATCTTATCTGGGCTAACACCTTTACTTAAGTCCATACTCAAAAGGATTTTCTTCACGATATCGTGGGTGATCGTGATGTTTGTGAATCCAATATCGTCTCTACTGTTAATGAACGAGATCAGTTCAACCATCTCTTTGTCATCATTGGGGTATCGCTTGTAACGGAAGCAAAATATTTGGCGAACAAATTTGCTTTTTCAGTGTCATTCGTTGCAACTTCATCACCAAGTGACATCTTACCAGGTAGGCTACTTTTCTTGTATTTTGAATTGATGTAGTTCCAGAACTTCTTTGGCTGTTTCTTATAGGTAGATGCGAGATCACACAGGAAGGTGTTATACAGATCGTCACGGTATCTTTCAAATTCATTCTTAACAGCAATGAATGACGAGTTATCTGCACTTTTCGGGTCAATTGCAGATTGGTTGAGGAACTTTTTATACTCACGATCACGCCTGTTCTTCAGATTAATCAGTTTGCCATCAAACCATATCGGATGATTCGTCAA
Source organism: Pseudolycoriella hygida (assembly GCA_029228625.1). Classification (NCBI taxonomy): domain Eukaryota; kingdom Metazoa; phylum Arthropoda; class Insecta; order Diptera; family Sciaridae; genus Pseudolycoriella; species Pseudolycoriella hygida. Next base: position 155,443,779 of record CM055404.1, on the reverse strand, counting down.
ACGAAGCGTTGCCTTTGGTACAAGGAAATCAAGTATCCGGTAGCACTCGTCATAGAAAGCATTCAACATCTCGTCTGAATTCTTTCCATCAAACAGGGCGTCGAAATCAATTTTTGCAAGTTCTTCACGGATTAAGCCGTATGGAGCCTTCTTGAAGCAATAGATCTGCTCAGTGGATGGTGAGGCAGAATAAACAGCCGGTTCACATTCGATCAAACATTGAGTTTGCACGTGCGCAACGTCCTGTGATGAAACTGGGATCAGTGGAAGATCAGCTGGACTGACAAGGAACAGCTCAGGCATGTTGGTGTAGACGAGGTCGAGAACATTTCGTGATGAGTTCTGTAAGTCGGACATTTGAAATAGACCGCAGCTCAGAAGAGTTGAAGTCATTTCTCTCGCAATGTTAGCCTGAATCGATGTAGAGTCTCCAATCAGCGGCAAAAAATCAAATCCATCTTCGTTGGCGTACCATTTAACAGAAGACATGTTAAAATCACCGATGGCAAGAAAGATGTCGCCATGATTAATCATCGAATGTGCAGCTTTAATTGCTCTCAAATGGGATGAATAAACTTCTTCAGAGGATCCGTATTGAATGTATAATCCATATACGTAGAATTTGGAGTTAGTTGACCGAAGATGAATCCTTATGCAAATGGCTTCGAGAAGTTTTAGTTCAGGGACATCAACAATTTCACTGTCATATTTGGAATCAACAGCGATCAGCACACCTCCAGCTTTGCTAGCACTAATGTTCGAGTCCTCTCTATCTTTACGGTAAACGATGAAACGCTGATGAAAGAACTCAGCACTAAATTTGTTCTTATCTAACCATGTCTTAGACAGGGCGATCAGATCATAGTCGCAGGTTGTTGATGACAGCAGAATATCGTCTTTCTTGCTACTCATCTCTCGAATGTTATTGTAATATAGAGACATACGAGAATTCGTCAAAACAGGATTCATTTCAACCGAATCATAGGGTTCAATTACGTCGGTTTGTTGGCTAAAAAAGGCATAGATGAACTCCTAGATGAGGTTCGGGTTATCCACGGTTTTATAGTCATATGATCTGGCCAAAAAGCGGCTTTCGATATGATTTCGGAGATAGCGTCATCGGTCTCTATCCTAAAGTTAGCGTAACTCAGCGCCGAAATGTCCTGTCCGCGTTTCGTCAGCCTGCGTATCTTTATACACTTCCTATCAATGAGAGCATTTGCAGCTATGTAGTTAGTAATCCTTGCGGGCGTGACACTTATATCGAACGGCGAGATATGGAACGCTTTGTCGAGACTAGTTCGTGGAATATTTCCTCCAAGTAAGTTCATAATTGAATTGTTGGTGTTGGACGGTTGATCCATGGCATTCGTTAAAGGGCGGTTGATTGCTAAAAGACCACTAGTAATAGAATCGTGAGGACAGTCTGTGGAATGAATAACAACTGGATGGGATTCTATCACCGAGGAATTGGTTCCATTTGTATTTACATCGATAATTTCTAAATGTCGATTATTTAGAATTTGAGCGGACCGGTCATTATCATCCTTGGTATTCGATAAACGTTGAACTGGAGGATAATAGGTGTTCAAGTCGATTGTACACAGCTTGTTCTCGATGGATTCACATTTATCGTTGATCTGTTGTAATGTGTCTAATGCAATTGAATCCACTACGGGAGAGTTGATTTGCTGGTGAATATTTTTCGAATTTAAAATACGGCAAACGGACTCGATATTGTGTAGCACATCCATGTTCTTCAAGTTGACCTCTTGACAACTAGCTTTTATATTCAGTACAGCTTCGGTGTTCTCATTATCGTAGGATTAAATAGTTAAATAGTCGAATGATGTCCAAGTGTTTTGTTCAAATCCATGGAGCAGATGATATAATGCACTGTTCTCCGCTAGTAATGCTGGTTGGTTGAATGGAAAAGACCAACTCTGGGGGTCTTCCATCAATGAGGATTTTCTGCGACAGCTCGGGGGGCATTGTGATTAGTTGTTATATTAAATGATAAAGGTGTAGTATCCGGCTATCAATCACATTCAATTTTTCCATCGCTGATGATGTCGTCTGGTTTTCATTCTTTGATCGAACCAATTCCTTATCGTCTACCTTCGCCTGTAAGTTCACAAGATTACGATTTATTGCTGATAATTCAACCCGAAACCCGGATGTCATTCTGATAAGTCTCATTAGTGCTGACCATCTGTTGTCTTATTTCATTGTCATTCGAATTCAATCGCAAGATATTCTCATTCATCTTGTTCAATAAAGACATAATTGATGATACAGTAAGATCATCATTTCTGTTAGCTGATGCATTAGTCGTACTGGTTGATGTGCTATCGTTTTGTTTGGAAAATGTCGTTAATGCGTTTCGTTCTGTTGACTTCCGTTGACTTTGCTTGATTTTGGAAATGCATTTGTAGCACATGAATACCGTGTTGTTAGATGATGATAATAGCTTATGTTGCGATGATAAATCGAAACACTTTAAATTGCATTTCATATAACATAGAAAACAATTTAGAGTGTACTTGTCCGATGTCCTAGCTGTGAAACAGCTATCCGTACATAAATGGTTGTTCACCATATCGATGATAGGTTGTGCTAGCGTATGCCGTTGTTGATGTTCGAAAGAGCCAATCCAAACGAAATCCAAATCCGAAGCCGCGGGGTTCACATACGCAGAGCTTTCTCCAATGATTTCGATTTCTCCTCCAGTCGAATTTTCACTGAATAGCTCTGGACTATGTACACTCCAAACACCGAACTATAAGTTATTCGCTTTTCGAAAGTACCAAATATTATTTAATTCAAAATTCCCATCAGAAGTTTGGCGGCTCGTTACCTACGACGGCTATGCTATAAAACTGTGGGACAGCCGTGACAACTGACGAAACTATAATGTTTTGTGTTATATCAAAACAACACTCCAAAAACGAATTTTCTACGAATAGGCAACAAAAAACGTCTCTGGACGACTAATTGTGAAAATAGGAATCGCTGATTCAAGAGACAACAAGAGATTTAGGTAGGTGGTTTTGGTGTCAACTCACAAGAGTATTCATCATTTTACATTCAAGTCAATTGATGCGTTGATGTACCGGTCAATGAACCGTTAATTCAAAAATATAATAGCTTGTGTGTGGAACATTCAACATTTAACAAATTTAAAATCTACTCACGACAGAGTGATTTTACTAGAATTTATATCAAAATTAGTAAGTTTACAGTTGTTTGTTGAGCTTTTTTATAGAATATATAGTTTCAAAATCGGAATAGCTCAGGAATGTTTTTATTTTTCACCAAATATTTCGATCACATTTCGTGATCATTTTCAATGGTATCTGAAACCATCAAATTCATGAATACAAATGTTGTCGCAAATTTACAAAAACATTAAAACATTTATACCTTATTGATTTACATTTTCATTGTATTGATTTAGAATGTCCGTTTAAGTTAATTATTTTCATTCTAGAATAATTTGAATTCTAAGAATTTGTCTTATTAAATGTAATTGTCAATCCATTCTACTTACTTATTAATGTCCAAATTTTAATTCTTCGTCAATAAATAAGTAAAATTTGCTATGCTATGCTATGCTATGCTAAAATGAGCTATTCCGATTTTGAAACTGTTGTTGAACATTGTAAGAGAACAAACGTGAATAAATGTTCAAAAGTTAAAAAGCCAACATTCATGAAAAATCGCTTTTACTTTTACGAACCCGAGCAAACTGGAAATGAAATTTAAATATTTGAACTTACTTCGTGGAAACGTTTTAAGTTGATATGGAATATTCCATTGAACAAGCGCACTGTATGTTGTTATGTTTTTAATTTCCAATTTTTCTACTGGGTCTGGGATAACTGTCAATATTTAAAATAAAAATTTTACAAATAGTATTGATTTTGTAGAAAAGTTGACTTACCAGCGCCATAGTGATCAATGGTAAAACGTTCTGTTAAAACACCCAGATCATTTGTTGAAGTCAATGTAAAGTAATAGTTTGCATAGTTTTGCCTATAAACGGCTTTCAAGTTGTTAAAATCCAATGTACACCAAAAAGTACGATTGTAGTCACCGTTCAATGGACAACGATTTGTCTGTAACATCAAGAAATGTATTCCTCGGCAAGCTTTTTAGACCCGTACTGAGCATAAGAGGCTTGTGTGTCCGCCGCGACGTTTGTAACCAGTTGAAATTGAACTCCGGAGTTAGTCTGTTTTTCGTTATGAGCTGTAAATGACATAAATCTAACTTTGTCAGTCCGTCAGTAATTCTGTCTGTCTGTCAATACTATAACTCGACTAACTCTTGACGGATTTTCAAAATCTTTTTTCTATTGGAAAGTAGTCGAGACGATCAAAATCGAGTATGAACTTTCCTTGGTGAAATTGGTAGCCATCGATAAGAAAGATATTGACCTCAGAAAACAAAAAACTTATGTAATCCGGCTGTTCTAGGAGTAGGCTTAGCTCGTGCTATTCGACCGTACCTGCATTACGAGAATAGGTTTGAAGTTAGGTGTGAGTTTTAGGGAAGGTTAGGAGAAGGATTAGATAGAAATTGAGGGGAAGAAGTCTGTCCTAACAAAATACAAATTTTTTGCGATGCAATACAGAAAATTGAGGGGATCATTTTCTCTTATGGAAGTCATTATTAACGTCACGAAATTTGATTACATTAATCCATATTGCTTGCGACGCTACGGAGGCTTTAGACAGCTGTACGGGTCTGCGTAACTTTTATTAAACTACCTGCAGCGATTTATTGTCAATACTGTAAGTCAATTCGTAACGTGAAGCCACTGGATTTGAAGATCTCTGAAAACTACATTTCATACTCTGCCAATTGTATGAAATACATTTGAAGTTTAGTACCGGTTTCGGTTTGTAGCCCACATAGACCCTTGTCATATCAACTCCAGATGTGTTGTTCAAGTAACAAGTAGCCACAAGCTCTTGTGGTTGTACATTCGGTATAGTCAACTCAATTGAAGTTGCGTCAAGTATCTAGATTTCGACGACACAAATCCATTAAAAACTAAAATCTAAAAGTATATTATTTTCATATTCATATTTACCCGTACTTCCTCGTTCGGCTCAGTCTGTTCACTATGCGTTAGTTTAAACACCAAATAGGAACTGTTCAGACCCTCAGATTCAGGTTTGTCTAAGTCAATTATGCATTTAATTTTTATTGTACTATTTGCTTCTCTGTAAATAACGCCGTTCGGATATGTTCCTAAATAATAAAACACAAAATTACGGAATGATTCATTTCGAAAATAATATATAACTTACGTCCGAAACCATTGCATTGGTGAAAAACAAAAGCAGTAACTAACAAAAATAGAACGTTTTTATGCATGGTCCTAAGGAAGAAAAAATTTGTTAGACTGAAGGATACAAAAATATAAATAATGAAATATGGAGAAATTATTCAAAGATTCAACATTTTAATCAAGGCGGTAGCAAAGACCGTGATGCATTCTCCAACCCAAAAATGCCCCACAGAAACATCGGTGGGACGTCTTGTTCTGAAAAAATAAAAATGGAAGTCACTTATTGTATCACCTATAATAAAAATACTAATAAACGCTAGATTATGCTGGTCTTTCAAATGTAAGTTATCTGCCTACTTTATGTTATAGTTTTTTTGTGTTTTCAAATTTCACACCCCAAAAGTATAGCTTTGCGCAATGTATGGGGTAGTCAAATTTTTGCGCATGAGGTATCAATTTCGTGAAATGAGCGGAACTCACGAGTGCGTTTTCGAGCAACAAGCTTTGGAAACTGTTTTTGACAAGTGTAGACAACTACCCGCGTAAAAAAAAGGTTCCGAAGCGAGTTGCTCGAAAATTCACGTATGAGTTACTGAGTCCACAAAATTGATCTCGAATTGTTCTCCTCACTTTTCTCTACAATATAGCAAAAAACCTTAGTTGGTTTTTTCTCGAATCGCTCATTATTTTTGTTTATTTATTGCCAAATATTTCGCCTGCACATCACAGGCAAACAACCATTTTTTGGGCCTGGGCCGACATTAGTACCGACCTAGGGACCTAAGTAAAGGCCTCGGACACATACTTCCATAGACAAAAATGTTTCTCTCAATTTGCTAACAAAGATAGAAAAAAAAATTTTTTTTGCTACGGCCGACCGACTTGAGGCCCACTTGAGCCCTAAGCACAGACACTTAGCCGCAATTTGTTTTTGAATATGATTCGGTAATCGGTTACGTCTCAAATAGAAAAAAAAGTCAACACAATCGGTTAGTATTTACCCGATTTATGTAAACAAACACCTTGGGTCCTAGTAAAAGCTCAGTTTTAGGCTTCTGGTTTCTAATTTTTTGTTGAATGTTATCACCTAAGTTTTAATATAATTGAAATTTTCACACTTTTTAAACAAATCTGAAAGTTAAAACTTATGTTAATAATTGTGGCTGATAAACAATAGAACATAGATTCATTGTGCAAGAATATTTCATTTTGGTTTCATACCATGAGTGCTTCAGACAATTTATGGCACCACAAACAAGGCAAGCAAATACAGGAATTCAATCACAGGAAGTGCAGAATAAACCGGCTTCGAGCACAGCTAAGAAGAACAAAGTCGATATTTCATCTAATGTAAGCGTCATGGAGTTCATGAAAGAAATTCAATCCAAAGTCATTTCCCAAGCCGCATCAATTAATAATAAAATAGATAGCAGAATTAATGACCTAACGTCTAAAATCACCACCTTGTCAGCATCCGTTGATGAAAGGATTGAGTTCATAACCTCAAATTTGGAATCATATGTTCAGCCTGTAGTCGAAACAATGGTGAAACCAACAACATGCGCACTGGAATCTAGAATTGAAAAGTTGGAACGAGAATCGCTAAGCCTTAATCTGGTTGTAAACGGGATCCCGTGGCAACTAAATGAGAACATTAACAACGTTATAGACCGCTTGTGTGATTCAATTGGATTTGGAAACCTAAATGGATTTTCGGGCTTTTACCGTCTAATGAACAAAAAATCATCAATGGCTAATCCTACTGCATCAAACGCAATACAATTTCCGCCAATTATTCTTACATTCTGGGATTCCAACATTAAACAAGTTTTCTTCAAACTATATCTGAAGAAAAGAACGTTGAATCTCACACACATCGGATTTAGCACTGATTCTCGCATATCAACGAAATGCTAACCATCACCAATAAAACTATTTTCTTGAAGGCTCGTCAGTTCCAGCGTGAAAAGAAACTCTTTCAGTCAGAAAAGAACGTTGAATCTCACACACATCGGATTTAGCACTGATTCTCGCATATCAACGAAATGCTCACCATCACCAATAAAACTATTTTCTTGAAGGCTCGTCAGTTCCAGCGTGAAAAGAAAATCTTTCAGTCACACACCAATAAGGGTCTAGTTATCATCAAATTGACCAAGGAATCTAACAAAGAAGTCATCTACTCCATGGAACAATTAACATCACTTATGCAGACGCCATCAAATGAGTTACAATAACAAGGATAAATTAAGTGATTATGAAGTTATTATTTGCATCATTTTCTCTTTTTCTTCTTTATTTAAATTCTCTTTATTTTAGATTTATTATGTACCTTAATGAATTATTTTTGTTACAAAGTGGATTTTTCTTCAATCAATTAGTTTTTCAATGCATTTCCTGGGACTCAAACGGGGGGGATCAACCTAATCGCTGCTCTATGATGTTTCGGTGTTTGCACCTAGAATGGCATCGGGTAAGTTTCTTTGCGATGACTAATTTAACATATTCGTTACTCGGGAGTGTTAGTGCAAATGTATGTTTGCCAAATGTTGTGCTAAAGACAGTTCTCAAATGTTCGGATGGACTAAACGTTGGTCATCTGAATGCCGGGTCTATAAAACCAAAAATTGACGAATACAGATTTATTTTTGAAAAATCAGATTTACATGTGCTAGTTGCTTCCGAAACCTGGTTCAAAACTCACACTAGCAATAAATCGGTTGAAATTGATGGGTATTATATTTTGCGCAATGACAGGTTTAAAAAGAAGAGTGGTGGCATAGCTATGTACATTAAGAACGGCTTACAAACTAAGATAGTTGCTTCTTCCAAAGATCTTGAGATGGAACACTTGTTTGTAGAAATTATTTTCCCAAACACTAAAGTCCTACCAGCTGGAATTTATAAAGCCCCAAGTGTTGATGAGATAGAAATATTAGATGAGCTTCTCTCTGAAATGACTTCTTCTTATTCTGATGTTATCATAACTGGTGATTTGAATGAGAATCTATTGACTAATGAGAATGGTCAATACCTTAAGTGCAAGCTTGGGTCGTGTTCGACATGCAGGTTAAGGGAACTCGTTCATAGATATTCACTTAAGTCAATTGGTACTGACCTCACTAATTTCCAGCCAGGATGTAAGCCTTCTTTGATAGACCTTTGTCTGACTAATAATATGCACAAAGTGACTTTATTCCAGCACATTTTGACTGGTTTGTCATTCCATGATCTTATTGTAATGTCATATAAAACGGAGTTTTCACTAAATGAATCGGAGCCTATTTATTATAGATCATATGATAGGATAAATGAGAAATTACTGGCGAACGACTTTCTCAACTCCAATTGGCAAATTTTCATCGACAGATGTAGATGATAATGGTCTCTCACCTAAACGGTTTTTTGAAAACATTGCTCGACTCACATGCACCCTCAAGGAAAATGGAACCTCAAAATGATATGAACACCTCTGAGAAGTCGTTCACAGATGAAATAAGTAATGCCATTTTTGAACGCCAGATAGCCGCTTTCAACTACAGTCGTAATAAAACATCAGCCATTCGTAGTCACTATAATAAATTGCGCAACAAGGCCACCCATTTAATAAAGAAAGCGAAAAGATCGTATTGCAAGCCAAGGTTAGATTCATCCCTGGGCTCTAAGGTGATTTGGAGAAATCTGAAAAATGTAGGCGCTGTCAAATCGAAGTCTTCTATTGATCCGAAATTCACAGCAGAAGAGTACAATGAGTATTTAGCTAAGGATAGCTGCACCGGAAAGTCCAGTCAGCCTACCATGAATGAAGGTAGTATGCCATTGCAAGATTCCTCACCGCATCATCAGCAACGCTCCTTCGCATTTCATGCAATAAGAGACTCTGAAGTCATCATAGCTATTTACGATATTGACTCTGGTGCGTCGGGTCTAGATGAGCCTTTGAGGTTCATCAAGAAATCTCTACAATTCATTACACCCCACATAACTTATTTCTTTAATCAAGTCTTGATGCGGTCATCATTTCCCAAGTCATGGAAAATCTCAAAAATTATCCCAACACACAAGAAAACTCGAGGTGCAGCCTATGAGGACTTCCGACCAATTCTCCTGATTCCTGTATTATCGAAAGCTCTCGAAAATATAATGGCTGGCCAAATAATTGAAAATATTGCGGAGCCAGTACTGGTTACAATTCTTCAGTCGGGCTTTAGGGTCGGACACAGCACGACATCAGCTTTGATTGAGGTGACTGATGACATTTTGAGAAGCTTCACTCACAAACAAATTGTTTATATGTTACTCCATGATTTCAGCAAAGCGTTCGATAGCGTTCATCATGGATTGCTGCTGGAAAAGCTGTCTAGTAAAGTGTGTCTAGGAGTGATGTTCGTCAGCTGCAGAGTGACATTAACAAGGTGAATAAGTGGAGTGTATCTAATTGTCTATTTTTCAACAAATCGAAGAGTGCAATATTTACCGCGTATAGAACAACAACGTATATCAACGCAACATACACGTTGGAGGACCATGTGATCGAAAGGAAAGATGTGATAAATGATTTGGGTATTCCTTTGAATCATAAATTTACGTTTGCTTATCACATCGAACAATTAACATCGCATTCTCGTCAACTGATCGGTTACATCAAGCGGGTATCTAACGGCAGATTCACAAAGCAAACCTTCCAAACGTTATATCTAGCGTACGTGAGATCGAAGCTTGATTTCGCGTCAATTATTTGGAATTCGTATCAGCAAGTGTACACTGATGACATCGAATCTGTTCAGAAACAGTTTGTTATTGATGTGCTAGATAACCGTAGAAACGCGAGTTCGTATAGATTGGCTCCATATAGCAAACGATGTGAAATTCTGAACATTCAGCCGTTGAAACTGCGAAGACAAATAACTGACACTATGTCCGCATTTGATGTTTATCGTGGTAACGTGTATAACGATATTCTGAGAAATAAAATTATTACTAAGGTGTCAGTGCGTGGATTACGGTGCAATAGGATAGTCGAAAACAGGTTTTATAGATCGGACTATTTGAGTAATCAGCCGCTTTCACGGTTGATAGATATAATGAACAAATTTTCAAACGAATTAAAAAATTTAAAGAACAGGAATGAATTTAAGAGTTCAATTACAAAAATCTTAACGGCGGATTACGTAAAGAATGAGGCAGATGAATAACCCTCACACTTCGTTTTAAACTTACTTGGTAACCATTGTGATATTTTGTTAAATTATTGAATTTTAATGTTTTTTTTAATGATTGTAAACTGTAAATTGTAAATTTTGTACAGCCAATTTCATGGCGGTGAATAAATAAATAATTAGTAAATTTCTCTTTGCATCTTCAGCCATAAATCTAATTAAAAGTTTTCTTAGTGAACGGGTGCAATGCGTGCAAATTCGGTCTTATACATCTTCCCTCATTCCAACATTCAAAGGCATGTCACAGGGGTCTGTGTTATTACCTTTATTGTTTGTTTTATTTATTAACGATTTACCGGATATACTGCAATTTACTAAGCCCCATTTATATGCTGATGATGTCCAAAACTACTGTGCCGTACCAAAAGATGAGATTTCAAGGTCCCGTGGGGTTCTCAAAATGAACGCTGACTTGACTGCGATTAAGGATTTGTCTCTTCGCAATGGCTTAAAATTGAACGTTAATAAGACCCAAGCTATGGTCTTGTACAATGGCTATAGGCAACCGGAAGTGCCACTGTTCATCTTGAACAATGAAGTTGTTAGAACTAGTAACGTTGCTACTAATCTTGGTGTGAAACTAATGAGTAACTTGACCTGGAGCGCTCAATGCAATCACATTGCATCTAGGGTATATGCCGGTCTAAGATCTCTTTGGACGCATGCGGGATATCTCCCTAGGTCGTTACGTGTGAATTTAGTGACAACCCTGCTCATACCGCATATTGTGTATTGCTGTGAGGTTTTTGTGTTTGGACTAGACGGAAAGTGTAAACAAGCGCTGAGGAAATTATTTAACTGTTGCGTGAGGTTTTCCTTTGCTCTAGGTCGCAGGCACGCGTTAGCCAACTATAAGAATAAAATCTTGGGTTGTGATATAATTGATTACCTGGAGATGAAAGCACTGTTTTTCTTACATAAAGTGATTACGCGTGGCACGCCTGCGTACCTTGCACGAAAGATAAAACCTGTTCGATCAAAAAGGGTGCGTAACTTTACTATTCCGTCTACAGACTCAAGCAAAACATACAATTCACTTTTGTTCCGTGGAGTAGCGAGGTATAACTCACTTCCGAGTAACGTAAAAGCGACACATAAAATAGATGCGTTCAGGAAAGCATACATTGATCACATCACTAGGGGGCTAGGGTCGTTTGGCCCCCGTTCTTGGGTTAGGGAAATGTATTGAATCGTTTTGGAAATTGATAGTTGAAATCCATTTTTTTTCTAGTTTTCTTTATTTTTAATATTTGAATTTCGTGTTTTTTTTTGTTAAGATTTTTGAAATTTTCACATTCAGCTTAAATAGTAACTAGTGTATATGTAAATAAGGTTTCCCACAAACCTTCTATATACATTCGAATAAAGATTGTTATTATTATTATTTTGGTATCAAAAAGTTGGTAGAGAAGAAAAGTCTAATTTCGATATCCATGTCCAGTCCATGTCAAATTAAATGCATCGAAGCAGTAACTCATTTTTATATGTGTGTAGTACACTACATACATTTGGTTTCATTGTCTTTTTTTTACAATTAAAAATGATTCTATGTTCACATCATGGCCCCACGATAGTAAGGGGCCGTGACGCAAGTCTTACACGCCAAAAAATTCACAAGAAATTTTTTCGTAGACTAAGGATCATGGTCACACGATAGTAAGGGGCCGTGACGCAAGTCTTACACGCCAAAAAATTCACAAGAAATTTTTTCGTAGACTAAGGTCTTGGCCCCACGATAGTAAGGGGTCGTGACACAAGTCTTACACGCCAAAACATTTTTTCGTAGACTAAGGAATATATATACAGGAATTTTTTTACT